>JAWWTY010000036.1:8251768-8418985 GCA_035222235.1 Margarornis squamiger
GTGCCCACTGCCCTGGGGAGCCTGGTCAGTGCCCACCACCCTCTGGGGGAAGAGCCTTTCCCTGAGATCCAACCTAAGCCTGCCCTGATCCAACTTCAGGCCATTCCCTCAGGTTCTGTCACTTCACAGCCCGGTGCCCTTGGCTTGTAAACATTTCCCAGTAACCACAACCATGTTTCTTTCCTGTGTTCCTCCATGATTTGTAGCCTCAGACTGCTGCCCCTCTGGCAAGGCCATGGCAGAGGAGGAAAATTCTTCAGGAGTCAACTTGTTGAGATGACAGCATTTTATCCTGTGGTGACAAAGTTTCTCTTTCAATGAAATACGTGCAGGAAACTGTATGTCCCCTGAACCTTTGTCTACAGGTCTGGAAAGGGTCCCTACAATTGCCTTTTTCAGTCCTACTCTACATCTTGCCCCTTGATTTAGGACTGGGAGATTTTGCCCTGTCTCTGCTCCCTCTTTCCTATATATCTAAATCCCAGAGGGGCATTGCAACCCCATCTTGTATTTCTTGCAAAGCCTCCTTTGGCCATGTCATTACACAGCTATTCTTTTCTTTTTATGGCTTTGCTCTGGATTTAGGGTTCACACCCCAAAGGCCAGTGCACACAGTGTATCTGCCTCAGTCTGTTTAGGCACTTTATCAAGCAGTTCTCCCCACAAGGCTGTATGAATCCTAAAACTCTTACTGATAAATAATGCACTCCAGCAAAATATAAATCCATTTCCTCCTATTAGCTACAATTACAGCCTAAAATAGTAATGGAGGTATCGGGTTACTAAAGCAGCCGTGCTTTCATTGAGAGCATTCACCATTCACATGGCACTTTGAGCCCAAATAGAATAATTTCACATTCACCTTTCCTTTGGTCATCATCTCCCTCCCCTTATTGGCATTGAGAGGTTCACCCGGTTTGCTCCTGCTTTCCTTCCAGATCCTCACAGGGGCTAATGACTGAATCAAGCCTTCCTTTGCCTGGGTTATTTAATCCCACCTGGGCATAATAAATGGGAAATCCCCAGCTCTCTTTACAATATTTGTAGCACTGGGACATTTTTACAACATTATTACAACTGGAGCATTGTTGTACCTTGAGATTTTTTACAGAGGTCTCACTACAAGGAATTTTCTCTTGATATTTGGCCTGAGTTTTACTTATTTTCCTTCCCCTGCCTACAGATTTGCTTCTGTTGGCTCAAATGAGACATTTCTGTTTCTCTCTAGTATTTATGTGTTTGAAGATAGTTATCATATACCTACTTAGTAATTTTAAACCAAATTTAGCAATATTTAACTCTTTTTAATCTTCGACTCATAAATCATCCCTCCCTGTTCTCTTTTGCCAATGTCAGGAATGTTTTCCTACAGTTCCAAAAGAGAAATCTGTCCCTGTTACAAAAGAGCTTCCATCTGATTGCAGCGAGAAGAAAAAATCAATTCAGGAATTACAAGGAAAGGAAAGCTGAATATCCTCTGGCAGGCAAAAGTCCCATGAGTCCAGAGCCTCCTGCCTTATGTTCTCTGCTTCAAAATCCTGAAAGTACCTCAGAACTGAGCAACAGCATCTCAAAATACCCAATAAGGCACCTAATCATTCATGTCACTTCTGACCCTTTGCCACTTGAGATCAGGGCATTTCCTTCCTTGCACTTTGTTAAATGTGTTTTTAATCTGCTTAAATTGCACGACAACATGGCATGGTGTGAATGGGTGCAGAGCCCACGGGGTTTGTTAAAGACCTTGTTACAAAGGTGGCTCTTTCCCACTGGGTCAGTGGTGGGATGGATTGGGCCACAACTTGCCTTGACCTTGTTTGGGGTCTGAGAGAGGGAGGGAAAGACAAGTCTCAAGTCCTTTGTTCATGTTGCTGACCATGTGCTCCCTCCAGCCACCCTCAGGCTTGTGCTGTAGGATGTCAGGCTGCCCGAGGACACTGGGACTGGTGCTGTCCCTTCCACCAGTGGACACCACACATCTCTCTGGGAGGCAGAAATGTTTCTTCCCAGTCCTGGCCCCGAGGATCTACACACATCCACACCAGACACATTCCCTGTTGCTCCTTGGGTCCCTTCCCACCTTTCATCCTCACTTTTCTCCTGGGATAGTAGGTAGGGAGCCGACTTCCCAGGGTAATTATTCTGTAAGCAATCCATTCTATAGATTTCCTTTTTTTTTTTTTTCCTGTCTTTTTTTCCCCTTTTTAAAAGAGTTATTTCACTGGATGTCTGTCTGCAATCAGCCAAACATTGCAGTACAACTCCAAAAGACAAAACAAGGCTTTTTTTTTTTTTTTTTTACTTAGTACATTTCTCCCACTGTTCACTTGTTTATAGGTTTCAGTCACTCTCATCAAGCCAAACCTGGCACGACTAACTGTGATCCCACGTTCAACAAAATCTCTGCTGTGTTTATATATCCAGGGGGACTTTTCAGAGGGGGAGAAAAGCACCTCCAGTATGTTAATTCCCAAGGACTCAACGATTAATGAACTAATCTTATTACATGTGCCGGGGGCAGAATCCTGGTAAATGAAACCTGAGCTAATGAATTAAAGCCCAAAAACTCCTTTGGCTGCATAAACGTGTTTTTAATTTCAGCTAACCTTTCAATAATAATCCTTCAGGATTTTTTTTCCATGATACTTATAGTTTCTGAAGATATGTGACTCCTCTTGGATACAAGCTCCTTTGTTATTTTATTTCTTGGAAATATTTAGCAATGTCCCAATAACTTTCTTGTTAAAAGTGTATTTGCTTTTCCTGTCCTGAAGGTTGTAGCTGAGTTTTCCTCTCACTATGGAAGGCCCTTGGCTTTTTACTGAATTTTTACTGCTGGGAGTAAACACAGAATAGGAGAAATGTTTGCCATATGTTGATATAATGGTCACATTGTGGGAGGGGAGCAGAGAGGAAGGCTGGGCCCCTGACATCATGGTAGAAGTGCCCTTTTTCACAGTTAAAAGTAGGTAAATAAATTATGGTAAATAAAAACCAACCTGAACTTTCACTAAGGACTTCAAAGGAAACCTAAATACCATGTGGTTACAGAGGTTGAAAAAAGCTCAGTTAGCATTCCACATGTTTAGAGACATTAGTCAGAAAGACACTCACATTCTGAGCAGCTTATGTTCACACAGGGACACCTAAAAAAAAGTCACTTTTTCTCGTGAATGCCTTAGATGAACACCTTAGATGGACAGCAGCTGAGGAAGCACAGAGGTAGAGATCTTCAAAAATCTTTCAAACCCATTCCCATCTCTGCACTTTCTGCTCAGTTTTGACCCTTAGTGGTCTCCTTTGATTTACTGGCTGAATATTGTCCCTGAGAAACCACCCGACACTCTCTCAGCCCTTCTGTATATTCCCATCATAAATCATGATTGAGCTAAGAACTTGTAGCAGAATATATTGGTTGAGTCACTGATTAACCTGCAGCCTTGGTCTCTCTTTGAAACAATTTGGAGGTTTATTCTGGAAGCATTGCAGAGATTTTAGTGTCTTACTACCCAATACAAGTGGACAATGAAGAATAAACATGAACAAGCCTCCACCTCAATGTGGTCCATCAAACAGACTGCCAAAGGATTCACAATTTTACCTTAATTTTCCCTTCCTTTGCAATTTTACACCAAGACAACCATTCCAATGAGAAACACAGTGGACAGGGAGGATCGTCCCTGTCATATCCATGTAGCTGACTACAAAATCCTGCTTGTGAAGAACCAAGAGACACGTCAAACCCTGGAGAGAAAACTTTCCTTTACACCCTGGGTATGGTACAGATTCACCTCCAGATAACCAACCCAAGGCCAAATGTTTCCTTTCTAGTGGTAAAACAAAACCAATCTGATGTTTCCTCACAAATATGCCTCACCTTTCTCTATCCCACTCTGACAAGGTGGATGCACACCCACCCACCATCTTCAATCCGTTTTGACTTGGTTTACAACTGACATTAATTTTACACTTTCTCTACCTTTCAGCTGTGATTTTCAAACACTTTTGGATTCCTGCAGCCCCCTTTTTCAAGACTGGCAGACAGGTAGGCACCTTGTGGTCAGCCAGGAGATAAAATGCCAACCTTTCAAAAACACAGTCAAATGAAGGATTAAATCCTATGACATCAGGGAAGGCCCTGACAGAGAGAGGGGAGGGAAGGACCAGGGGAACAGATCCATGAGTGATGAGTGCATCCACTGAGATTCTGCTGGCTCATCCATATGCACATCCTGGCTGCTTGGATGTGGTCTGAGGCCCTAAAGTGCACTCTTTCACAAGGAAATTGCTATTTCTTTTCTGTTGCAAAGCAAAGCATTCATCAGCGTGAGAATGGGGCAGAAACAGCCACACAAGAAATGGTGGATGTGCAAAATGTCTGAGTGGGGTCTGGGCACTGTGCTGGCCACAGAACAGATCTGGCTTTATCACCAAGCTCTGCCATGACCCTTTGTGATCTGCAACAACTCTCTACAGTTTGTCTGGCCAGTCTACAGACACCTGAATGTCATTACTGCACTACCTACCCAAGGGGCAGCTTTCCCCAAGGGCTTGGAGACACTACCTCAATAGGACCATTCATGGCTTAAAAGAGCCTGGCTTTGGACTAACATTGCCCTCCAGATGTGTGTGGGTTTGCCCTCTGAGAACAGAATTACATAATCATAAGTGGTTTGAAATGGAAGAGGCCTTAAAAAACATCTTGTCCAATCCTCTGCCATGGGCAAGGACACCTTCCATTAGCCCAGGTTGCTCCAAACCCTGTCCAACCTGGCCTTGGACACTTCCAGGGATGAGGCAGCCACAGCTTCTCTGGGCACCCTGTGACAGGGCCTGCCCACCCTTATATATAAAGAATTTCTACCTAATATCTAATCCAAACTGCCCTCCTTCAGCTTAAGGCGATTCCCCCTTGTGTTTCCTCATGGCTGCTCTGCCTCTTGCTCTACAGCAAGAGTCTCCAGTGAAGTGTTAAGCCATGCTGAAGGAAACCAAGGAGGAGCAGGAATGGCAGTCATCAGGGATTCCCTGGACACACAAGACACCAAAGCACTGCTGCCTGTCTTGGACAGGGCAGTGGTGTGGAGATCCTGCATCCCAGAACCCATCAAACCCCACCACAGGGCAGCACGACCACGGCAGGCCAAGCAGCTCCTGCAGCTCTGAGGAAAACCCACCACACACACCACTACAAAACCTCGATCCTAATGACATGTGCCCACTGGAGAAGTGCACAAACAATTCTTCAGGTGGGACAGTGGGGACAAGGGCAGCCACCCTGAGCCCTTTTCATGGGTGCTGTGTGGGCAAATGGTGGGTTTTGTTGGCAGCCCCCAGGTCTGAGCCCCTCATGCCAGGGAGAGCAGGAGGGTGGTGAAGTCAAAAGCAAGCACAGGCTTTGGCAGGCTCGTGGCAGCCAACCTTCCTCCTGACACACACACACACATGGGTTTATTCCACGCATCGCTGTTGGCTATTGCAGCTATTTTTTCCCTTCAGACTCCCCCTCTGTCGACTTCATAAAGTAATACATGAGTATGTGATACCTCAGAAGTTGGACGGGGCGGTTGCGAGCAGAAAAAAAACCCGCTATTTTAAATTCTCTTGGAAAAACAGGTTATAGGTTCTATGTTTAAATAAAGGTTAGAACAATAAAACTGCAGGGTTTTTCCACAGTAACTCTCACCTCAGACAGCAAATGCTGAGTAACCACTCAGCCCTCCTCGCCTGCTCCCTCCCGCGCTCCGGCTTCCCTCGTGTTTACTGAACGTCTGCAGCGATGGCGGGACAAGCCACAAGGCTGCTCCCTTTTGGAGACCGTTCCACTTGTCACCACGCTCAAAAAAAAACCCTAAAAAAGGGGAGGGAGGCAGGAGCAGCCAGCCAGAGCCCGGCACTTCCACACGCCTCCAGCCGGGACGGGGCACGGCCGTGCTGCCGGCCAAGAGCGCGGCGAAGAAGGATCCCTGTGGACACGAGAGGGGCACTGCCTATTTTTAGGCAGCTGGAGTTTCCACGAGGATTCCTAAATCTCTAGTTTCATTAGGGCGTGTGGAGCTTTTTTAAGAACAGGTCATTTAAAATTGCGGTTGCGTCGCTCTCCTTCTCTCCCTTCCACGGTGCGGGGCTCGTGATATAAATAACAAACCCATTAAATAAACATGTGTGAGCCCGTCCTAAGGCAGAAATAAGGCCAGAGCTGAGGTGATGAATGTGGGTGATGGTGATGGTGGTGGTGGGGCATGGCCTGGCACAGGGGTTGGTGATGAGTGGCCTGTGCAGTCCCTGGCAGTGGGAGGTGGGTTCAGTGATGGACCTTTCCCTGCTCTGGGCCATTTTTCCCAGGCTACAGCCAAGTCAGATTTACCCACTGGAGCCACTCAGAGTCCAAACCTGACTGTTTCCCACAGGCACACGGTTTCTATACCCTTTGAAATAAACAATATACATTAGACCCAAGCTCTCACGCCAAGCACTGCGATGTTCTCACTGGGATCTTCCAGGCTGAAGCCTCACACAGCACTCACAACTGTCCAGTGATTTGGCTTGTCAGCTCACTGGCATAGCCACTTGTGCACATTACCCTCCCGACCCCAAAATAACAATCCCCCCTCCTTTTATTTTTCATTCTCCCCCTGCTTGACGAGGCTAAACTGTCTGCTTACCGTTCCCCACACAGCAGCAGCAGCTGGGAGCATCTGGCATGGGACATATGGAATTTAATTTCCCGATATTTACATAGATTGAAACAATTCTGACTCCAGACTTCAGAAGGCCCTATTGCAGCAGACCTCAAGGCAAAAGCTTTCAGTTCATTTCATTTTCTTCCTCTTCTTTTGGCAAATGAGCTGGGAATACCAGTTTAAAGTCTGCATGGGCTTTAGGATGTTGAAAGATACTCAAGTCCTTGATCTATAAGGCTTACAGGGTAAATGCTGCTTTTTTTGCTTCTGGGGAATCCAAAAGGAGTTTTAAGAGCCCTAACCACTTTAAAAATATCTTTTTTCAATGACCTTGACTAGATTTGAAACAGTCCATTTGAGAGTTTTGCACATGTGGCTACAGATAAAAGTTTCTTGGGGAAAAATAAAATAGCTGAAGGGAAATACTCGGTCATACAAAGGAGAATGAAAAGGGACTGCAGGGCCAGCACTGCTGCTCTGCTGCTGTTGAGCAGAGAGTTAAACCAGGACAAGTCTCTCCTGAGCAAGACAGATGCTCTGTGAAAACAGCAAAGCAAACTGTGGCTGAAGCACCACACTCCTCCAAAATAGTTGGTTGTCTTTACTTTGTCTGTCACTTGCCACCCATGACATGTCCAATAATTGCAGAAACAGAGACTTGAGAGGTGGTGCAGTCCATTATCAACAAAGAATTGCCAAGGATGGCTGCACACCAGCCCAGCTTTGCAAAATCCCTCTAAAATCCCTCTTGTAACAACACTTGAAGAGAATGGCTTAAAAATCCCACCTTATTTTAAGGACATCCACGACAGATTCTTCAGCTAGAAAAGCCAAGAGGGTGGCTCGTCTTCTTTATGGCCACAAGAGACCCAGAATCTCCACATGGCAGCGGTGCAAGTGTGAATACCAGGAGTATCAGTCATGGAGCTCCTCCAGTGTGCAGCATCTGAGGACCTCACACGTTGACATGCAATTTGCCAGTAAAATCCTTTTGGCTGAGCCAGAAAGATACTATGGTTTCCTGGGAGAGTTCATCCAGCAGAAAATATTCCTGTTGCTTGGTGTATACGCATTTTTTTAAGACCAAGGTAATTTTTTTTTTTTTTGAGAGTGCAGCAGGACGAGGCCAAAAGAGGTTTGGACCTTCAGGTTTAGATTCTGAATTTGGATCCTTATGCTCAAAAGAGCAACCTGAACAGTTCTGCCAGCCCTAAAGGCACCTCACTTAGTTCCTTTAAACTCCCCAAACTCCTCTGGTTTTGCTCAGCTGTGCCATGGAAAACACTTGAACAACCTTGGAGTTGCAACTGGAATTCAGGTCTCCTATCACTGGCAAAGACACTTTTTACAAGGCCTCAGATCTTTTTTCCCACCTCCTCCTTATCCAGTGGTTCTTGCATTCTGATTCAGAGTGCAGTAAAACTAATTGCCATGCTGAAAAACTCACCCAGTGCAGAGCAACCAGCTCGCTGGGCAGAGATCTTTGTCCAAACTCTCCCAGGCAGAAGAGAAAACTGAAGGTGGGTCTCCAGCATCTTAGGTGAGCACTCAGACACAAGGCAGGTATGTAAGGAAGGGTCATTTTGGGGAGTGTGACCCACCAGGTGAAGCAGGTCTTCAGTTTTTATCTAAAAATCTAAAAATTTTATCTAAAATCTCTGGTAAGTGTTCAGGTACAGCCATCACCAGGCAGGGTTTGCAGCACACAGGGCAGATCCCCACTTGTGCTGAATTAGAGCAGTTGAGACTGGAAAGAAGTTTAAAATCCCCACTCCTAATTGCTTATTTAACTTGCTTGTTAAATTTGATTTTGTATCTGTGTGCCAAAGGATCTCCTTGTCATGGACTTCTAAAAAAAAATCTGCTAATATATAGTGTTTTAATATTGTGTTTGTCCAACTTTTGTTACTCTATTTAGAAGACCTTATTATACTTTTATTGCCATTATAGAACTGGATACTCCTTATGATTATTTTACAGGGCTCAAGACAGTTGATCTGGATGCTGCCTTATTAACTGTACCAAGTGGTAGAAATACCATTTAATCCTCTTTAATATCAGTAATTCAGACTACATGGCAAGGCTGACCTCAGCATCTCTCATGCCCCAGGAGGAACTACATTATATCACTGCATAAGGGGTCAGAGATGAGAGCACTTTTGGCAAGGGACTTTCACTTTGTAGATGAAACATCCTGATTAAAAATGATGCTTCCTGCATAACACTGCTGTTCTCAGCTCACAGTTTCCAAACCCACAAAGGCTGCTTTCTAAAGATGGGTAAAATGATCCCTGTATGGTTTATGTAATATATTTGCTGCGGAGTTTTAGGGTTTTCAGGATGAAAGATACTGTAGTACAGTCAGGCTTCAGGACAGGTTGTTTAGCATCCCAAAGTAATTGGCACTGAGGAGGAATCAAAAGCTGGTGAGATGCCCCCAGGCTGCTCTGAAGTGGGCTTCTGACTCGGTGCATGGGATTTACACTCTCTATTAGCTTAGCTCCCAAACACTATTTATAGCATCAGTGCTTTTGTCCTCACAAATCCCTAGGAAGCAGGAATTTTAGAAAGCAAACAAACAAACCAAGAAGTCAGGGCACACCAACTGAGGGCTCTGAGCAGTGACCGAGTGCCTCCACTCTCAGCGCCTCCTTTGGGGTAGATATGAGAGGGCAGAGGGAAGTCTCAAATCCAAGTCTTTTCTGAGTATCTTATTTGACTTCCTTTTGACCTCCAAATATCCATTAAACAGGCTGAACTCCCAGCCAAAGACCCTGAAGGCCATCTGTGGTGGAGCAGGGAAGGAAATGCCCATCTCCTGTATCAGAGACCTCTTCCCACTTCCTCCCAGAGCATCCTCAGGATGTCACACGAGCCTGGCCGCTCACACTGGATGGCATCACACCACTGGAAACCCCAGGACCAGGGAAGGCAGAACCAACCTCAAGGTATCCCCCAAACATTCATTGCTTGTCCAAGAACGAGAAATTCAAGGCCAAATTTCTGCAAGCCTTGAGCCCCAGAGTAGACGTGAAATGTAGCCTCTATTTTCACAAGTGTTCAGCACGCAATCTATTGAGCTCTTCTGAAAATCTGGACCTTATTTAGGCAAGTAAATGAGAGCCAAGCTCTTTTTAAAAAAGAGGGTTTAATAGAAATGTCTGCCGCCTCCTATTCTTAGGCCCCTAAGTAAGTGGTGCTGGCTGTGGTGGGAGCTGCTGGTGCATGACTGGTGACTGGCTTTGTCATCCCAGGAGATGCCCTTGGGTTGCTGCAACGTCCACGAAAAACCAGCAGAAAAATGTGCACAAACCCAGTGGACAAAGGGGGAAAAAAATCAGCTTCACACTACAGCAAATATACAGGGAGAGGTTTGTGCAGGGCTGGTGTGAAGTGGTTAAAAGCCAAAGCCAAGTGCTGGTCTCCTGGCAGCTGATCCCCTCTTACAAAATCCCATTGCCTCAGTTCACTTCAGAATTGTCTCAGCTACTCATTCCTGTATCAGTGGGAAATTTGGAAGTGACTTTGGATTTGCAGTTTCCTTTTGATAAATGTATTAAAAATACCAATATAACAGCTTTTTATATCATAATAAAAATACATGGAGTATTAAATCCTGCCTAACTCTTGCTGACTTGGAAGCAAGTTTGCATGCTTTCCTCACATCCAGATTCGATTACAGTCCTAATGTACAGCTTTGCCAGAAATGTTTTTATTAGAAGAAATTGCACTTAGTCCAGAATGTGGCAGCAGGAATGATCTCTGGCATGCACAGTAACAGACTTTTTTTTTCACCAATCTGAGATCTGTACATGGGTTTCTAATTTCAGTCAGAATTGAGTTGAAAAATTGACTCTTGGATCAGCAAGAGATTGGACATGATTGTAGGTAATGCTGGACTTTGGAAGTCTTGGACAAAACTTTAGGCCAATAGGCTTTTTGCTCTATATTCCTCAGCTGGGAAGCTCTGCCAGAGTGTACTCACATTCACTCTTGACTTGCCTCCTCTTGTTACCAGTGTGTATTTTATTCCTGAAAACATCTTTTTAAACCCTTTCTTCCCCCAAATAATTTAGTTGCACCTGGATTTGTACTATCTATCCTCAACAGCTTTTAGAAGTATTGATAATGTTGTGAAGGGCTTTGAAGTAGCAGCTGGGAAAGATATTGCAGAGAGGAAAAGAGATTGAATGGTTGACTGTCTTGCTTCTTTTTTTATTGGCTCACTTTGTGCTTAATTTAGTCAATCAACCAGACATCCTTCTATAGGGTTTTTTTGTGCAAGCACCTTTGGCATCATCCACAGCCAACACAATGTGGCCTAACCATGGTTTTGAACACTGAGAGATGATTATTGCATTCATGTCTCACCCAGAGGGATAATTTTAAATCCAAAATCTCACAGCTGAAGATGCTGAGGAGCACAGGCTGCAAGATCTGCAAGTAACTACAAGAATCACATTGGGAGTGAAGATTAAAATGAAGGACAGGTTGAGGTTTCTGAAACCAGCTGAGAAAGTCTGGGTCTCCATCTTTCTGGGTTCCTGAGGCAGTTAGAAGACACTTTCATTACATGATCAATAGACTTTCAAAGTAAGCACAGAAGCCACAATGACTCTGAGGACACAAACATTATTTGAAGGGTAAAGTAAAATCCCATCGAAGGAAAACGTGAGATCTCTGCCTTAGAGAAACCAATCAATGCCTTCTCAGTCTCCTATGTGTTAAGTTTAGAAACATTTGAAGACATCTGAAATGGAAGTATAAAGGCAGTTATGCAAAAGCTCAGCAGTTTCCCACAGCCCTGAGAAACTGGGCAGAGGAACAGTCGATCAAGAGCAATGAATTCATCCTCCTGAGGAAAAGCAGGTGCCTGAAACGTGGCATTGCTTGTTGTGAAATCATGGGACTCCTCTCATGCAGAACAAGGCTTTTGAGCGGTTTGTGCCCTTCTTCACAGGCTGTTGCTTCCTTGGACAAATTAATGAAGATTTCCTGTTTCACTGAGAAAACTCTGGAGCCAGCATCCCAAGGGAGAAATTAGACCGAGATGCTGCAGCAGTAAATTCATAAGCTATGCTGTCTTTACCAATTAAGCTGATATTCCCTAATTATATTATTTACAGCACAGTAGATAAAGGAAGAATATCAATGATACCTATTGATATTTTTTTATTTTTTTTTAGAGAAGATGTTGATTTCTTCTAACAAACATTGTAGGGATAAGTTTCAGCTACACTGTTGTTTTAAAAGAAGACCAAGTTGGGATTCATAAATCTATTCCAGAACACCCTCTAACATGATTAAGGTACCCACCTAGATTTGACTCAAGGCCCAGATAAAGAAAAGGAGGACTCTGAGCTTGAGTCATCTCAATCCAAGCCACTGGACAGTGATGGTTTCAGATGGATGTAATTGTATCCTTCCATCCCCCCCAACCTGAAAAATGTTAAAAGATTTAAATCTGAGAAAAAATGAAAACAAACATTAGAAAGACGAAAAATGTTTTCTGTTGAACTGAGTTCTCATTTTTGGGCCAACTGTAACAAAAACATTGTGGAAGTACATGAGCAAAGGCCAGACTTTCCAGGCTGGAACACAGCACTGGTCCATCAAATGAAGAGCATCACAGTCAGGTCCCTCCTGCAAGACACAACTGCATTGTTTCATCCCTTGCAGGAATCCATCACTCTCCATCCAATAACCACTGGGATTTCCAGCAACTCAGTAATGCCATTGCAGCAGAATGCAGAGGAGAAGTGGCAGAAGGAACAATTGCAAAGCTGAGAATGAGAGAAATTTAGTTGATAAGGCTAAAAAAAAGACAAGCTTGTAAGGAAGAGCTTTTTCTGATATGCAAACCCAGACTCTGCATTCTCTCTTCCAATCCTTTTTATGACCTGCCTAGTTGAGAAATAAAGTCTTTGAGGCAGGGACAGTATCAGACTGTATTGGACTCCACCCAACATGACACTTTAAGTCAGTCCTAACACACAACACCCCAAAGAAACCCACACTCATTGTTGGTCATGCCCCATCAGGTTTTGCTGAGGCTTTGAACAGAGCAAGAGGCAGTGGAACTTCCACTCAAATTCAGTAGGATCCAGGTGCCAGCTTTTCTTGGCTCCTCAAACACCCCCACTAGCATAAAAATTTCAAAGTACTTTTGCCTTCACTGTTAATTTCTCTTACCCAGAGCAAGTCCAGAGTTAAATTTTATGGACTACAGGTTTAAGGGCAAACACATCCAACAGAATGATAAAACATGTCCCTCCCAAGGTGTCTCCAATTCCCTACGATTACAGAATGAGGACACTGCAGGTTTTTATTGCTGATGCACTCCAAGAGCAAGAAATTTTCTCTGTACTTATTGAGAATGATAAAGATGCAAGAGTGATTATTAACGTGCATCTCATGCATTTGCAATTATGCAAATACTCATGCAAATGAAACACAACCTTTGGGCTCCTGTCATGTTGCCAATGCTTCCCTCTGTGGCACAAATTTTGGGTACACTCCTTGTTTTAATCCTTACACACAGGGCCCAGATGCCATAGGATTCTTAGCATCTTGAAGACAGCCCTTCACAACCTGGGGCTCCCTCTGCCTTCAACAGGTGCTCAAGGCTCTTCATACCATCCCCAAGCCTCATAACCTCTCTTGGGCTT
Organism: Margarornis squamiger; assembly: GCA_035222235.1. NCBI lineage: Eukaryota > Metazoa > Chordata > Aves > Passeriformes > Furnariidae > Margarornis > Margarornis squamiger. The sequence continues at coordinate 8,265,120 of JAWWTY010000036.1, forward strand.
GTTAGGAGGACACAGAACTCACCACTCACAAGGGAATCTGTGAGATAAATCACTGATAGGTGAAGCAGTGAGCAGTGCCCCAGTTTGCTGACTCTGTCATCATTCTAGAGATTATTTAACACTGTGGCTCACGGTGAAGCTGCCCACCTTTCTGTTTAATTAAGGCACAAAATGTAATTGGTAATTTACTTGGTGGTTCTCTTGGGATGCTGAAGAGCAGACCTGCTAAGGAAGCCAAGGAGATGCAATGTGTGTGCCAAGGTGAACCTCATCTGAATGCACCTCACAGCGTCCTGCCCTAGATGCACAGAAACAGCTTTCCTGCAACCCACCCCCAGCAGGAACTGCTGAGACAGGATTAACCCACCTCCTCAAGGAATTAGTCTCTTGGTTTTATTCCTCTCATTGAAAACCTTGATAAATGAACAGGTTGCAAACTTCCTACAGGAACTGCTGACTGTACATCAAAGTCACTGTGCCTCCATCACCCTGGCAGTGGTGGGAATCCCTGGTGGGGCAGACCATGATCCTCTGCATCCCAGAGCCAGGAGAGGGTGGAAGCACATCCCAAGGAGGTTTCTCAGCCTCTGAGGGTGGGGGTTCATTGGGCTGAGCCTGAAGCTGCACCCTGCCCTCTCTTCCTCTCTCCACCTGGAGGCACAAGTGGGCTTGACACACGGATCTCGTGGCATTGTGCTGCAGATACCAGTCCATTGTTTCTTCCAAAAGTTGTGCAGAGCACAAGAAAGCAGAAGTGAAAGGCTCTTGTGACACCAAAGCAAGAACTCCTCTGACTCTCAGTCCCTGCTCTGTTTCAGTGACGTTGCTCCTGAGCAGGGGCAGAGAGAGGTTGGTCCCTCCACTCCAAGAACAGTAAGAACAAAGTGAAGAACAAGGAGTGGACAGGAACAGGACATTCGGGGTTTTCTTCCCTGCAATGCAGCCTGTGCTGGGTGTTCCCTCTCCTCAAGAGATGTCGAAATGCAACTCTGATTTGATTCCCATCAAAAAGTGCCAAACATAACTGCCAGATCACAGATGTGCACAGAGAAAAGCATTGCCTGGGAGTATTTGCAAGGTGGTTATTGCTAAGGTAGTCTCTGTGTGAGCCTCTTACACATCCAACACCTAAGGATCATCCCCCCAGAAGGGAAATTTTCTTAAGGGACAAAATAAATCAAGAATCAAAATGGGTTAAATACAAAAAGGCCTAAAGAAATTAACTGAGAAAACATTTGGCAGAATATTTTTAAACTTTCTTTGGTGACTCTGGGACCAAGTGTGGGTGGAGATGGAGTATAAGCCCTAAAAAAATCCTTTCCCAGCCAGTTATCTGCAAGACAACATCAGAGTTTTCTACTGTGCTCAGGACAGCAAGGGACTTCAAGTCCCAGCCAGGGCCAGGAGGATTGTGCAAGCATCCTCTGGACTGTGCTGGCAGTGGTGGACCAGTCCTCTAATTCTGTGTGGTCAGAAACGTGCTAAGGTTCCTTTTAAAGGGATTTTTGCTCTGAAAATACCCCCTACAATTAAACCTGGTTCCTAATTCCTGCATTGCTGGCAATCCTGCCTTGCTTCATTAAAGCCTGTGAAATAATTTCTTCCCCTCACAGTGCTGGGGTGCCTAAGAAGTTTTTCATGTTTCTCCCATCCCATCAGCTCAGGTAAAAATCAGCCAATAAAACCAGTGACAAACAGAAGATAATCCACATCCTTTTCATAACCTTCTCAACCATTCACTTTCTAATGATATGAACAGTGAGGGCTGTTAAACCACCACTCCTTTCCCTTGCTTTTCACTGGGACTGCCACAGTGCTCATTGCTCCTCCAACAGCCACCCCCAGAGACTGCCCCAACTTCCACTCTGGGCAATGCACAAGCACATGGGGGAAGGGGAAAAAAAAGCAGAAAAATAAGCTAAGAGACAAGAAGACTTTCTCACAGCAAAGCCCAGACACGCTGCTGCAAACTGCACTTAGTCAGGATGGTGTCCTCCTCAGCTATGCAAAACAGCTGAGAGGAGAACACCATGCACCAGCCAAAATTCTTCATGTAGCAGGATGTCATCAGTAAAGCCAGAGAGATCAGACATGTGCCAGAGGACACCAGAATTTGAACTCTGAAGCTCTGCTGCACTGGAACACACCCGTCAAGACAGTCCCTTGGATCAACGTGGACCACTGTGTGTTGGGAAAATTGTCCTAGGTTGAAACTCAGAAGAAACTGGCCCTGGCTCCTGATATGCTCTGTTGAGTCTACACTTCACAAAAAATGCAGTGGCACCATTCAGAGCAGGAGCAGCACAATCCATCATCTCTGAGATACCATGTAAGCTCAAGTAAAGGCTGTGATTTTGCCCTCCCAAACCCAGGTGCAGCAGTGGTGCAGACTTGCTTAAAACTGTCAGAAACTGATTGCCTGCTATAAATCAGGACTTGAAATTCTATACAGAAAAATATCTTACTCTTACACTGAGTATCTGAGTACCTCTGTCTATTAAAACTCCTGTTTTGCCTGTGGCCCTTAAAAACACATCAAGAACAGAAGAGAAAAAACAAGGCAGAAACCAAGATTTTTGAAGCAATTACAGGTCTAATTTCAAGAACTTACAACTCATTGTTTGCCGTTTGAAAGATCTCAGAAACAGAACCAACAAGGCATCATTTTTCTGCTGCCATGCAACCAGCTCCATTAGTCAACCATTTTTCTGGTCCCAACAAATAGGATGGAGAGATGAAACCATGAAAATACACAGGTGGTTTTGAAACCTAGGTTGGGAAATGCCAAACGTATTTTCATCAAAGCAGTTGAACTTTTATCATTTTTCATTAGCAAAAAAAAAGAAAATCAGAACATTTAACTGAAACACCTCATCTTCCTTCACTTGCAGAGGTGTTTGATCTGGTCTAAATCGGTAGGCCCAGCTCCAACCATCTCCTGGTGAGACACGACCTCACCGTTCATAAAGAGCTTCCCAACATGCAACGCCACACGGACTTTGCTGGAAAAAAATAAAACTTCAGGAACCAGAACAATGACAACTTCAGTCTTGCAGCTCTTTCACGTTCACTTTCAAAAAGGAAAAGTAACAAGCCTGGGAGGCTGCATTGCCACAGGCACCGATCCCTCAATATGCATGTGAACTCAAGTAACCCCCTATTCATCCAGGCCCTAAAATAGGAAGGCACAGTTCTGGACAAGCATATTGATCTGGATTCCTGTAACTATCCCTTTGAAACACAAATAAACTATTGTTACAAAACCCCAACAGATCTCAGTGTGTGCTCTGGTTCCTTTGCAATGTGTACTATCTGACTACAATCCATCTTGGCAGCGGAGCAGCTACGCAGACGTTCTTCTGAGCCAGCTCTAATGTAAAGGGGTGCCAAGTATGTCTTCCTTTTGTATTTACAGTAATAGTCTCAGCTTTCCCCACCGCTGGGAGTGCTGTTGGGGATCAGCTGGCAAAAATACACTGATCTAAAAGGACCACTGTAATTCCACTTGAAGCTGAGCTGTTTTGCAGGGGTTGTCGGCAAGGACCTTCTCCCACATTAATCTACAGCAAGCAGCATCATGGTGCTGTCACTGGCATGAAGCTGACAGCAAATCCTGTTTCTGCCTCCTCCCAAGTTGGACTATCTGTTGACAGACCACTGGCTCTCTTACACTGGTCTATATTTGGAGTGAGGCTCTCTGGCATGTCTGAGCTGTGCTGTCTGCTCTGGAAGGGGAAAAAGAAGGGTGATCTATCACAGAAGTGGATGCTTCAGAGAGACAGGTATACAAATGTTTGAGTTAATCAGTGCTAGAAGCAGCCAGGGTACTCTGACCTCCAGGATCCATCAAGGATTGGGGAGGGGTGCAGGATGTGGCCTATTACTGTGCTGAACAACCTACAAATAGGGTTGTTTTGTGGTAGGAAAATGTGCCAACTTTAGGGCTGCAAAGCCTAGAACATGATGTCTCCAGCTGCCCTGACTGCACAGCTGGCAGGTCACCTCAAAGCAGCCAGTGCAATGTTGGCAGACAGACAGACTGGCCACTGGAGGACTCACAACATCTGGGCAACAGAAAGGTTTGCTGCTGATCACAGAATCACAGGATGGGTCAGGTTGGAAGGGACCACAGTGGGGCATCTGGTTCCAACTCCCTGCTCAAGCACGGTCACCCCAGAGCACTTGGCACAGGATTGTTCCAGATGGTTCTGGGATATCTCCAGTGAGGGAGACTCCACACCCTCTCTGGTCTCTGTTCAATGGTCAGTCACTGCACAGCAAAGAAATTCTTCCTCATGTTCAGGTAGAACTTCTTGTGCATCAGTTCCTGCCCGTTGCCTCTTGTGCTGGGCAGCCCCAAGCAGAGCCTGGTCCATGCTCTGCCCCCTCCCTGAAGACACTGATGGACACGGATGGGGTGCCCTCTCAGTCATCTCTCCCTGATGACTTTAACTACACTAAAAACAAGAGCTAGAGATCAGCAATATAGTCTCTCTTAACAAAGCAGATAGAGATCACATTGAAGATTCCTCTGCACAGGAGCTTGGAGGAGGGAGAAATTATTTTATCTTTCCGGGATATATTCCTGGGTGTTGAAACACTGAAGCCTGTGGAAATGTTAGAAAGTTTGGCATATAAGAAGTTTGAAATCATGAAAGGAATCTTAAAGATCATCTAATTCCAACCATGCCATGGGCAGGGACACCTTCCACTAGCCCAGGTTGCTCCAAGCCCCGTCCAAGCTGGCCTTGGACACTTCCAGGGATGGGGCAATCTGTGTCAGGGCCTGCCCACCCTCACAGGGAAGAATTTCTCCCTCATATCCAATGTAACCTAGCCTTCTTTCAGTTTGAAGTCTTTCCCTCTTGTCCCAGAAGTCCATGTCCTTGTAAAACATTCCCCTCCAGCTCTCCTGGAGGCCTTTTAGGTACAGGAAGGTGTCCTGAGTTATAAGAAACCAGTCCATGCCCTCTCTCTTCAAACAGGGCACAACCACTCTAGGACTGCCCTGTTTTCTCAATACTGTAGAATAATGAACAGTTTTGCCACAAAGCTAAAGCTCCCACCAGGATTTCAGAAGGACTTTATTTTGTTTATTTTTTTGAAGGTGATAATTCACGTAAATAAACCACCCCTCATGACCATTTAACATTTAACTTATTATACCATTATCCTAATTTATATTTCGTTAAGCCTTAGGGGATTTAGCTGAGAGCACAGATCCATTGCAGCAAGTGCTATAAAGACACACAGTAGAAAGCTGCCCTTGCTTCAATGGATTTACAAGTCTGAACAGACAAAAGGCAGGAGAAAGGCAAAATTATTCTCCAGGCCCCACCAAAACAGCCAATAAACTTACCCCCACTTCCTGCTGACTTGTGCTCCAAAATGTCAGCTTTCATTTAAAAAAGCAACAACAACAAAAGACATTTCTAGCTCCTGTGGTTGTAAAAAGACTCATGAAGACACACTAAATCAATGCAATCACATTCATCCAGCTATGCAGATGACTATGAGAGAGACACAGCCATTCATCTCTGACAGGGTGCATATAATTACACATTTCAGCAACCACAGACTTCTGCATTTCAGTCCAGCCACTCTTTATCCATATCTCTCCTCATCCTACCTGAAGAGGTGACTTATCCTCCAGTTTTCCCACCTCAAATCCACACTAATATATATATTTCCATCATTACTGCATTGGTGACTATAAGTTTTGGCTGTCAGAGCTGGTGTCTTTCTTATATTCCACAATAGAAGCACAGCACAGTTAAGAGAGAGGAGACTGAAGTGAACTGTACTGGAACAAGGACCCAGGGGAACAGATCAGTGGGAATGTGCAGAGAGGAGTTAAAAAACCCAAAAAAACTCCCCACCATCCACAGCAATATCTTCTGAAATCATGTGTCCATGAAACACCCAGTCTGGGGGACAAAGTGAATTTCATGGAAAGAAACAAAGCAACCATTGCCACAGTCATGGAATCCCAGAAGGGTTTGGGTTGGAAGGGCTCTAAGAGACCATCCCATTCCACTCCACTAGCCCAGGTTGCTCAGAGCTCCATCCACCCTGTTCTTGAACTCTCCCATGGATGGGGCATCCACAGCCTCTCTAGGAAACATGTGCCAGGGCCTCCCCAGCCTCACAGGGAAGGATTTCTTCCTGATATCTTGTCTAACCCTGCCCTCCTTCAGCTTGAGGTCACTCCCCCTTGTCCTGTCAGTCCATGCCCTTGTGAATAGGACGCTGTTTAGGTTTGTATCACAAAACACCATCGAGCATCCAAGAGCTTGTGTGACTTCCAAGTCAGCACTTGTGCCAAAACTTGACCTTCCTGAGTGAAACCAGCAGTGTCCCAATCCTTCAACCTTCTTTTCCATTAGGACACTATGCTAGCAAACCTTCCCACCCATACAACTACTTGTGTTGAAAGCACAGACAGGTCTTCAACCAAAACCAAGCCCCAGTCGTGTCTTCTCATCTTGAAAGGACATGGCCAGTCAAGGTGATGTTGGGAACATGACACACTTGGGAACACACCAGTGCTTTCCCCACCTGCTGGCGTGCTCGAGGCAGATCGAGCTCTGCGAGCTTCACCTCCTCTGCCAGCAGGAAATAAATCTTGTGGTTTTAGAGTTGGAGAGTGAATCCATATTCAGTCAGGAATTTATGGTGACTTTATGGATCCCACAAATGCTTCACTACCACCATTTTCTGGAAGCTGTACAATTCCTGCAGTTCATTCACTGCGTTCAATTGCCTTTTTTTTCAGGGAAGCACTTCTAATTGCTTTTTTACAGATATGAGTTTCTGTAAAGAATAGAACATGCTCATACTGTATAAAATGTTACCATTGCCTTTTCAGCTATATATAGCTTTTATAGCTAGTTTTAATTTCCCCAGAGTATTCATCCCAAAGGGTCAAATCTGTCCCTTCTGTGACTCGATGAATGCACACCAAAGTGCATTTGACACAATAATCATGGTGCTAGAATTCAAGCAAAGTTTTCTCATACATTTCCTACCATCTCACAAGGGCCCTTCCCTTTCAGCTGCAATGAAATGTACAGCAGTAAGCAAATACCTGTGCAGTCTGCACTGATTTACAGATATCCAAACACTGTTACCAGCCCCTGTGTCCCCATGGCTGTTTATTTGTTGTTGGGTGGGTATTTTTTGGTTTTAATATTGCATCAGATTGTTCCGCTCTTTCTCTGGGAAACATTTGTACACGTTTCTGCAGCACAAACACTGCAAAGCCAGTATCAATTTTCTTCCTTATATTAGCCCCTCTGGTACCTTTACATTAACCCAGAATGAATCACTGGCCTCCCAGTCATTTCTTGCTACATACAGTTTTGAGAAATGGTGTAACTCACATTTCGGAGAAGGCCTGGTTCCTGCAGATGGGTGGGATGGCTCACACATCCTCTGGGCATGCAGTCCATCCACACAGTCCTTGGCAGCTGCTCCACCTTTTCTCCCGGCTCTGCATCCAATGTGCTGCCAAATAACTCCACTGCAGCCACTGCCACATACACAAGGTGACTCCAGTCCTCCCACCAGCATTGCTTCCACCAAAGAGGGTCAGCTTGTCAGCTTTCAGTTCCAACCTGGTGTCCTTTTTCCATCAAAATTGCTCTTCTTTTTCATCAAACTGTCACCCTGTGCAAGGAGAGACACATGTACCCTTGTGCGCTCCTCACTGGGGGATCACCCAGCTCTACCAAAGCAGAACAAAGACACAGCACACACAGGCTAAGCCAGGCTTTAACAAACTGTCCATCCACGGCAAACTCTGGGCAAACTAAGAATAAAATACAGCCCATAAGTAATAAATAAAGGCCCATAAGTGCCTGTATTAGACCAGTGAAATGTGAGTTGTGTTTCAGACTCAGATGGACCAAAGTGTCTTTAGCCCAGGCAAAACCCAGTGCTCAATGTATCCTTCACAGAGGTGGAAGAAATATGGAAATACAAAGGACATATCAGTGACCTGAGGATGTAAGTCCTGCTTGGTCTTCTCCTGCCTGGCCAGCAGAAAAGAAAAACCCAGCAGTGAGTGCAGCAGTGTCTGTTCTTGTCACCAGGGGCCCAGAGTAAAAACCCCTGGACAGGGAAGACTGAGTATTTGTTGTCTTCCCCTGCATTACTCCCAGGTAACTGCAGAAAGACCTGTGTCACATTCCTTAAGTTCAGCATCAACTCTGGGTCCTGTGAATGTCACCCTGGACCCCAACAAATGCTGGCCAAGGTGCCTCTTTTCCTTGCTAAGGGAACAGCAGCAGCAACACAGACAGTAAAGGACCCACAAAGCTGGAGGGTGTCTAATAGGTGTGTGCCCTTGTGTACCAGAAGACAACTGAAAGGAAATTCAAGTCACTATTTAAGGAGCAATGAAAACAGCAAAAAGGAACAAATTCATTTAAACAAAATAACAGGGCCTGGGAGAGAAAATACAATTTTTTTCCATCGTCCTGGGCAGGAGTCTCCTTTTTTCATTGGCCTTACTCACTCCACTCTCATAAATGTTGTTATCCCCACTTAACTCATGAGAAACTGGGGCATAATAGAAGTAAGTTGTTTTTGAAAGGCCATGCAAGGTTTGTATGGCAGAGCAAGGATAAAATATTTATGGTGTTAAATGCCCAGGCCTTTTTTTCCTTCAGGCACTGGCGGGCTGAGGTATTGCCTTCTACAGCAAATCAGTCCTGACAACTCCAGTAAATCTGTCTCACGACAAGGGTATTAGGATCAGCCCACTACAAAACATGACATAAATCTGTCCCTTACAGTCTGAGAAGAAGGTGTAGATTTGGGTATTAAAACCATTGAAATCTCCCATTACAAACTCCCAAATCTCATGAAACACATCTGTTCCTTTCAGGGCCTGACTTTCAGATCGCTGAAAGGTCCATGAAAAGCTTGATTTGGGTTAATACATTTGGAAAAGACAAGACTGAGATTCAAGAAAAGCAGTTTTGGTCCACAGCTTTGACATGAATCTCGTGTTGCTTTTGGCCAAGGGAGCCCTGTTGTCTGCCAGGTCGGAATAGCTGCTGTCTTGTCTCCTTAGCTCCTAAGTTTTTCATGGAGAGGGTCATCTCTACAGGATTACACAGGCACTGGAGCTCTAGCCCTGATCAGCAGGATCTGGAAATACAGCTTAAAATGCCCTCACATACATTCTGATGTCCTGCAGAATTCCAATGTTAGCTAAGGTTTGGTTTGGGTTTTTTTTTGGGGGGTGAGAATGCTGGCTGGAATCTCATGGAAAATGCATGAGAGCTCCCCACGATGGGGAATCAGCATGAAGTGAAAGAAACATCATCATTCAGTCCACACTGGTGCCACATTCAGTCTACACTGGTGTCACAGCCCCTCCAAAGCCACCTTGCTGGTGCCTGTCCAGTTATCCCCAAGCCCTCTCACCTGGAGAAGGCACCCACAGCAATGGGCAACACCTTCTCAAGGGGGTCCCAAGGAACAAAACAGCACATTTAAAATGACTGTGTGGCTAATAATGTAAACTACATTAAAGAGCACTCCACTGGTAACACACTGCACACATTTGTCAACCCAACACAAATCCATTTGAATAGATTTCTTGTGGCCTTTTATTTATGAGGGGAAAATATCCCCCAGTCTCCGGGCTGGTGGGAGCCTGCACTTTCCCTTCTAATCTTACCTGCCTATTATTAGCAACCCCCTTTATAGAATGCCCCTCTGCCTTACATATCCCAAATCCCCCAGTTTTCCACTCTGCATGGGTATGAGCAGGGGAAGACACAGAGCAGTCAATTAGTGGCATTTCAATGTGCCTTTTGCAGCACACTCCTACACTTGGGATAATCTAATTACACAGGGCAGAAACCTCACACTACCATATATTTTCCTTAGACCCTGTTGCCACCAGCTACTTTTACTCCTCACTGAAACAGAGTCTCCCTTTTTTTTATTTCCTCCTTCTTTTTTTTTTTTTTTCCACATCGTTAAAAATTTATTATTTAGACTGATGATGACATCATCTGGAAAGGGACCCAGGCTGTGGTCATCAGGGCCTTTTTCTGCATTACAGAGAAGCAGTTTCTCCTCTCCCCCTTGCAGATCATTAATTTTTAAAATAGAGCTTTGCTTTAAATACATACAGCTCATTTTGCTTTCAGCTGATGAGTCAGAGGAGCTGTCTCCCAACCAGGTCAGGTGCCCCCTGTGCCATGTTTCCTACCCAAACCAGCACGCACAGTCCCTGATGGAGCTCTGGCTTCAGGGCTCTGCAAGGAACAGCAGGGAATTTCTGTGCAAATAAACAAATATTTGGATTTACAATTTGCTCTGCCGTGCATCCTGAAACAGGCCTGGCCCTGCAGGTGCTCCTCAGGGGTGGGATCTCACCAGCTTTGCCTGCAGGTACTTTGTTTAAGGCAAGACTCTGTAACATGGCCCTTGCATAAGCAAGGCGAGCAAGTTTCAGCCCAGTTTGGGTGTATTTTAAGGGGACTGTGCCACAAATTCTGGTGCTGCTGTGCCAGGTTTCCTCTCCCCTGCAGACACCAAGTCAGGGGTGTGCATTAGCTGGAGGATTACAGGGGCTGACAAAGCAAATGCTAATTGTGGGATGCACTGTTGCATCCTGGACCACATCCCTTTCAATATGTGTGTGAGCACCCCAGGTCTGCAGGTTGGCTGAAAGCAGAGCCAGCACCCGAGGCAGCACCCAGAGCCCTCCAAGAGACACTTTTGGTCACAGGACCCTCACAGAGGGATCCAAGACAGAGCCTGGCAATGGAGAAGCTGCAGAGAGAGGCTGGGCTTGGCCCTGAGGGTCTTTCCCAACATAAATGACACTGTGATTCTGTGAAGTGCATGTCTGTAGTGTCCTTGTTTGCAGGGAAACATCTGTGTCCTTGCAGGACCCATTGTCCAGCTCTCACCTTGGCAGGAGCAGGAGCTCTGGGTGGCACAACTGCATTCATCCACCTAACCTTTAATCCAGCCCTAAGTCTGCAGGTAGTGGTGGCTCAGCTGGGGGGAGCCACATTTTTCCTCAGCTGCAGGTATTTCTTTACCCCTTACACACAAATCCTTGTAAGCACTTCTCAATTTAAGGCAGTATTTTTCAAGTCCCTTCGGATAAAATGGGTTTTATCACCCCCATACACATCTAGGTGCTCACAGAAGCACATGGAATCATGATGGATGAGCAGCTGCCTTGGAAACACTTTAACATGACAGCAATTTAGGAGGAAGGGACAAGGCATGTCTTATCTGAATGAGGATGCAGGACACACTTGGAGAGTGGGGGTGTAAACACTACTTACTTTTGGATACCTATCTTAGCCTGCATTGGGAGACTTATCTCTTTAGACTTCTTATATACTTAGTGAGAAGAAAAAATGTACTTCCAGAAGAGAAGTAAGAAAAGAAGCTTAATTTAGATGCACTCTCCCTTCACTGACTCAATGGAGAAAGAATGTGATGGAGAGAGCCTCCTAAATAAGGTGTCATAAATACATAAATGCAATCAACACATAGAAGAGACTCACTCCAACCTGTGTCTGACCAGGGCAAGGTGTTGCTCATCCAGCACAGTGAAAGCTGCCACAAGTTCTGTAATGAACACAAGTGGCTTCAGCTTTGGTTTTAGGTTTACTCCAAGCACAACACCAGTCCTCAAACTGTGCTGGGGCATGAGTTCAGGACAGGTCCATGAAGAACAGTGCTCCCCATTCAATCATGTCCAGCTATTGCTTTCTGTAATGCCTTGTTTTTCACCGAATTTTCCACATCCTAGAACAGGCCCATCCCTTACCTTATGAGCACTCAGAAGCTACTGAAACATGGAATGCATGGATTCAGGTTTAAGAAAAAGAACTTGATAGTCCTCTATCATGTTATTATATTATTTTCCATAACTCCCTAGTTAGATGGAGAGGGCTGTCACAGTACATACACAGAAACCAGTGTCACACATTGCTTGTGAAAAGAAAATGAAAAGGTCAGAAGTATGAACTGCCTGTTACATGGACATGTGTTGTAATATTTTCTTGGAACTCAGTGATCCGGCAACACAGTTCAACAAAACCTGCCAGAACAATCCACAATGCCTTGCTCACCCTCCAGATCCTGCTTTCCCCTTCAGCTCCTCCACCTGACTCCTTGCAGGTCCTCAGCTCCCTCCACACCCTCTGAGCTTCCAAGGGATGATCTGCAGAGCACGCAATAATCCTTCCTTTTTGGCTGAAACAAACAGAACAGATGGGAAATGGAGATGAAACAAAGAAAAAAAGAAGACATCACAGTCAAGTATGTTTCACTGCACTTAGAATTCTAACTACAAGCAAGTATTCTCCAAGCACAATCTCTTGAGGGAATGGCAAGGGCAGACAAGGGAGGGTAAAATGCTCTGTGGTTACCCATGGAAAGGAGCAGCCTGTCAGACAACCTTGGAGTGCAGGTAGGCTCTGTACTATGGACAGTTTTTAAGGAAAATAATGTCTCTATTCCAAATTAGAGCAGTGCACCCCGTCCAAAACTCGGCACTTTATCTGCACCTCCTGGGTCTAATTCTCCTATTCACTCTGCAGACCCTGAGTGCCCCTTTCCTAGATATCCTGCTGTCTTCCCCAGAAGACCTCTGCCACCTCTGCCACCTCTGCCACCTCTGCCATCCCTACTGTGCCCTTGCCAAGGGCCTGCTGCTCAAAACCTCTCAGCCCCACTGTGCGGGAACCTCCGCATTATCTGCCACGAGCCTGTGAATTGGGTCCTAATTGTGCTGCTGGAGGAGAGAGGAAGGTTTTATATGCAGCAAAGAGAAGTTAAAATGAATTAGATTATGGTCATATTAATTCAGGGCACCCACCCAATCCTTTCATTAGCTTGATTCTCCTGCTGCTGTAGCAATCTATAAATGTTACAAGCCTTAAATGCTCTATGTACTTGAAGCTTTATAGGAGCCTACTACTATTAACAGTTCCACAAATTGGGAGGAAAGGGAGATGCTCTTCAGGGTTATATACTAGCCTGTCAATGTACAGTCTTATGCTAAATGTTCCCAGAACTCGGGATGAGACTTCCAGATATTTCGTCTCAAACAGCTCCCAAGGTGACATCTAAGGCAACATTTCCAAGAGTGCTCATGTCCCACCAGCCTTCCACCTTTTTGGCCACTCATTGCCTCGGAAGAAGACATTCCATGAGTGTGACCAGGTCTGAAACACTGAGCAATTCAGCCCAACTCTTCCTCCTGCAGCCCAGACAACCACAAGAGTGTGGTTAGCAAGAGAGCTCCTTGAACTTCTGAACTCTGCTTTTTTTTCTCTTAGGTGGGGAATTAAGTGGACTTAGTCACACAGAGCTTCAGTCAGGGGTCTTTGAAGACAAGGAGCTGGCAGTGATAACACTGTGTGTGTGTGGGGAGGCATTTTTTCCTCTTAGTCCTGAATACCACGTTCAGCTTCTCAATGAGAAATAAAACAGGGATGAGGGCAGCAGCCTTCCAATGGTGATGAAATCACTTCTTCCTAATCACCAGTGGAGCCTCAACAGCAGGAGACCATCAGGTCGCAACCTAATACCTTTTCCAGTCATAAATTTCTAGATATCTCCAGTAATGGGATATCTCAGTTTATTGGATCTGGGCTTGTTTTCTCTTAGTTTTCCTCAGAACAGTCTTAGGGGAAAACACCTTTTTCACAGGCAGCACCACAAATTCCAGGAGGTTTACCTCAGCCTGACCATGAATTCCATATTTACACCTGTAGACAGATGGGTAAACAAGTAAGCACAGTAATTTTAAAAGTCAAATGTCTACTAAGTTTTATGTATCTGAAGAAGGGATGAAAGTACATCAGCATCAAGCCTAGGCTCGGCGTGCTTTCCAGGAACGCAACTGTGCTGTTTTGGTGCCTTCCATCAAGAGATCAGGACCAAAACTAACCAGCAATAGTTTCACTCCCATTTTATAAATGAGGAGTATTTCTCCAAGCCAGTGTTTTCTCTCATTACCGGCAGCTGCATTACCTTCAGATGCCCCTTCTCAACCTTCCACCTCAACAACAGAAAGTCTCAAAACACCCGTTTCAGAATAGGATACATTTCGTAACCAAAACACACGACAGCAATAGGGGAAAAACACAGAAGCACTTGCTCACAGTAATAACTATTTTCCTTTCCTCTTAAAGAACACAATGAAGCAATTACTGTACTCTGGGCTTCCAGGGGCTGCTGCAGCCAAAGCAATTGGCTGGGCGGCTCGGAGGGGGCTGGAGCTGTGGCACAAGGAGAAGAAACAACTCCTACCAGATATGATTCACTAACAACAAAAACATCCCCATGGTACCTCTTACTTTTCATAGGGTGAGGGCAGGTTTTCCACTGGCAGGGTTTCTCAGATTAGAGGAATTTTTCTGTAATGGGAGTGATGACGTAGGTGTTGGTATGAAAATAGGAAGGACCTCAAAGGTTACAGCTAAGCTGGGAGTCTCCTTGTACCTGAGCCACTGTGGAGTCTCAGAAAACTCCTTGTGGTCTCAGGAGGACGTACTGTATGGGAAGCCCTTTAATTTACTCGAGAAAGGAGAAGGCATTCAGGGGTAATTATCTCCCTGGAATTACGGAGAGCGTAACAGGGAATATATGAATAAACATGGAACGCTCCTTGTTAGGGGAGTCACCACATCTCACACAAACAGGGACCATCCATTGCTGGACACACAGAGCAGGGAACCAACCCATTAGACCAGGGAGCATCATATAAATTAGAAATAGATTAAAGAACATCATGTAAATGTATTCTGTCTCCGGGCAACAAATTAAGTGACTCATCAGACCCACTTTATACGTATATATTCTAAAACATGTCTTCAGTTCCGATGGCCTTTGGCACACAGCTCTGCTATGAGTGTGCCTCTAAATCTGTATTTGTTTTAAAAGTATTAAAGGCAGAATTGGCAGCAACTTCTACATTTAGCTTGCTTGGCACTTTCTTTTACAAAAGGTTCTTTAAGTCTTTTTCTGGAAAGTTACAAAAATTATGAGATACCCGTTATAAAATTCAATTGAAGGACAGGCAGGTGGGACAGAAATACTATTACCATTTTTCTCCATGTCAGCAGGCACTAATGGTTCTATGTTTTATATTATAACACATAAGCTTTTGTAATTGTCTCCCAGAGATGAAAGTCTGATGAGGCAGAGCTGAGACTGGGGGTGTCTGAGGTTTCTGCCTGTCATCCCATGGAAGTTTTCTTAATATCCAGGTTGTTGTATCTCAGCAGGGAGTCTGATGCTGCCAAACTGAATGCAGTTAAAGGTTGTGTTGGTCTGACAAATGAGTCAATTACTGTATAATATGTTTGAAGCAGCATTTCAATATGAGCTTACATTATTTTGCAACTTTGACTCACACACGCTACTCACAGCTCCCAGTGAGTTCAACCAGACATGTGAGTGGTTGGTGTCTCTTAGAGCCAGACTTTTTTTAACCATCAAACAGTGGGGATTATTCCTGTGAATAACTAAGCAGATGATTTCTTCCACCCCACAATTGTGCCAACACAGCAAGTGGAATGGTCATTTTATACCCAAAATGTGCTTTGGGGGAATAAACAAAGAGAAGAGTGAAAATAAGACACAAAGTGTTAATATTGCCTGACTATTTTTTCTTTTTTCAATAGACAACAGAACAATGTCAAGAAGCATAAACACTAATTTAACTGTCCTTTCAAATTACTGAATTAATCAAAGAGAGTAGATTTAGATGGGATATTAGAAAAAAAGTCTTTCCTGTGAGGGTGGGCAGGCCCTGGCACAGGTTGCCCAGAGAAGCTGGGGCTGCCCCATCCCTGGAAGTGTCCAAGGCCAGGTTGGACAGGGCTTGGAGCAATGTGGGCTAGTGGAAGGTGTCCCTGCCATGGCAGGGAGTGGGGCAACATGAGCTTTAAGATCCTTTCCAACCCAAACCACTCTAAGATTTTATGATTCTATGAATCTGCCACGGGATAAAGGTCTATTAAAATCAGATTTCTAGTACTGGATAAAATCAGACTTAGATAGAACAACTCATATCAGAGGAACTCATGACATTGGCAGGAATAGTACAGACTGTCAAAAAACGGCAGGAAAATGCATAAAACTGCTACAATAACATAACTTATATAGACTGTTATCTTATAAAAATATAAGGAAATATAGTAAAATACACTAACATACAAAATTTCAAACTAAAAAATGCCATTCAATGCCAGCACTTTCTATCCCATCTGACACTGCTCACGAACTTTGTACACTGAGGAGCAGGAAAGCAGAGAAAACCTTTTCTCCAAATCTCACAATTTTGATGGTATTTAGAAGAATGAGAAATTTCTATCACCTCAGCTCATCAACTAAACCACAGTCAGTGTGGCCTAAACTTGACATTTTTCATCTGTGGATATTTCACCCCAAAACAGATATGAAAGACTTAAAATATTCCCATGCAAATGGTTGCATATGCCTTTTATACACTTAATACTGCAAACAGTACCTTGACTGAGCAGCAAGAACCTCACCTGCCTGTCACAAACACAGAAGGGCACATCACCTGACAATGTCAGATTGAAGGGTAATAATACACAGCACTGTCTTAAAGGATCTGCTGATTCATTAATGCGTATGCTTTCCCTTCAATGGCAAATATCTGGGTTTGTCTCAAATAAACATATGGAAATAAAGTCACCCTTTATGTCAATAAATTAGGTTTTGTGTACTTCATTCTCATGCCAATGGGAAAGATGTAAGAGAAGTAGTTCGAGGATGGTCAAAGAGAATTGCAATTAATCTGCCAGAAAGAGTTATGGTAAATATTATTATTATGATTATTAATGATTTGTAAAGCGCTGTAAATCTCCATGACAGTAATTATGATGTTTTGTATATATAAATTTGGCATTCTGTGTATACAAGCACTTGGGCTTGAACTCCTCCTAGATCATTAGGAAATCAGAGGTCAGATCACTGGTCACTTGAAAAGTAATTTCCTGCAGATTTTCAGGCAATTCTCAGATTTATCCTCACTGTTAAAAGGTACTAATGATTTCTCTCCAGGAAAACAACCTTCCACAGAGTCCACCCTTGACAGCCTTTTCAGTGCAGCTGCCCAGGGCTGCAGAGGACACAGGAATGTGGAACCCCCTTGTGCCATTCACAAGGAAAACCAGGGTGGGCATGGCCTGTCAGGGACAGGGAGATGGCAGACTGAGGGCCTATGATCTCCATATGTTGGTGGAGTTTCCAAAGATAAACTCAATTTGTGGAAAGCATTAATCTCTGGGGCCTCCTCTAGGCTGTATGACACTTCATGTGTTGAGAGTAGCAGTGGGACTGCAATGATTTTTTGTTCTCATGCTAATCCTCCATGCAAGGGAATTCTCCAGGAGATTTCCCAACTCTGTTTCTCATGGTTTAGAGTTAGATGACTGAAAATCCCTGATTCCAGGTAGGGGACTCCCACAAAGAATGACTTGCTGTTAAAAGATGTTGCCCTGTAAAGTTGTGGATGTTTCATTCCTGGAAGTGTCCAAGGTCAGGTTGGACGGGGCTTGGAGTAACCTGACCTAGTGGAAGGTGTCCCTGCCCATGGCAGGAGGTGGAACAAGATGATCTTTCAGGTCCCTTCCAAGCCAAACCACTCTATAATTCTATGAAAAGGCAGCTTCCTATCTCCTCTTGCAGGGAATCAATAACCTTTCTGCTGGCAGTGGTTCAGCTGCATTTGGTGCTCTGCCCTCTTTTTCAGTAGATTCCTCCTCTGATGATAAACAAAAAGGACATTACAAGTCAATTCCATAGAAGATTAAGCCCAAACACCCCCTGCTCAGCTAAATCAGCACTTTGTGCAGTCTGAATGCCAGCCAGAAATAATTCAC
Organism: Margarornis squamiger; assembly: GCA_035222235.1. Taxonomy (NCBI): domain Eukaryota; kingdom Metazoa; phylum Chordata; class Aves; order Passeriformes; family Furnariidae; genus Margarornis; species Margarornis squamiger. Next base: position 8,283,032 of record JAWWTY010000036.1, read on the forward strand.
CTATTGCATCTCTTCCACTGGAACGCCCTACCTTTCATCCCAGCCGGGAGAGCTGCTCCCCCACACCTCTGGGAAGCCCCATGGCATTGCAGGGGGAATTTACTGTTTGCAAACACACAGCAGAGCACAGCTTCTGTCAAGGAATGTTCACGCCGAGGTCCAGCCTCTGGCAGCAAAACCAAGCAATAACTCTGATGTATCTCCCTCCTCAATGCTGGCTAAGCAGGGAGTGCCCCAGCAAGCTGGGCTCTGACATGACATTATTTGTCTATCAAAAAATAAAAATATAATAAAATCAAAACCATTGGGAGCACTTTATCCGCTCTATTATGACTGAGCTCAATAGCCTTGTGATTCCAAGCTTTGGAGTGATGGCTTTATGAGACCATCAAAAGCACTGAGCCTGACCAGCCCTCAAGGATACAGGCACGCTGCTCCTACAAGGAGCCACAAGCAGAATCCATTGGGAGCTTCCCAAAAGGGAGCTCTTCCTGAGTTATGAGCGGGCCCACACACACACACACACACTCAGCTTCACAGTCCATCGCTTTCCCAGGAGCCGAGGCTGTGCTGTCTGCACCAGGGCAATATATCTCTTTATGGCCTGCCAGTGACTTTGCAGAGAGATAAACAAAGCTTTTAAATCAAAAGGAGATGGAGCACAAGAAAAAGTTTGGCACCCCAGAACATGTTTGTGCTTTAACCCTTCCTGAAAAACAGGAAAGCGGGAGTTTCTTATGCAGGATCTGCCCATGGATGCCCGTGAGAAAAATGGAAAACCCGAGAGTGGAAAGGGAAAGAATTCTCCTAAATTTAATATTTATGTTAATATCTGAGTTGAGTGAAGAGAAGTCATGCATTTAAATAGTCTGAGAAATGGGTACGACACCAAACTGAGCTGTAGGATAAGTGACCTTAGAGCAGAACAGCTTGAATTTGCTATTAACCAAATATGTGTAATAAATTTGCCTCACCTGTATAGACTGTAAACGTGGAGGGTCCAGGAGGAACACTGAATTCATGTGCACAGCATCAAGAATCAGACTGTCACCAAGGTCAGAGTCTGTGGGGCTTCTGCCATATAAATAACACCAAAATAATTCCAACTCGTGACATATTGTCCTGATCTGCTTTTCCAGTGTGCAGCCTCTTGGACAGGCAATATCATGGAGGGTTGAAGCTCCATCAATGACTGGGTTTAGTCATTTTAAAACTGAATGGAAAGTTGACATTTTCAAAGGAATAGAAATCCAGAGCTACTCCAAGTCGGGAAACATCAGAAGGACCCAAAGCATTCTGGTGGCTCATTTTTTTTTTAAACCTTCATCATTTCCCTGCCCTACAACCATAGTTTGTGAATTTGGTGCTTGGAGAATCTTAAAATCCATTAAAAAAAATCCCTCCCTCTTCATACAGGGAATCTGAAAATTTCTTCACCATTTCACTGAAAGTTGGAGTACAAGACAGCAGTCCGCGGACACCTTTCAATATCAAGGACTGTTTAAAATACGGCTGCCTGTTAAAAGTTGCAACACCCCCATTTATGGTTTTCCCTGTGGTTATTCCCTTGTGTTCACCCCTCAGGTTGATCCCCAACGTGGCGGGTTCCTCGCTGTTTTATCCCCCGTTCCCTCCATCTTGTCTTCTTCCCCCTCACGGTTTTCCCGCCTTTTCCCTGGACTCCGCTTCCCTATTGGTTGCTTTCCTTGGCGAGTTGGCCCTGATTGGTTGATCGGTTGCCGTGGTTACACACTCTGCCCCTTTCCTATCCAGTCCAAGTTCCAGAACCTTCCCTGGGATCCCTCTATAAAAACAGCCCCAGGTCAATAAACGCCTTTTGTGCCTTGGCCCTCAGCCCGTGGGGATTGGTGGTGTGTGTGGAAGGTCCTTTGGTTAGCGGCTCGTCAAGCGAGTGTGCGTGGGGTTTCCCTTGAACCCTTCCTGGAGAACTTCTGTCTGCAAAGACAAAAGCTCCCCTTGTCTCCCAAGGGGAACAAGCCCAAATGAGCGAAAAGAAAGATTGGGGGGGGCAGATTTCACAGGGCCAGGTCATTCAACTTCAGGGTGAGGGCTTGGGGGTACCCAGTCCCTCTTGTAAGGCAGGATCTGCTGTTTTCAAACCACACCAGAGGATTTCAGGTGTGTGCTCAAACTGTTTGAAAAGCTATTGACTTCAAAAGTTCCCTATGTGAACATGTACAGGCCCTTTCTTCACATTCAACTCCCTTTTGGTAGCCAAATTCTATTTACAAAAGAGGGTATTTTCTAAGAAGGGAGGTGCTTTCACTAAAATTCTAGCCCATGTGAACCTGTCTTACACCCACCTTCCCAAATCCTAGTCCAACCCATGCTGCTACATCAAAAGTTTGGTTTCAGATCAGGTTCGTTCACAAAATGATTTGCAAAATTCAGACCCAGAGTGGGAATGAAACTGGAAATCCTTCCCCACCTACCTGGATGTTCAGAGCTTTCCCTCACTCCAACTGCACAGCAGCTTCATTATCCCAATCATCATTCCAATCCCACCAGCTTCAGTAGGACAATTCCTGATTTTACCCTTGTTAAAGGCCAAGGCCATAAGCCCAAACTCAGGCCAAAGTAAAATAGACTTTCCCTTCTGGCCATGACCACAAATCTCACCAGAGCAATCCCACCACCTCAGCACAAAAAGCTGCTTTTCAGGATTTGTGGCTGTTTTCACAATTCTCTTCACGCCAAACTTGAAATGCATAAAAGCAACTCCATGTTCTTCTGATTTTTTTTTATTTTTTTTTTTTACTTTTTAAATTATTATTTCTAGCATTTTGGGGTGGTTTCTTTCTCTGTGATCACAGCTGAACTTCCTACTGGCCCAGAGGGAGTACAGAGCAATAACTTTAAATGGCCTTGTAGATGCAGCCATGGCTTCAAGCCAGCACTAATTTCCAATCCTGTTATACTGAAGAAAGAAGGTGAAGGGAAAAAAAAAAAAGAAAAAAAAAAGAAAAAAGGAAAAGAGGAAGAATGCAAACCAGCAAAACCAGAAATATCCCTTCATGTTGGTGAGAATTGGAAAATCCTGTTGGTGGTTTCAGTGACAGGCTAAAGTTTCTACTAAAAAAAAAAATGCAGAAGAAGAATTTGGAGTGTTTAAAATGAAAGTGAATATTTTCCTTAGACACAGAACATCCTTGTGACATTCAGGTCTTTGCGTAGTTCAGACAGGATGGAATTTTACTGACCAAATAAAGCATCGTCACTACTTGAGTACAACAAACATTTGTAAAAACATATTAAACATGTCATAAAGTAACTGAATTTGGGAGCTGTAAACACTCACTTGAACTTACAGCTCTTTGATTTCACCAGCATATCTAGATATGCGGATACCCAAATTCATCCCTTAACTTGCAAACACACTGGCTTTTTAACTCCTTTTGTGTTTTCTAAACTCCTCTGGACCTGTTTATTCTGTTCACCATCCCTTTCCCTGAGAGTGGATGAAAATGAAACACAGAGGGGACAAGCAAACATTCATCAACACCTTCCCAAAACCTCTCACTTTCCAAACTCAGGCTTTTACCACACTGGGGGAAAAATACATTTACAACAAATGCTAATCAAGACAAGTAAAACTTTATATCACACAAGGGTGCCTGATGCCCACCTTGTCACCCAGCCCAGAGCACTGAGTGCCATATCCAGTTGTTCCTGACTCTACCACCTCCATGGGCAGCCCCTTGAAATGCCTAACAACACTTCCAGTGAAATAAAAGAAAAAAAGGTAGGGCTGAAGCAAAAGAGTTCAGCATAATATTGCAAATACTACACAGAGTTAAATCTCAACTGAGGAGGTCTGGCAGGTAATTCAGCTTTGGTCCAAAGGGAGCTACACAAAGAAGCATAATATGCCCAAAGGTGTGAGAAAATGCAGAGTATAAAAATTAACAACTCATTCTATAATATCAAATGAGGGGCAAGGAAAAGAGATCCCCTGTTCTTGCACTTTGCACTCTTTCTGTCCTGAGTTCAAGCTTTCCAAATCTACTAAAGCAAGTCTGACAATAAATGATGTTTTGGTTTGAGGTTGCATGTCTTGCATCCCCTGGAAAAGGCAGCAAGCCACATTGTCTCCTTTTAATCTCAACAATTAGTCTTCCAGGCTGCCAGGCCTTTTATTGCCTTAGGTGATGCAGAGCTGAATCTGAGATTCCTAAATCAGGGCCATCAGTTCCAAAGTTTAACTGCAGACGAAACAACCCATGTTGGATTCCCCAAAGGCTGCCACTAAAGCCAAGGAAATTACTGCTACTGCTTGCAGTTCAAAGTCTTCCTATCTGCCTTGGACAACCCTGGTGAGGACTAGAAGGAGACCCAGAACAGCCAAGCAGTAAAATGTGGTCAGAAACAGCCATACCAGGAACTCCTTAGAAGAGAGCTGATGGGATAATTAATGCTGGGTGACAAAGTGCTTCTTCATTGTCAATGGCACACCAGGCATTTCAAGGCCTCAGTAGGAGAGCAATTTCCAGGCATCAAACTCCTATTGATTTCTCACTGCCTTGAATTGGAATCAGAGCCCAGACAGCAGTCAAAGAGTCACTCACACAGTCCTTTAAGCTTTTAAGTGCATAGGGAACGTTTAAAAACACGGTGACAGAAACATCTCAGGTGCCCCAAACTGGGCTTTCATTTGTCTGCTTTCTTCTTATTTGACAGAGAACAACTAAAAATCCGGGCCAGGGTACCCAAACCTCCCCCCCAGACCCCTCTTTGCACGCAGAGACCCAACACCACGTGCAGGAGGACAGTGCAGAGGCAGCACTTCTCTTCTGTGGCAGCAGAGTCGAGGCCAGCGTTGGAACATGTGGCCCTAGAACCAGATGTTGCCTCCTAATGTGCACATGCATCTTTTCCCTCCCAGTGCCGATTGCTCCTGTTGGTCTGGTGCCAGAGATCCCCTCAGGAGACACACACCCCTCCCCTGGTTTTCACCTCCCTGCACTGGGCTAAGCTGGGAGTAATTTCTGGTAACGTCGTAATTGCCTGGGTACAATTGCGAGTAAATCCTGCTCAGTATGCCAAAATGAACTGCAGGTTTAGAAAAAGAAAGAAATAAATAGAATCAAAACACCCAAACAACAAAAATAGTCATAATTTCTCAGCATTTTATATCAGCTGTGGGCCCATGCAGCAACTAAGGCAATTTGGTCAAAAAAACAGATGTTAACTGAGGAGACGCATCCTGCACTGCAGGTCCTTGGCAGTAATGAACAAGCTGTGCTAAGAGTCTTGTGCATCTAAATTGCCTTTAGAGGAAAATTATCCCTGAGAGTGAAGACTGGAAGATATTTGGGGCAGGGACTGACTCAATTGCTCTTTGTATAAGGATGTGGATGTTGCATTAATTCCTAATTGCAAACAAACAAAACAAAAACCCCTCAAAACATGGTGCCAGAAAAAATCCCATTGTAGAAGGATTCTGTGCAGGAGGGTTGGGGTTGTGGAGGTGCCATTCCCAGTCCTGCCAGGCACCCTTTAAAAATCACTTGAACTCTTTGAAGAGGCTGTTCCTGTGAAGTGGAGTCTCATCAGATGGCCTCCTTCACCACAAAGCTTGTGAGCTTTCTGCTCCCCAGGTGCTTTGAGAGCCCCAAATGAAGGTGCTCAGTGTGAATGAACAAACACGAAGATAAATTTCTGCTCACCAGCTTTAACCTCCTGTTTGAAAACCAGCACTGAGAAGCACAGGAGATGCTGCCATGGGAGCAAAGCTACAACCACCACGAAGCCCAGTCCAAGCAGAAGCTCACCTGAGAGCAGTGATGTTGCTGGGGGAGACACCTCCACCTCTCTGGTTTTTTGGAAAGTGCCTTCACAAGTCTGTATTTTGCCAGGCTGATCCAAGGCCAGCGAGGAACGTGGTAATAGTTTCTTTCATTTTTCATCTCTCCCCTGCATCTCCTCCCTAACAACCTCTGCTACAGCCACATTTTATTTTTTTTTCCCTTTACAATTGTTTCAATAGTTTCTTTATGGTTTATGGGTTGGTTTTTGGTGTTGTTTCTCCCCCCTCCCTTTAAACTGAAGCCTGAAATATGCTCTGAATTAAGAAAAAGCTCCATGTCACTGGGGATTGGACTGCTGCTGAACTGTTCCGTGTGTGAGTGTGTGTGTGTGTGTGTGCACACACAACCTCCTGGCCAAAAATGCCTCAGGGGCTCTCCCTAACTGTTGGGGTCCTAAAAAGGGTCCATTTCTCCCGATTGGCCACCCCCTGAACCGGCTGGGGGGGAGAAGTTTTCTCCACCCCCACTAACACCACACTCCCTCTATAGCACATCTGTCCAAGCTTGCTCACTGCTGGCCCTTCCCTTCCCCATATGCTACAGGCGTTTTTGGCCTGGCTGAATCCTCAGTGCATTAAGCAGGAGGCCCCTGGTTCAAGAAATCTCCCCCACTTACAACATGTAGTAAGAATAAGTGATGTGTGCAGCAGTGGGGTGAGAAGGGAGCAGCAAGGAGGAACCAAAAAAAAGGTTTATGTGGGGAGGGGGAACATCTCTCCTGTTATCTTTGTCGGAAAAGTAGTAAATTCACTGCAGGAAAGTAACACACAGCTTTGGCTTTTAACCTCTTGTGTTCCCCAAGCAAAGCTTGAAGGTGGGATTTTAGGGAGTCTGGCTGCTTGTGAGCCCTGATTCAGAGATCCAGAGGTCTCCCTGGTCCAGAGTCCCTGTCCCTGGTTAGGGCAGTTTATTCTGGGATGGTGCAGCTTGTGTAGCAAAACAACGCATATGAAGACACACCACTGCCCCCTCCAAACTAGAAACCTTCTGGAAGGCACTTTACTTAGTCCCAGGTTTAAAACTGGAATCTGGGAACTGGTCAGGGCAGCTGGAAATCATCCCACGTGGGCTGTGCTGGTCCAGCTGTGCAGCCTCTCTCCAACCCACCATCAGGGTACCTAATGCTGCACCCCAGCTCCCCAGGCACGGAAAACAGCAATCCCAACCCTAAACACACACATCAGGGGGGAGGACTCAGCTCCTGCTGCTCAGACACACAAACAGCATCACACAGTGTGCTCAGGTTGTCTTTGGGGATATCTCTCAACAAAAAAACTCCAAGGCACAGGTTCCCAGCAACCTCAGAGTGCTGTGTCAATACAACCACAGGCATTTCATGCTCAAGGAAGCCTTGCTGAGTCTCAGCTTCACAAATTTTGCTTCCTAAAGGCCACAGGATCCCAGGGAAAAGGAGTCTGGACTGGGATAGCACCTGGTAGAGCTTCCCTGCCATGGAAGCACAGACCAGTCTCTGAGGTAACACCACAAGGTTGAAAGGGCAGAAATGTGTTTTGTTGGGTTTTTTGTTTGTCCTCTCAACAGCATAATGAAATTTCAAATGCTGGTGGTTTTGGCTATTTGACCTTTCCAGAGGCTGCTTCCATTGACTCAAAATCCATGTGCAACAACTGCTTGCACTTTATGCCCCTTTTAGACATGTGCATGGGAAACAAATCTCCAGTAACATTTAAATTGTTCTAGTCCCAGTTCTAGAAAGAGGGAAGACAGGATTGCATCCTAAATTATCCTTGTTTCAGCAACGAGCTGTTCCTCAGCCTCAGGAAGCTGTAGGCCTCTGTGTTTGTATCACTGCACCACTTCCACTCTCCAGTTATCTCACAGTCAACTGTAAATAACAAATTAAGCCACTGAACAACATAAGCATGTAAATTACCAATCACAACAACAGGAAGGAGAAAAGTAAACCAAAGGTAGAGCAACATAGGAAAACCACAACTTTGAAGGAAGACTGTGATCCTAGGAAACAACTGTTCCAATTGTCTACTGTGCAAACAACCAGAGATGAGCCTGGCACTTCTCACCAAACCTGAGGATATTTAGACTGAATGGCACCTGGCTTGGTTACACAAACTGCTGACCTTAGAGAATACAGAATAACCTGGAGGAAACCACTTGCTCTGCCTTGTTCCCCTCCTACCGTAAGAAGCATCGAATTCACCTCACAGAAGGGTTGGCTGAATGAAACTTTCCACAATTATATGAATTTAGCTGCATCTACAGCATCATCCCTATGGAAAGCAGAGTAGACAATCAAGCAACACTCCATCTACCTGCCAGTGACTAACATTTTGTTCAATCTGATCTTTAAATGTTTAAATTAAACATTTTGTTCAATCTGGTCCTCTTACAGAGGGCAATCCAAATCCTCCCAGCCCATCCCTCACACATGACTAACTTGTTTTTAAAGACCTCCAAGGAAGCAGCTCCAGGAACCTCCTCACAGGGCTTATTTTAGTACTGGCATAGCCTTGAAGCTTGAAAGCTTTTTCTAATATCTAAACTAAATCCTTTCTGCTGAAAATTACGCCAATTCTTTCTCTCCTCCTCGTTGCTGCTCTGAAGAACAATTCATCACCATTCTCTTTCTAGCAATGTTTTACAGATTGGGGGAATGTTATCACGTCCTGTCAGTCTTCCCTTCCCTAGACTAAACAAATCCAATTCTTTCAATCTTTACTCATAGGTTGCATTTTCCAAACCTCTTATCATTCTTATGGCTCTCCTTTAGTCCCTCTCCAATTTGTCAAGATTTTTCTTGAGCTGCACAACCCAAACGAGACACAGCCAAGGCTGTATGAAGGTTGCAAAATTCACCCCTTGTCTTTTAGCCACAAGACCCACTAAAACTCCATTACACGAGTTGTCTTTTCTGAAGCAGTTTTATGATGTTGTCTCATATTTCTTTTAGGATTTTCCATCACTCTGCATTCTTAATTATGTTAATTTTTAAACACTGCTTCTCTTGCAAAGTCTTTTTTATTTTTCATGCTAATTCTGTACTTGCATTTATTTCATGAACCAATATGATTTGGTTTTAGCACATTTCATGTAACCAGGTATAAAAATCATTCAGAGCCTTGCTTCCCTTTTCCAAATCGCTGCTATCCCACCCAACATGAACTCTGATAACTTTATTAACACACACTTGGTATTGTCATGCAGGACTGAGATCTTCTCAACCCAGGGCAGACCCCTGAGGGACCCCCTTTTCCAAGCCCTCCCACCTTGACAGGAAACATTCTACAGCTCCTTTTTGAACCTTAATTTGCAACTAATTATGCCGCCCAAGTGTGGCAATTCGAACTGGAACACATATCTCTACTTTGACTATGAGGATGCCATGAATTCAAAGCCTTACTAAAATACCAACAACCATCATATCCACTTCTTGGTTTCTATTTACCAGTTCATCTCCCCTGCACAGAAATTGTACTGGTTTGACATGACTTGCTCTTGACAAATCCATATTCACTGTTTCTTATTAACTTCTTATTCTCTGAGTGCTTGTAACAGCTAATTCTAGAAACTTTTTGGGTATTGAAGTCAGTTTTACTGTTCCATAATCCCCCTGGTTCTCATTTTCCCCCTATTTAAAAATAGACCTTGTGTTTACCCTTCCCTGGGCCTCTGGCTCTACCTTGGTCATCTTGAACTCTGAAAGATAATCTCTAATCGCTCTGGGATTGTTTCAGCTAAAGCCTGAAGTACTCCAGGGTCGATTTCATCAGGTCCTGCTGAATTGCAGAACATCTAAATTATCTAAATTTTAGCCAGCAGAGTCTTTTGCTATTCCAGATGATCCCCTTGTTAAAACTTACTGCATTTTTATACAGCCACAATCAACCTTTATTTTGGAGAAGGAACCAAAAATGGCATTGAATACTTCATTCTCTGTATCATTTGTTATTTCCTCTCCTTCCTTTTTAAGTAAAGGACTAACTTTCCCAACTCTTGTTGTTTTTCTATTTGCATTTATGTTTTTAAGGGGTTTTGACTCAGGGACTGATTTATGGGGGGTAAAGTAATGCAAGAGCAGGATGTCCATTATCTTGAAACTCAGATACTGTGAGCAGATGAGTTTATGCAAAAATGTTGGCCTCAAAATTAACTCAAAGCCATTTAAATGAAAAAGACAACATATCCTTAGAAATGAACAGAAGTCTAAATAATATAAATACATATGCAAAAGTTTCTGCTTTCCTTTCAAAAGTTTATCATGCTGCTGTAACCACTAGACACAAGCCCATGTGTGCCTTTGCGTCCCTGCGTGTGCTGATGACCCAAAGCATTTTGAAAAGCAAATTTGTATGCTAATGTGCTCAATATTTAATTTCTCATCTAACTGACCAAATCATCTCCAAACACATTTTGTCCACAGATGTCACAGAAAGAAAAGGGAGATGACGACAGAAGTACACAGTGCACTTGGAAAGCAAAATAACTTAAAGTACTTTTCTTTTTTCTTTTCCAAGTGTAGCCATTAGCGAGAGATCCTTGGAAACCCTGAGGGTTTCATGAGGTTTGATGAGCTCTTAATTAGAAATGGCTGAAATTTGAACTGAGGACTTCTGAACGCCGTGTCTGGATGGAAACAGAAGGCTTGTTTCTGCCTGATTTCCTACTTTAAACAGACTTATGTGCAAATTTGAATAAACCTGGCTAAGAATGATGATGTCAAAGTGGTCTGGTAGCACAGAGCCAAGTGTTTCTTATACAGACTGAACAAAAAGAATTTAGTCCCAAACTCAGATCAAAATATCCTTTGATCAGAAAAACAGGTAAGTGGTTCAAGAAGCAGGTTAGAGGCACCGAGGAAGGAAAGGAGGATAAGGCTGGGTCAGAGGAGGCCAGGGGGAAAGGAGTGGAATTTGAGAAATGGAAAGAGTCAGGCAATCACAACAGCTCTGAAAAGCATCTGGGAAAAAATCCCAGATTCTCCAGGCAGGAGAGGTGCCTCACTTTGGAGATCTTCAGCCTAAACTCTTAACTGGTGCAGATGGATGTTGCTGGAACGGAGGCAACAGAGACCCTGCTGATTTACAAGGCAGCTTTGCTAATTCCTTCAGACAAGCCATATCCTAAGCATGAAAGAAATCATCCCTGCCTGTAGAGGGATGATGGAACATCTTCTCCCCATCATCCATCTCCTCTTTATTAACTCATAAACCCCAGATACAGCAACCAAACTGCGCTGAACTCACAGGAGCTACTGAGAAAGTTCCCTGATGGATCTGAGGCTTCTTCCCTATTTCCAAGCTGTACCTGAAATCAGTACAATTATCTCTTGCTTGTACATCTCAAGTGTTCTCCTTGCCTTCGAGTTTTGGGCTGTATTTGATTAACTCTGCAAAATATTTTGGGATGTAATGGATCTGGCACAACATACACAGAGTAGATTATGATTATGCAGAGGGAACGGAGCATGAGACAGATTAGCAGCTATATTAGACAGCCAATCTATTTAAGTCTTCTGCATTTCATTGTGCTTTAATTTAATTAAAATACTGTGGGGGTTTTCCAGAGTATTACTTGAAAATAGGATTTCTTTTTTATATTAAAGATTAGCATTATTAAACAGTGTTCCTATCCTGGACAAAAGCCCTCAGTAGTTTTGGTTCTACATTTCCTAGAAAGTCCAGCTTCTAAAATTTATCCCTCTGCTGAGGATGGTTCTTGCTCTCCAGCCTCTGCTGAAACACAAAATTCTTAGAAATTAAAGGTTAAAGACTCAGTGAAAGTGAACTACTTAAAAACATCACAGGCCTAGAAAAGAGATATTGCTATTTCTAATGGGAATATTAATGACAATTATTTGCTAGTTTGGTGCTGAAGAGCTGCACTTGATGCTCTTCAGGGCTTTCTGTGTGTTCTAAGCATCTTCACTTCTCCTGACAAACTCTGGGACACAGTGCAGTGTCTTGCTCTGACCAGAACCTGTGATCCTAAGGGAAAGAACCCCAGCTAAGTGTTCAAATGATCATCTGCCCAGATTTTCCTGGGGCAGAGGTGGCCTGTTCACACACTGGGCTTAAGGAGACCCAGCCTGGGCTGGTGTGGAGCAAGGTGGGGGCAAACCATGAAGCTCTCTCCTGTAACTTTTGATTTCAACCTTTCACTTCAGCAAACTGAAGATCAGTATGAGCAGCTGGGCCCTGAGCAAATCGCAGAGTCTGTGTAAATACCGAGCTTTCTGAGGAGTGAGCTCATGCCAAAGAGTTCTGTGCCGGGAAGGGGAGCAGTCTGGGAGAGAAGCTCCTGCCCATGGACATGTCCAAACAGCCCCGAGCTCACCCGAGCTGAAGGCCAAGCAAAAACTTCTGCCTTGGCCCCTCTCTTTGAATGGGAGTGGTGACATCAGAGGGAAGGAAGGACCAGGGATGGGGAGAGGGAGGGAGCCTGAGAGCCCTCCCGCTCCTGCTCATCCAACACCTCGGCTCTCACTCCTGCACGAGCTGGCAAGAAATTCAGGAACAGAGGAATGCCTTGAGGAATGTGCACAGACACTCATGTGAGGGGAGGGATGGGGAGAAGGAGATGAAGAAGTGTGCTCTGGAGGCTCTGTGTTAATTAAGGACTGCTCTCCAATGGAATAACCACCTACAGAACTGCGTTCCAATTACACGGCCAACCCAGAGCAATGTGAGCATCTCCCGTCTGTGCTCCTGGAGTTTCCCACACTGAGCCTTGTTCTCTGTCCCAGGGTGTGGGGACAGCTCCTCACAGCCTGCCAAGGGGCTCACAGAGCAGAGGAAGAGGGCACATCTCAGGTGACCATCCCAGGGTTCATGTGGAAGCAGAGTGGTTGCAGTCACTGGAAACCAACCATCGAGCTCCCCATAAAAATCGTTGGGAACTGGGGCATTGGCTTAGTTGTCCATAAATATGTCCTCTGCACACTATGGAAGGGTTGTGTGCTACAAGGTACACCCAGATTATATAAGCTGCAGGTTTATTAGTTTTTTCTTCAGTTTGGAAGATCTTTAAGCCCCCTTGTAACTCGGTATGTGTGGGTACAACCCTACACCTGGCCCGAACTCCCCTCTGAAATCCAGAGGCATCCATATAAGAGTGGGGTGCCCCAAATGGATCCTGCTTTAGATCTTCCCTGGCCTAATGTCAAAAAACCCTATTCGATTGTTTCATTGTCATAGAATCTCACTTTACAAGAGTTTCCAGCATCCCCTGTGATCAGGGTAGAGCTTTACCTGCCTTGTAACATTTATTCGGCTATCTTGCAACGTGCTGGGTATTACAATGTCAGGGGAACTCAGGCAGCTCCTTTTCTTCCTTTTTTTTTTTCTTCAATTTATCTTTTGTTTCTGATAGGAAGACAACAGACAAAAAACTGCTTCATGCAGAATTGAGCTCCTGAGAAAGTTGCTCTGGCCCCAGAAGGTCGCTTTTTGTGTCACATTATTCTGACTCGAGAGCTTTATCCTAATTGTTTTGATCAGCAATAACATCTTCTGGTTTTGCCATTTTATGGATATTATGTAAAGTAAAAGGACAATGAAGCAAAACGGATTTTGTCAAAGCCACCAAACCATTATAAAAGAAGATTCATTGCATAATGGTTGCCCTTTTCCCCACAGGGAAAGAGAAGTACTCTGGCTTCAGCTTAATTTTTTTGTTTTGTCTGTTTGATATCTGATGCCTACCAGAAGGATTTGTAAAGAAACCTAAGGCGTTTAGACTCCAATTTAACGGGATTTAAGCGTTTACTTCTGTTGGAAATGTTTGAAAACAATATGCTAAAGACCAAATGGACCATTGAGTTTTAATCACCTTCCAACTCTGATACCTTCAACAATAATACATTGAAAAGCAGTAGAAAATGATGAGGCTGGAGGTAGCAGAATGCAGTCTGTGCCCTGACTTTCCAAAATATTTCAGGCTATTTATTCTTAATAATGTCAACTGGGGCTGCAATTGCTAAAGACTTCTGAAAGTAAGTCAGCTGTCAGTTTTGAAAGTGTTTTGTGGTGTTTTCTTCCCCCAATAATAGCAGATGGTTTGGAGACACAATGGCTCTAAATGCTCACTGGAGGAACCTGAAAACTCCAGAAGTAGGAGATTTTAAAGCTGGCAGTCAATTGATAAGATTTGAGGTTATTGCATGAAGCTGAGAAAAGGTGAAAAGATCAGGAGGAGATAGTGAAAGAGAAAATATGAACAGGCTTTCTCAAAACACCCAGAGCTCTGTGGCAGTAACAGGGAATAAGAGAACCTGCTCTGTGCCTCACTCTGCTCCTCCTGCCCTTCCTCCTGTTGAGCAGCAGCATTAGTTTCACTGAAATCAATCAGGCTGCCTCTGGAGTCAGCTGTTATTTAATTTCACTGAAGGGAAAGGGCAGAATCAAGCCAGTAAATACTATCACGTTTATAGATATGTTTTGTTATGTTACATGAGAAATAGTAGCATAGGACTGCTGGGAGTTTTCAGGCTGATAAAGCTGTTATCACATTTCTATTTTTCACTGGGGAGCTGCAGCACCAAGAGATCAAGGTCATGTTTAGCAGAAGGAGCTTAAGGGGTATTTTACATATGAAGAACTTTAAGCGTGTGTTTAAGTGTTTATCTGAACCAGAGTCTTTACAAATGGGCTAAGAGAACACAGATCATGTGAAGTCCACACCCCAAGCCCCAAGTAGCTGTTCAGGGCTGTAATTGCAAAACCAGAAAGTCTTGGCAGTGATAGCTCTAATAATGTCACACTCTTCCTGTCCCTAAAAAACATTTCTGCCCCTTATAACCCATGCAGGAAAGGAAAATAAGGAGACACAAACTCCAAGTCCCTCTTTCCTAGCTAAATACAGCCTCTTAGTTCATCAAGAGCATCACACTGTCCTAAGCTCTCGTTTAACAAGACAGGAGTTTTACCTGAAGTGCTTCAGCGACTCTCTTAGACAAGTCTGAAGCTCTTGAGACTAGTATTAAATGCACTAGGTGTTTCTTCTGCATTACTCAGATCCTTCAAAAAGTCAGAGGGAGAAATGAATATGTATTCTATATGTCAGCTGGTTATATCAGAGCCTGTCTGTGTCTAATTATGGAAAACAATCTGCCTATGTGAAGTTAACGGGGAAAGCTCTAAACAGATGTTGATTAAAGAGTGCCTCTGTAGAGTACTTTTTGAGAGGTCATTTTGCTGAGTTTAGATTGAGATGGATGAAGGTGAGGTATTTGGCAGTGAATTGCATCTTTGAAGTGAGTGACGAGATCAGGTTTTGGGATGGAAGCACAGAGGTTGCGGTGACATTCATCTGCAGGGGAGGCAAGTGGGATATTAGGAGAATGAACAAACTCATTTGTGTGAGCAAAAAACCTTTCTGAAGTTGGTTATTGGATTTGCTTTAAAGGTACATGTGAATGTAAAGGCGAGTTGGAAAAGGAGTGAATCTTTTTCTGGAAATAATGCCATAGAGAGGGTGTTCAGTTTCTAATCAAAGTGTGAAACAATGAACCTTTGCTTCAGATTTAATTCTTCCTCACCTTGAACAACATTAGGGTCAGTACATTCCATTAACACTTCCTCACAGCCCTGAAGGTACTATCAAAAGTCAATCAGCTTACCCAAGAAGAGGGATGGCTTTTTGGTCCCCCTAAAACCCTGTAAATAAAACATGGTGTATCCTAAATGATGTACAGTGGAAGGGCCCAGCCCTTTGGTGCTGGAAAATGATAGAACTGCTGGGCAGAGGATTTGGCTCATGTATCCAGGATTTCATGGAGATGATGCCCAAGCTGGAACAAAGGAAATGCCACAAGTTCCCCTCTCTCAAGTGATGCTGGAAGTCCTCGTGACTATCCCAGCAGATTTATTACTTCTGTGAAAACATCCTCCTGTGCTTTATACCTCCTTGTGGAATAGCCACCATTTACTGGTAGCCAGAAGCCATTAGGTGGAGATGGTCCTTTCTCCTTCCCTTTGATTTCAACAAACAAAAATCCAATGTACAACAAAGAGCTGTGGAGAGGAACTCCATTGAATGTCTGACTGTAAATGGAACCCTCAGTAGGTTATTGCTTGGAAGAGAGAGCAGAGGTTGAAAAGCAAACGCACTTGAGTCCAGGGCAGAGCATTACTAAAATAATTCCTGACAGCCTGTGCCAAAGCACTGAAGTCAACAGACTTGGCTAATCCACCCTGATAAATGCAACAGTTACAAAAATAAATATCTTCAGAAAGCAGCTGGGAACTGGCCAACAGGAGCAATGAGACAGCCACATTGACACACCTACACCCCGAAAGGGGCACTAGGAAAAATCACCTTTCCAGGGCCATTCCTGTCAGCAATGGACAGCCCCTGCTTGCCACCAGCCATGGACACCTCACTTGGGAGCAGCCTGTTTCTCTTCCAGAGGACTATTAGTGAGTACCAGCTGCACAGCCATGGTTTATTTCCATGCCTTCCTTTATCCAAACAAGCACCAGCTCTAAAATAGACCCAGTATTCAAACTGCTCCTCAGGACCTTCTGCCTGCTCTGCTGCTTGTTTGGGGTTGTCGTCACCTCATCACTTACAGAACAATTTGAGGTGACTTTTGAAGCCAAGGCAGCAATGCTGGAAATAACGTGACACTCATATTTACTAGTTCTGCTGGATTCTTTCATACAGAGTAGAGAATGAAAATATAACTTTACTATTTTCTGGCAGTTAATCTTGCTTTTTTGGCAATTCAGCTTACTTCAAAGCATATTTCACTGAGTGCAGTTGCTGTGGAGAGAAGTATATAAAGGAGAGGAATGAAATAGATAATGCATTTAAGAACTATCTTTCCCTTTGGCCTACTCCCCATGGAGTCTCCCCATCTAATTTATGTGGCACTGTGAATCTCCAAGAAGTCAATGGACCTCTTTGCAACTTCCAGAAGAAGCCAGGAAAGAAAGATGCAAGTACTTGTAAGGAAATCCTTGACTTTCCAATAGCTTTTTATGCAGTGGCTTAATGTCTAGACTCTTTCTTGGAAGAAGGCTCTGGATGATTTTCCTTTTTTCTCCCCTCAAGTACTGCCCTGCATGACGAGCCAGCCTCTCTCAAACTGCACTCAGTGCCTTCACTAAACTTCTACCTCACTCTCAAAGTTTATAAAATAGGATTCTCTTATGAAAAGAGATATACATGGAAAGCTAAAAGGATATTTTAATCCCCATTGATTTTAAAGATTTCTGACTAATTCTGCTTTAAATAAACTTTCAGAATATCACTGTTCAGCAACTGATCACCATCTCACAACTCGGCCGTCACTTCATGAACTATTTTATATATCTTTTCACACAACATTAAGCTCTAACTCTCCACACAGTTGTTGCTAATCTGAGATTCATTCCACTTTAGAGCCTGCACATGACTTCGGTTCCTCGTACTATTGCCTCCAAGTAGGAAGCCAGAATACATGGGCATGATAGTAGGAAGAAAAAACACTGTGTGGAAAGAGCCCAAAAAATCATATCCCATCACAGATTCAAACTCACATCTCCATAACCTCGTCAATACCACCCCAACACAGCACTTCTGCACACACACGTCCCTTATCCTGTCTCCAAAGGACCTAACACAGTGTGGGTCCCACCAAAACAACCTAGTCCTGTAAAGCAGATTTGCAGACATTGGCAATTACGGTGTCACTGTGCATCCCCAGCAGGAGCTCGAGGTGATTTAACATCCAGAGGTTTCCAACTGTTCTTTATTTTTCATGGTTTTCAAGTTTAAAGTATAGAACAAAGTCATGGTGGCAGTGGCAGAACATTGCCTGTCAGGCAGCCCTAAATCTGGGATGCATTACTGGTGCCTGGAGACAGACTATTTATCAATTCATCCTGTAGGTTGACAGAGTTGTTGTCTGCTAATCTATTAATTCAGGGAGTTGTTGGTATGAACTTGAAGGAGTGTGGGATCATCTAGAGAGTGTCTTCTGTGACTAAGGCAGAGATGAAAACGAGAGACATTTAGAGCAAACGTGGGTCATCTCTGCTGGAGGTGCACATGCTTTGGCAGGGCCGCTTGATTTTCCCAGGTTTATGACTCCAGCAGCAAAACTTTGCAGAGGTTTTTCAGAGACTGCCTCCCTTTAGTCACAGATCCGTATCCTGGGTATTAACACTGAAATAGGATAATCAAGTTATGAAGGGCCAGCTCAAGTTCTCTCCTGCCCACAATGCACTCCATCGGATGAGCCAGAGTGGCAGGACAGAACCCTGGAATACATCATGCATTATGGATCATTCCTTGCACCTCAGGCACTGCATTCTGACATCACTTCTTCACAGGAGGCATGAGACAGGCACTAATATATGCATGTCTTAGCACAGTGTGTAATGCAGTGAAGTCCTGACCTTGTTCAAAGTTACTAAGTGCTATTAATATATATAATGGAAATAAATATTAGCCTTGCTTTGCAGATGGAGCAACCTGAGACACAAGGCCCCCAGGTGATTTGTCAGGACCGACAGGGAGCCAGGTATCCTGACAATTCCTTTTACTGTGAGCACCTGACAAAGTTCATTCCCATCCATCCTCGGGCTCCTGCAGCGGGGGAAAATCACCTCTAAAAATGTTCCTGCTTTATCAGCAAAAAGAGGGTGATAACAAAAACAGCTCAGGCCAGACAAAAGCTAATTGAGGCACATGGGCTCGTGCAGATACACAGAAGCCTGGCCTTAAAATAGCCCAGCAAGACCGGGATGAATCTTCCTCGAGCTCTGACAAGGAAGCAGCAGTGACACTAAGGCTCAAAATGACCCACAATAAAGCATTGCTAGGCAGGTCAGGCACCTGCTCCACGCTTTGAGAAAGGACAGTGTGACCCAGTGAACTCAAAGCAGCAGTGGCAAAGGTGGCAGAGGCTGAGGGATGCCCTCAAAACACTCCACACCTTCCTAAAGGAGGGCAGCAGAGCAGGAGCTGCTGATCTCCCCTGTCTGGTGACCAGCGACAGGACACGAGGAAAGGGAATGGAGCTGCATCAGAGAAAGTTCAGATGAGACAGGAGGGAAAGGTTCTTCCCTGGGAGGGTGGGCAATCATTGGAAGAGGCTCCCCACAGCACTAAGGCTGTCAGACTTCAAGGAGCATCTGGATGTTGCTCTTACCTGAAGGGAGCTGGCAGGAAAGATGGAGAGAGACTATTGACAAGGGCTGGGGGAATGGCTTCAGACTGAGAGCAGGTTTAGCTTGGATATTAGGAACAAATTCTTCCCTGTGAGGGTGGGCAGGCCCTGGCACAGGATGCCCAGAGAAGCTGTGGCTGCCCCTGGATCCCTGGAAGTGTCCAAGGCCAGGTTGGATGGGGCTTGGAGCCACCTGGGCTAGTGGAAGGTGTCCCTGCCCATGGCAGGGGTTGGAACAAGATCATCTCTAAGGGCCCTTCCAACCCAAACCATTCTATGATTCTCTGATTAGTGTTAGGGCATCCTGCAAGGAGCAGGGAGTTTGACTCAGTGATCCTTATGGGTCCCTTCCAACTCCAGCTATTCTATGATTCCTCTATGAGATTGCTGCCTAAACTTTCTGCTGGATAGTCTGAGTCCTACAATACTCTTGCCTCGAGCCAGCCTCAAATATATGTATGAGATCATGGGTATGGAGGTGCTACTGATGCTGCACTGAAGTGACCTTCTCTAGAACCTTGAATATAAATGGAACACACCATAGGTGACCAGATGAAAATTTGACACATTGCCTGGAGAGAGAACAGCCTGTTTCAGTGCTTGAGAGAGGAATGCTGCATGGCAGTAAGTAATAGGCAGCATCCATTAAGCAGGATCTCGTCGGACACAGATCTGGGGGATAAGTTTTCAGTGTGACATTGAATTCTTCAGACACTGTAGTAGGCTTAGCTTCTTTAGAGGAAATTTGCTCAGAGGAATATAAGCCATTTCCAAGCATGAACAGAGTACATTAAAGCACTGACTCAGGCTTTGATTCAGAAAAGCACTTAAGCACCCTTCTTGTAAAGGGATACTTTCGGCGCTCGGACCTTGGAAAGGAAGGTGGATTGTGGTCTCTTTGGCTCAACGCCACATATCAGAGCATAAAATAAACCTCAAACTAATGCAATTAACGAAGAATCTTTCACAGTGGACATATTTAATCCATTACTGCCCACTGCAGCAGTTCTTGCACCTAGAACTGCTCATGGCCAGGAGCACACACTGATTAGACAGGGGAATGACCCATTTTGATAAAAGCATTGTCTGAAATATTTAAGGAAAAAACCCACCCTTATTGCTTTGCACTGTGAATCTGAAAGTGATGACTTGGCTCTTCAGCTGTGATAGTTTTGTGTAATAAAAATAGTTTTTTATAATGGGACACACACACAAAAATGGAGCTTCCATGGACAGAGGAGCTTCTTGGCAACAGCATCAATGGGTAACAGAGCCAGGGGACTGTGGATTTCTTTCCATGAGAGCAGGGAAGAGCAGAGGTAGAGAAAGGTTGACTTCATAAAAAGTGTGTGATCTAGAAGAGGAAAAAGCAGCAAACCAGGGGAAAAAAACACAAAGCCACTCTTATTTCATACCTGGCTGAACTGGGGGAAAGGATTAATAAAAATCTCACCAAAATTTACTTTTTAACAATTATGTCAAAACTTCCAAATTAAAAAAAAAATCTTGTGGCTGCCATCATCTTTACTATGAAAGCATCAATGGCATTGATATCAAAGCTCCTAAATCACAGACTCATTCAAGTTACAAGCAAAATGCATTTGTAATTCCACGGCATTTTATTTTGTGATGCACTCCTAAGTGTTCAGTGGCGCATTTTGCAATAATAATAAACTAAAAGCAACATGAGATGTGTGCTGCAACTTGGCTGTTAAATCTTTCCTTGAAAGTGCTACGAGCTTGCCAGAATACTTGGTGAGAGATGTCAGGGTTGCAAATTGACACAAAGAGCAAACCAGGTTCAATTATGTGCTACAGACTTGTCTTTTTGCTGTTTCTGCTATGAATTGTCTTCCAAGCCCCTCGTAGGTGTTTCTGTTATAAATATTATTGTTGACATTCATATTCTTATTGCAGGACACAAAGTTTTAATTCAAATCCAGTTTGATTTGATCATCACTGGTTCCATAGGCAACCTCCTTATGTCTTTATCCCCTCAGACTATAACATAGAGGCACAGCACCACTATACAATACAAGAAAATAAAATTGATAAGGGAGGAAATTTTTTCCTTTCAGATGAGAAAACCGATCTTCAGTGTCATAGCCCGGGTTACATGAGGAGTTAAGAGCAAAATTAGTTATTCCTGTTCCAGTGTCTTAATGATGCAATCATCCTTCCTTGCCAGTTAGCTCTCCTCATAATTACAGTGTACAATGACGCATGTTCTGAGAGGAGAGACAAGCACAGAGCTAAGATCAGGGTAAGTGGGCTCTCAAGTAACTGCATCAGCTCTCTGCTAGTCTGTACATCCAGGGACACTCTCAGAGGAGTGTGGCCAGGCCAGCTGGGCAGGAAGAACATCCAGCAAAAGGCCTGAGATTTATTTGCAGCCTGACTCAGTTTAGTTTTGTAGTTCCCAAGGAAAGAGGGTTTCCAAAGTGTGGGGAGGGCAGTGCACTAGTGGTGCAAAGTCCACTGATGCTTTGCCATGGAAAGGAAGAACTCCACATTTAACCATGTCCTGGGAGGTCATGGAGCACAGACTGAGCTCTCTCGTCTCTCACCAGGAGCTGATCCCTCTCTGGCATGGTTCCTATCTCTGCCTTCAGCCTTGTGTGACCAAAAGTGCTTTTTGCCCCAGCTGCACAAGAAGGACAGTTTAACTTGGACTTCCTGAGAAGCCATGCCCTGGGTTTAAGCTGACATGGAAAGAGCAAGTGGTGCAGCTGAAGGAGATGTGCTGTCCTACCATCACGGGGATCCTCTTACACCAGTCAAACACACTGCTGGGCACAATCCACCTGCTGGGGAGAAGTGTCAGCTTGACAGTTCCTCCAAAGGCATGAACCCAGACATATATATATATAAATATATATATATATAAATACTGTGCAAAATTATTAGCACTTATCTTTTAGATATTGGTTTAAAGCAAGGCTTGGCTATACAGTCTCTTCATTCCCTCCCATCCCCACCTGCCAGGACTGTGGGCTGTAGGTAATAGCAGCTCTCACCCTCCCTGGCCTTGCTGAAGCTTTCTTTATCTTCTAGATACAGATGTCCTTAAAATTTAAATTTACAGCTTCTAGACCAATTCTTCATCTCCAGTGTTAATGTTTCTTCTTGCATGCACAGGCCTTTTATGTATTTGAAGACTTGTCACATCCTTTCTCTTTTTTTTCTTAGATAAAAACAAATGTAAGTCCTCAGAATTTCCTCAGAGATCACACATTGTGTTTGAACACCCTGTTGGCTCCTAACCCAGATTAACTGGGAAAATGGGATAGGAATCCACTCATAGCCTTGCCACATTATTAAGGACTTCTCTTTTAAGGGCAATAAATGTCTTTGCTGTCACTCAGGCTTCTGCCAAAGGTCTCTGCAGAACAGTTTCTTTCTAATTGAACTTTTAATAAACCCTTCATGTTTCTGACTTGGTCCCCTGATCATTAATGTCCATTTGTCTACTTCTGTAAGCCAAATGAACAAAAACTCATTGAAACTTCTTGATTTGCACAAAATGAGATATTACTGCTCTAATATATAGATACCATAATAAAGGCTGAGCCAAGTTATATTAAATGCTATAGAAATTCATGGAAAGGAGAGCTCCTTAGTAAAAGATTAAACTAAGTCAGAAAACACAGGAGATTTAAATATCATCATCACTCCAATTTAACAGGTGAAGAACAATATAGAAATGGAACATTTAAAAGGCTCCTAAGCAGTCAGGGCAACAGGTAATTTCCTAATTGGATCCTAGCCTTAACGAGTTGCTTTTGAGGTCTACTCAGCCTCAGATCAACACTTCAGCCACACTCCATCCAATCCTTTAGTTTCAAGGGAAAAGCTCTGCTTCATTCCTCATGAAAACTGCTCCATTTTCAAAGCCCAGGGAAGCTGTGAAGGCCATAAACTCTGTGAAGACTGCACTGATGATAGGAACACTCTGCTGAAGCAATGAAAGGTATGAAGATCATCTTGTGAAAGGCTGAACTAAGATCACGCCCCGTATGTCAAAGAAAACTCGCTCCGTTTATCTGCCAATTTTTATATCCCATTTTGCCGGGCTTTCCGAAGCTCTGCAAAGCAAGCCCTGAGTTTCATTATTTATTTGGGATGCTGTGTGTCACAGTGACACATTGAGAAACTGGCATCTGCAATTTTCACATGTCAGAAAGACTGTAACTTGAACTGACAAAATAAATTGCTGTTCACACACTCCCACTGACTTTGTTATGTCCCTGAAGCCCTGGGCCTATTTTTTCAATTAAGATCCCCCCTTCTCCCATCCCCCTCTTCCTACTGCAATAGCACAATGAAGGGCTGGCAGGAGGGAACGTGCCTTTCACGGCTGGCAGTGGTTGGCTGGGAAAGGCAGTGGCACTGCTGATACAGAGGGCAAATAATTCTCCTTAGCTTTTCAGGAAAAGGCACACGTCCTTCCTCCATCCATTAATGCCACCGAAGCCTTCGGAGCTCGGCGTGCCAAAGACAACAGGGCTGTGTCAGGTTTGCTGTAGCCTTTAGGCTCGTGAAAGGAGTGGAGCAGTTCCCTCCAGGACACAGCAATTCTCAGTTAAAAGCAGTGGAAAATTTCCTAATCGGGAGATTAAATTGATTTCCTGGTCACAGGAATGTCAGAGGTCTGACTGAGTCCAGGGAGAAACTCTACTCATCTCCCTTGGGGTGGTGGGCAGTGGAATCTCACATATGGGACATCTCACTGATGGCATGGTCCAGCATGGGGAAATAACCTTAAATATTCTTCAAGGCCCCAGAGCCCTCCATGCTTGGCTCACTGAAGGTTCAACATGAACAGTTCCCATCTCTCCTTTGCCCAATTTCCCATGGGTGAGCTTGAGCCACGACCTCAGTTCCAGCTCCTACCCTCATTCCTCCTTGTCCTGTCACAGTGGGCATGGAAAACTCTCCTCTCCACAGCAGCACAGGCCAAACAAAGCAAGGAGCAAATATTTCAAGCACCAGAACTAGTAAGGCTCATGAAGCAACTTTCTTACTCCTGGGACACCTCTCCTGAGCCCCTGACTTTGGATTCCACATTGTCTTCTCCACCTGGTAAAATCCACCACACACTCCCGGGTGCTACTGAAGGAAAACATATTTTGCTTAATGCTCCAGGTTGACCCAAGTTGTTCCCTCATTTTGTAATCCTTTCCATTTATTTTAACTGAATTTGGAGCAACAAAACCACATGTGGCTTCCGTGACATTTAATTGCAAGTACTTCACACACTCCTGAATTCCTTCCTTTCGTGTGCAGCACTACATATTTAGTCAAGGACACGTTGGGGAAGGTCAGTGGGAGGGGAGAGAGAGAAAAGAAAACCTTCTAATGCATTGGTCATTCCAGAAAGAGCCTTGCTCACCACAAGAGCAAGTCATGTGTATGAACAATTCCATATTCCAGTGGGCAGAGCTGTGAGGGTGAACTTGGTTATCCAACAACAGCCACTGTGGGCAGTCACCAACTCAGGGATGGATCTGGGTGTCTGGTGGCCTAGGAAGTTCTGGGAACACATCACTGGATTACAAATAGGGTCATTTGGAGGCTTCAAGGTCTGAGGTCGTGAGTAGCTCACAAAAAATTCTGCTTCTGGGCTCTGAGACTCCAAATAACACAGTTCTGCCTGTCCTACATGAGCCATGAACAATCCAGCAACAAGAGGAGCAAGGGGAGGAAAGAGGAAGGGAGCCCAAAGTGCCCACAGACAGGCACTGTAAGGGAGTGGAGTATAAAATAGAGAAGAAATTGGTGATGCTGAACCAATGGCAAACATTCAGTTAAGTGTGCAAGAACACTTACTGTGTTTCAGAATTATAGTTCTAAAATCATCTGGTCAAAAGCAAGGGGAAAATCACAGAAAAGCTTTCCTGCTCCTCCACAGCTGAGCCCACACCTTAGCTCAGATCACCTTCTCTAAGCTCAGGAGTAATTGCTTTAGTCCTGGGCTCGGCTATCACCCCATGCTTCCCATGCTGTCACCTCCTGCTTTGCTCCTTAAGGACCAGTCAGGAGCCTTCTAACTTGATTTCATTTCATCCCAGCATTTAACTGCATGGGGGGTGAGGGATTTAAAATGGGAGTGACTGTTTTCTGTGAAAAACTTCTAAATTTCTACAGTTTGGGTCCAAAATAGATGAAGATTTGCCCCCCCTAAGGCTTTCCTACATAACATAAATATTAACCTCAGAGTTAACTCTTACCCATAACACTTAATCTCATGTTCCTGAACTGAGCCTGTCACTGAGCAAAGAACCTTTCTCAACCCCACTCCCAGCTGTTCTCACAGCCAGATGTGTGTGCACATACAGGTCTACCATGCTCTGCTTCTGCCCTGATTTCCACAAGAATAGATGGGAATAAATGACCTTTTTAGCCAACTGGGTCTTCCACAGAAAGGATGAGACGTGAGTTATGAGCAATGTCTTCTGGTCACCCAAGTGACTGAACATGAGCTCAGCAAGAGCAGCTGAGACACGTGTTGAAGAGGGACAAGAGAGTGGGCAGAGACACCTCAAACACCAAGAGAGGCTCAGCAACCCCTGGGCTTCATTTCCAGACATAGAAATGAAACTTTCCCCTTGAGTGGGATCAGCAGGGATTGTTGGAGACTTTAGGTTGCCTGCTAAGGAAGCAAAGGCCACAGTTTCTCTGCCTTTAACCTTGAAGTGAATCTACCAAGAAGAGAAATTGCCAACTTGGCAGTTGATCAGAGCATGTTCCTCTGCACCTACACAGCAGGTAGAACAAAAATAACAATAGGATAAACTTCTTGCCATCGAGTCCCTTCTCCTCAGCCCTCACCTTCAAATACCTGTGGGCTTTTTCCTGGGCAAGCAAGGCTGGTCTGTGTTTCCATAGCCCCCGGCAGGGGTGGTGGATCAGAGGATCACAGGATCACAGGATCACAGGATGACCAGAGGAACAAGCCCAGACTGGAGCAAGCACACAAAACCCCCTGCATGGAGGCAGCCCAAGGCTCTAGAAAATTCCCTGAGTGCTTCTGAGGTCAACGTGTGGCTGTTTCCTCACTCCCCCCTCCCCTGATGCACATGAAAAAATTGCTCCCATATGAAAACATGAAGAGCAGATGCAGAGAGAGAAATTTAAACAAACCTCATCTGCAGAAGGACTGTCCAAGGAAGAATGGTCTGATTCATGTAACTTAACCATGACTAAAGCCACTGTTTGTGCTTTGAAAATGTGCTGAGGTACTGGCAGCCATCTCAGGTCTTCGTAGACCGTCAGCAGGTTATAGATTTGAAGACCAACAGAAATCTTTCAAACTCAATGCCATTCCAGAGGAAGGCCTTAACATTTGAATTCTGCCACACTCCCTGAAGATATTTTAAAGAAAATTCAGGTTTGTCAAAAACAAAGCTATTTTTCTGAGGTACAGAGATGTTTCTTCCTGCCCCCTCATGCATATTAAGCAGCAGTACCTGACTGATTATGGTACTCAAAGTTTTGCAGGTCGAAGAAGTGTCAGGTTTGCAGAAAGCACCTGAGTTCAAGCACTCACCATGCCATATGAATGTCCTGCCAGCCACTGTACAGTTTATTGGGTTGGGGAGTGGGGGGAAAAGAGCAAAGTTCCCTTTTGGAAATAGAAGGAAGAAAAAGAGAAAAGAAATCTGCTCGTGACTCCACTCTGTAGCAGAACCCCTGTGAGACCAAGCCAGAGCATGTGTTGTCCAGCAAGACCCTGGAGCAGAAAGAAAACTTTCCCATTAATAGGGCAGTCCATGGGAACTCAGCGAGGCTAAGACTGCCCCAAAGTGTTTTCCAGGCAGCAGCAAGATGCACCAGAGATATTCCATCACTGCTGGACTACTTCTACCAAACATGCTCACACGGTGTTCTCCAGGATGCAGCAAATTTTGTTTTCGTGCTGTGACGCACGTTACGTGAGTTACACACAGATGGGACTTTAAACAGCATCTTTTCCCCAGAAAACATTCATTCTGTCCCAAATTTTCTTTGACCACCTCCTCTTAAACACAAACAAAGTCTCTGTTCCAGGAGAGCTGCACTTGCATCTGCTCATCTCCAGAGATCCCGCTGAATCTTACTACTCCTTCCCCCCTCTCCTGCCAGAAGAGAGCTGATTGAAGAACAAAAGGGAATTTCAAGGTGAATAAAAGCCCTGTGTTAAGCACGAGGTTATACACAGGGGTTGCAGTATCACAGCAGCCTTGGAAATGGCCACGAATCCCCAAAGCTTTGATTTCAGCATTAAGTAATGCTGGCCTGAACATTCATCCGGAAATGTGCACCGCACAGAATTTTTTATGTAGAACTTTTCTCTTTTTTTCCAAAGGTTCAACTTCTCCCTTCAGGTCGGGAGCCTGAAAAAAATGCCAAGAACATCGGATTCGCTCTTGGGGTCAGTGCAGCAATACATCTCCTTCGGCTGCCTGCCTGCCAGGGGAGGTGAGCCAGCACCAGCTGCTCCAGTGGTGAGCCTGGAACTCTGCAGTAGGCACTTCTGCAATAACCTTGGCCAGGGCAGGTTTCTCTCTCACCTCATCCTAACCCCTAGCATTTAGTAATTGGCATCCACCCAGAAGTGCACGGAGCATTTACAGCTTTTTTAATTATCCTAACGTGATTGGGTGTTGTCATTAGCCTTACGTTAGCCACCGTGGTCAATCGCCCTGTAAAGACAAATGCCAATTGCTTATTTACATGTCGGGGCAGAATATTCACAATATTTAATAAACACTTGGTGTTTATGTTCCCCCAGGCCTCGCAGTCCAAGCCTGACCATGCTTTGCACAGAGTGAGAGGCAGTGTCTGCTCAAGCAGGAATAAAGTCCTGCCTGAAGTGCTGAGCAGCACAGCACCATCCCTGTCCAGAAATGAGGAATATTTGGGGCAGAATTAGCTGGGAAGTCTGTCACAGAACACAGAACTGGTCAACAACAACATTTCCCATGCTGTCGAAAGCAACAACATTTCTGCACACTTTTGTGGCCACCTCACCACAGTCTTTGGGACCATGGAGGAAACCAGTTTCCCAGCCTGGGGACAGCTGGGGTGTGCAAGAGCCTCCCAGTCTGGGCAGTAACCTCAAGGCAGGCAAAATAGGATAAAAATATGGACAACTGGCAAAGCACAAATTGTTGGAGACACTGGGAATAGTTTTTTCTGAAAAAAAAGCTGGTCACAAAAGGAAGCAGACATGTCCAATGTATGAAGAAACTCCTATGGATGCACAAGTGCATATCTGGATCTGTGGATCTACAGGTTTTTATGGATCTATAGGTTTTTATGTGCCCTGGCTCTCTCAACCAGGTGAAAACTGTCCAAGCAAAACTTCACCATGTTTTCCTCTGCTGTCGTGTGCATGTTAATGCTGGTGAAAAATTTTCACTGCTTTCCTCCTTCTCAGGAAAGACTCAGAGCAAGGGGATTTCTTTTGCCTGGTGAAACACTATCAATTTTCTTCCATTTACCTGCAAAATTCCTGACAAACACTTCTAGTGGGTTTTGAGCAAGCTTTTCTTGTTTCATCTGCCTTTCATTCCTTCTCCAAAGCAGAGGTAAAAATAAAACTATTTTCACTTTCTTTCCAAAACAGGTAAGATTTTCCTTTGCTGGCTGGATGCTCCCCCACTCCATTTAGCACTTTTTTCCACTGCTGGGAAGATCCATCTTTCAGCAGAGCTACTTTTCCTGGTTTACATGGAAAGTCTATACAGACAAAGGCAACAAGCACTGATAAGAAGAATTGGGACCAGAAAGGAGCTATCAGCAATACAGCTTTTATATTACAACAACATAGAGGAGACTGAGGAAAAATCAGGTCCTTTCCCTGGCCAAGAATTTATAATAAAATTTAAAAAAAAAAAAAAACAAAAAAAACACAAACCACAAGGAAATAAAACAGTGAAGCCCATTCTGATCTGGAGCAGTCAGTATTTCCACAAAGAGAAACTTGGTGTCATTTTTATGGTGCAAAACAGGATTCCTAAGGATTCACTCAGATCTCCTAAATGCCTTGTTATTTCATCTGGACTCAGAGGAGCAAACACCTCGGAACATCCTGCTCTTCTTACCCTGAACATGAAGGGCTGAGCCCTGGATCACAGTAAGGCCTGGAAAGTACACACAGGGTGCAGCTACAGTAATCTCAACTCACCTTGCTCTTCATAAGCAAACAAATAAATAGCTCTTAAAGCTTTGTTTTGCCTCAAACCTTTTTTTGAGGGTTTAACTTCACTCTCTTCGCTCGTTTTCCAAAGAGCCCCAATTTCAGCCCAATTTGAGCCTGCACAGAAACCAGGGGAAATATGACTGGGGAAAGAAAGAAATGAGTTTTCTTTGGGATCTGAACACACTAACTGAAACAAAAGCGCCTGCAAGGTGACACCATCACCTTCCTCACAGCTCGAGAACTCCATCCCATCCCAAAGGCAGGAGTGGAGCAGCAGCTCTGCACAGCTCCAGTGTGTTCTCAGTCAGGGGAAACCCTCCACGACCACACCACAGCACCCATCGTGCTCCCTGCCATCAAGAGTGCACGCCTGTGAGGCCAGAGGAAAAGCCTGCCTTGCATCTCCAAGACCCAGAAAGAATTTCAGTGCGGCTGTACAATTTATTTCCCAAGTCTCCCACCTCTCTCCTCTGTCCCTGAACAACAGGAGCTGTTTTCCCTTTAATCTGCAATGCCACCTTGTGGCTCTAAACAACGAGAGCAGTGAGACGGCACCAACATTTAAAACGAAATTCTGGGTCACTTTAGCCAGAGATAGAAGGACAGCATCTGCAAACGAAGCACCTGATGCAGGGGGACAAGTGGCTTCTGTGGATGCCTGTGTTTTATCCACGCAGGTGTTTACCCTGGGGGGGTTTCACTGACCCAAATGTGTAGCAGCAACTGGACAAGCAGCTTCTGGAATAGCTCCAGTCATGGCTAATTCCATGGCATAGGATCACAGCATGGCTTGGATTGGAAGGGACATTAAAGATCATCCAGTGCCACCCCCTGCCATGGGCAGGGACACCTTCCACTAGCCCAGGCTGCTCCAAGCCCCGTCCAGCCTGACCTTGGACACTTGCAGGGATGGGGCAGCCACAGCTTCTCTGGGCAATCTGTGCCAGGACCTGTCCACCCTCACAGGGAGAATTTCTCCCTATGATCCCATCCAACCCTGCCCTCTGTTGGTTTAAGCCATTCCCCCTTGTCCTGTCCCCCCAGGCCCCTGTAAACAGTCTCTCTCCATCTTTCCTGCAGGCTCTTTCAGGTCCTGTAAGGTCACAATTAGGTCAGGCTGAACAATCCCAGCTCTCCCATCCTTCCCTCCCAGCAGAGCTGCTCCATCCCTCTGACCATCCTGGTGCCTCCTCTGAACTCTCTCCAGCAGCTCCATGTCCTTGCTGTGCTGGAGCAGCTCTACAGGTGGGGTGTCACCTGAGGGGACAGAGGGGCAGAATCCCCCCCTGTCCTGCTGCCCAAGGATACCCCCTCTGTAAAGCAACAATCAGAGCCACAAGTTTTAGCTGTGTTACAGAAAGCCCCACTCCTTTCCAACCCTCCTGGATTCAGGCTGTCCCATCAGCCCAGCCCAGTCCTCCTTCTTCCCTTGTCCCTGAAGACAGACTCGTTTTGGAGGAACTTGTGCCTTCTTTAATGGCTCCTTCAGTCCAAGATTGAGCGAAACATCCCCAATCTTCACCTTCCTGTGTTTTGCTGGGAGATGCACTGAGGTCCCTCTGGGCTGAAAGACCTGCCTTAACTCAAATTGGACTCTGCTAACCTGTCACAGCATCCAGTATCTAAGGGCTTAGCACAGTTCAGCAGTTTTCTTCTGAAGGCCTCAAAGGCATATTTTGAAAGAATTTAGCATGTCTCAAAGTCGCCTCTTGAGCAGACAAGTATTCTTCCCCTCTCACGGCTGGCAGGCCAAGGCACACAAATACTTAAACCCTTCTGGGTAGGGAGTAGCTGCCCTGCTATGCACAAAAATTATTGTATTTTTAAGCTTTAAAATATGATTCTCTCAGGAAAATTAGGAGCAGCTGTCCCTCCCTGGGACAAGCTGGCTTCTCACAAATATTTGGCATTTGTAATACTCTTGTCCTTTGACCACTGGGCCTGGTTTGCAATTAGGCCTGATTGTAAGACTGAGTAACGAGGCTATTGCTCGGGGTTGCTGGGGCACAAGAGGCAGCACGAGGCTAAATTCAGCAAGAGTGCAAGTCAGGGCATTTGTAGAAGTCTGGATGGAGGAGCTCACACCTCGATGTCACCCCGGATCCCCAGCCCAGCAGAATTCAGTCCCTATTCCTTGCATCCTGCTGGCACCTTGGAAGAAGCTGGTCCAGATGACTTCTAGCACCATATAAATATCTACTGCCCCAAGGTGCCTTCACCCACTGTCAGCAAGGCAAGCACACAACACCCAGGGAGGGGGTTCCTCTCTCTCCTGGGGAGAATTCAGCATTTTGTCTACAGGACTGAGTGTGAGGAAACCTTCACTCACAGCTCTGCTGGAAACTCCACGGACTTCTTTGAAGTGACAGCACTAAATACTGGCCTAGATTTATCCCATCTTACTTTATACATTTCCTGAAGCCTTTAAGTAGAAGGTCCAGGAGGCAAAGCCTAGGCTAAGCCTTCTAGATCCCCACTCTAATCAATAAAGAGACAATAGCCCTCCTGAAAGTAATTAAGATCTTAGACAGACTAAGACAATGTTTCTGTAACTTATGATGTCACTGAGACGCTGCCAAAGCCCAAACTGAAATCTCAACACATAAATCTGCTGCTGCTCCTCTGTCCACAAAACCTATTGCTGCCCTGCACAAGGAGGTGAGATGGCTTTGAGGAGATTTTTGGCCTGTTCTTCCTATCCTGTCAGCTTGTAGGTGTTTTAAAAAGGTTGCTGGAGTAGTTGTTCCTGTACTTTTTCCGAAATCGATGTTAAGTTGGTGGCTCTCCATCTCCCCAACTCCTCCTCTTTCTTCTTTTTTTAGGAACACTCACTGTGCTAGTCTTTTCACAGCCTTCTGATTCTCTCCTTTGCAAGTTAACCCCACTTGCAGCACTAAAATACCATCTTTTTTATTTTTTTAAAGTATTCTAAAATTAAATTCGTATTTCCAACCCATTTGAAAACACCTAAATTACCCAGGTTGGCCCTAACCCATTTTCCCACATCCAGCTTGGGACCTTACTGCTTTATAACTAGTCCTAATTACAGAAATCATCTAATTAGTGTTGAACTCCATATGAAAAAAAAGACATTAACCAATTATCTTTGGTGCTGATGTGTTGATGGGTTCCTTTCCCTGCTGTACAGCAGAGCAGCCTCCTGTAATGGAGATACACAACCACATCTATTTACTGCCCATGGCTCTTAAATGTTGTATCTTTATTTAGTTCTTTGGCCTTTCTGATTCTCTCCCTGCTCCTGCCACACTTCTGTTCTCATTCTGGGAGCCTGACCTAGTTTCCTCTTATTGCATATTTCTTTCTTGCATTTGAGGTCAGAGATGAGCTCATGATTAAACCCATTTAGTTCCCTACTATCCTTTCTGAATGGGACCACTTGAACTTGTGGCCTCGAGGCTCCCTAAGGCTCTGCCAGCTTTCCTTAACTCACTTATTCCTTTCTCCCAACTCTTACAGTGTATCCCAGTTACCTTGTTTTCCTGAAAGCTACTTTTTTAAGTTTTGCTCTGATTTTTCACCATATAAATACACCCCTTTTGCCTTTACCACCTTCATAAATGGCATATAATCAATAAACATATTGATTTACATATAATACATGCTTAATAAAGTACAGCAAGGAGGAGGAGTGAAAGAGCAGTGCTAAGGAGCAGTAAAAGGGGGTTCTGGGAATACCTGAGTGCTGCAGCTCACCGATATATGGTGCAGGGTTTGCCAAAACCATCTGTAAAGCTGCCCACAGAGAACAGCTTCAAACTGCCAGTGTGTCCTGCTTTGGCCAGAGGAGACCCCTCCCAGAGAAGGAATCATTCCTGCCCCAAGCTCAGCACTGTGGTTTGAACACTGGTATTCGAAGCAAATTGTGCAAGCACAGAGTGGGGGAAAACCCCCTAAAGCAACTGATGTAATTAATCAATTTACCAGTGTTACTCCTGCTGAGCATCTGAACAAATGGAGGTGCAGTGAATGTTAACAATGCACACGGTGCATATTTAAATCAGAGAGCCCCAGAATGGTTTGGGTTGGAAGGGACCTTAAAATTCACCCACTTCCACCCTCTGCCACGGGCAGGGACACCTTCCACTAGCCCAGGTTGCTCCAAGCCCCGTCCAGCCTGGCCTTGGACACTTCCAGGGATGGGGCAGCCACAGCTTCTGTGGGCACCCTGTGCCAGGGCCTGCCCACCCTCCCAGGGAAGGATTCCTTCCCAATATCTAGTCTAAATTTCTTCTCTTTCCATTTGGATTAATTACTCCTTGTCCTGTCACTCCAGTTCCTGATGCTGAGTTGCTCTCCAGCTTCCCTGTAGGCTCCTCCAAGTACTGGAAGGAAATTTCCTCACCTCCAGGGTACAATGAAAACAGAGATCCCATCCACAGCAAAGAAAACAGCCAAGAGCATGAATGAAAAGAATCTGTGTATTCTCAAAACAAGGCTTGCAAATAACACATGGTCTTTCTCAAACTATTCAGCATCAATTAAAAACTGAAACATGAGGATCCACACTACTGTTTGAAGACTTATTACACCTACCCCACTCTAATGCAAATAATCTCAGGAGCTGTAAGGTAAGCAGCAGTCCCATGGGTTACCTGGAACCTGCCATAAAGGAAGAAAGAAAAGCTGGGTAAACTCCAGCAAACGAGTAGAGATTTGTGTGGTCCCAAAGTGGCCCTTTCTGCCCCACTGGTTTCCTGTCTCTGCAGTCACCCAGGCATTCACCTCATTGGTGCTGCAGCAATTTGCCTCTCCAAGAGAGCAACATCCCTGATTAAAAACCAGTGAGATACTCAGCTCAGCTCGCTCTCATTTACTGTGATTTTATACCCCAGACATGGATTAAGGTCCTGTTTTCCAGGGCTCTGAATGAGAAGATAGTACCAATACTTTCCTCCTCCACCTCCTACTCCTGGCTCTGACCCTCATGGCTTTAACAAGTTATTGCCACATAATTCAAACCTCACAAATGTAAAACATCACCTCCGACTGCTGTTTTCATTATTTCCATGCTTTCTAAAAGAGCATCCTCACACCCTATTCCTTATCATCTTCACCTCCTGCCTCTTTGCTCATGTCCTTCTTTTCCTAAAGGATGGGGAGGGGGACCAGCCCCAGGTTTGGTGGGACCCTCCATGAGGATCCAGCTTCCCAATTAAGCACCAAACTGAAAGATTTACCATCTTCTTAAACTACACTTCAATGGCTTAATAGTTCAGAGGGAAAAGATCACAGAAGCAGCAAGAGCAACTGCTTTTTCTCACTTATTCTGTGATTAAGCACGGATGCCAAACCCTGGACAAACAAAGGAGTTATTTGGATAAAGAAAAATGGAGAGCCACTCGAGTTGGCTGAATTACAGCTGCTGTCAATGGAGCATCGAAAAAGTGCATCTGGGGCTATATACAAAAGTCTCTGCACTTTACAGTCACTGAACGTCCTTTAGCCTCCCCAAAGAGGTCAAGATGAGATCGACAAATAAAGGCCATTCCAGCAAATGAGAGTATTTACTTTTTCCCAATGTGGGTTTTTTAAGTGCTGGATCAAGCTTGTAAACTCTCATGCCGAGTGCTCTTATTTATGCAGAGTTTGATTGGTCTCAGCCTCCCAGAGACACCTGAAGGGGATGCTGAGATAAGCCAGCCTTGGATTCCTGCTGCATCCCTTACAGCAAAACACGGAGCAAAATGCAGCATTAATTTGGAAACCTTCAGGAGAGCGAAGCAGAATAGATTCACTTGTCAGTAATGTCCATACTGATTAATATAAATGCACGTGGCAGCCAATATCAGAGCGTGCTATGTGGATTTATTTACATAATTATTGGAGAGCTCGCCCTCCCCTCCTTGACTTTGATGCTTGGTACATATTTATTTACACAACACTGCACTGCCAAACAAGCCAAATGTTTTCCAGAAAGACATCAGAAGAATTACAATTGTTTGAGCAGTGGTTATTTCAGGATGATAAAAAACAAACTCAACTCAAATCCATTTAGCAACTGAAGTGCTTTCCTCAGATGACAAACAATGCTGCTGCTGTCCTTGCCTTGGTCACTGACCTTGAGTGGCTCTGAAGTCACCAAGGCAGCCGAGCAAAGGGCTGCTGTAGGTGCAGCTCAGGCAGAAAACCACTGTGGTGTTCAGCAAGGTGGGGACAAAGTCTGAGAGGTGTCCCAAAATACCACAGGGAACAGAGAGATGAAAGCTGAGTGCCTTGTGAGAACCTGTGTTGTTGCCACGGGTCATCTGCACATCTTCTGGACCCAGCCAGGTGCACCAAGGGCTAATTTCTATCAGTGCATATCTAGATATGGAAAATACCCCACTACATGGCACCAATGCTTCTTGACACCTTACCAAATCAGACCACGAGTGTCACCTGCTGAGAAGGGGACGTGCTGTACTTTCCCCTGTAGGCATCCTCACCACAGACCCTCATGGGATGGTAGAAACTCTCATGCACCACTCTGACAGCACATCAAACCCAAACCCATCTTTGCCCAATACAAATCCAGTGTGAACACACCCCTGTTGCATTCCTGACACGACAGTGAGAGTTGTACCCAGCCAGCAATCACTTGATATTTCATTATTTTTTATAGCATTTCTCATTAGCTTGTTGAAATTAAAATAAAATGAAAAGTCTCCCACAAGTTAAATCAAATATAAGGGAAAAAGTCAACTAAACTTTCCAGAACTTCCCAAGGTATCAGTTGGAGTTTTTGGCAGGGGGGGACTCTGGTTTTACATTCATCTGGACACAACATGTTTTTTTTCCAGACCCTAACAGAGCACTAGAGTTACTCAGCACACAAACAATGCCTGTTGTTTTGGAGCTGATTTCTCAGCCTGTCCTGTGTGTTCCTGTTTACAAACAGTGGCTGCAGCACGCAGAAAATCTGCAGGCAACTCGCCTGCCCCCACTGAACTCCTCTGCCTGCATGTGGGCAGCCCCCATGGAATTTTCCATGTTCACACCGAGTGGCTGGAGCTGCAGAATCACAGGATGGGTCAGCTTGGAAGGGACCACAGTGGGGCATCTGGTC
Organism: Margarornis squamiger; assembly: GCA_035222235.1. NCBI lineage: Eukaryota > Metazoa > Chordata > Aves > Passeriformes > Furnariidae > Margarornis > Margarornis squamiger. The sequence goes on from JAWWTY010000036.1 coordinate 8,319,244, forward strand.
CCACCTCCCTCATCCCACAGGGTTGTGTCCAGACAGCTCTGGAATATCCCCAGTGAGGAGACTCCACACCCTCTGTGGTCTCTGTTCAGTGCTGGGTCACTGCACAGCAAAGAAACTCTTCCTCATGTCCAGGTGGAACTTTCCTGGGCATCAGTTCCTGCCTGTTCCTCTTGTCCCATTGCTGAGCACCCCTGAGCAGAGCCTGGTCCATCCCCTTGAAACCCCTGAAACAGCAGAAACTGGACCCAGAAAGCCCCAAAAGATGGAAGGAGCTGAGAGGAGTAGGGGAGGTAACATTGCAAAGCTTTGAATAATTAGAACAATTGTCACAACAGCATGAGATTGTGGCAGATGCCTCAAACATGTTACTCAGTTTATATTGTGGAGCATATGTGTGACTCTGGAGAAAAGGCAGCCAGGCAGGAGCCCTCAAAACATCCAACCTATAGATAAAGACCTCAAGAAACAGGGAACAAAGTTGTGTCGATTTGCACAGGCTCGAAGTTTTACAGCCAGAAGTTTTCACATCTATTTACAGCAGCAGGAAGGACAAAAAACTGGGGAAAGAAGCAGAGGTTCCTCTTCTTTTTAAATCTGTGTGGCAAAAGGTATTGTGATGAACTGTCCATTAAACACTTCTCCAATGCTATTCCAAATGTCACAATATGACAATGTTTGCTCAGGATCACGGGCCCAGAGTTGCATCTTCAGCTCAAACGAGAACAGAAATGCTCAAAAGCTGAGTGTGAAAAATCAGCCAAAATCACGAAGTTTTGCCTGGCTCAGGAGGGGGATCAGATTCATGTGAAATTATAGTTCAAATTGGTTTCCACCCAAGATCATAAATCCACCTAGGTTTGCCAATAGGATTCTGACTGTCAGCAAATCCTTTCTTTTGGCAATGTGAGATAATTTCAAGAGCTTCAGAGTAAAACTGAGGGTTTGCCTGAGCCATTGTTCTTGGGGGGAGAGAGAAGGGGGTGAGAGCTAAGGACACCCCTGAGAACAACAAACACCCCCAAAACCTCCCCACACTGGGAGTACAACAGCAGGGAGATGGTCTTTGGGGCATCTTTTCTCCTGTGCAGCACATACTCCTGCCCAACAGGACAGTCTGGGGACCAGAGCCCTTCAGCACCTATACTGAGGCTTCTCCTATCTCTGCTTCACCACTGGACCTCAGCTCTGCAGGCTCCACAGGTAAATCAGCACCTGATTCCCAGGGCAATTAGGAGGCCACACTGTTTAACCCCCCTGAAGTCCTGTGGGTATAAATCACAGGCTCACTTAGGCTGGAAAAGACCTCCAGGATCATCAGGTCCATGGTGTGATCATCACCAAAGTGTGCCCCAATGGCCACATCCACAGCTCTTCCTGGGCCAGCTGTCCTGAGCAGCCTGTTCCAAGGCCATGCATGGAAATGGTGGAATCAAATCCCATGCCCTAAATCCCACCAAGTGACTTTACTCCTCAGAAAAACACACCCTCTACCAGCACTGCAACAAACCCAGTGCATTCAGCCAGTGACACAGGCCAGGTCCCGAGCAAGGGAAATGCAGACAGAGTCAATGGGGAGACACTGGGGTTGGAAAGGAAGGGATGATTAAACGAAACAAAATCACTTCTCAGAGCTGCAGGGATTCACTCTCGTGCCCGTAGTGTGTGCAGGCTCAGGGAAGCAGCAATCACAGTAGTATTCCTTCCTGAGAAGTGCAAAGGGCCCTCTCATATTTCTCCTTCTTTCTGCAGTTGAATACACGGGGGCTGAGGCTGTGACCATGACCTCAGCCGTCTTCCAATGCTCCCACCCTGGGGAAGCCCCACGCTTATCGTTTAAGCAAGAATTAAGTCTGCACACAGCTCTGTGCATTGAGGAAAATCCCAGCACACATTTCTCCTCTTCCACCCAATGCAGAAGGAGGATTGATTTTGCTCCAAGCAAGGAGGAGCATTTGGAATATAATGAAGTTGGAAAGGGTGGAGTGGGAGTACAAAGAGATGAGTCCAAGCTCAGCATGACAAATGGTATACAGGACCACTTGGTTTTATTATACACTATCAAATATCCCCAACTTAAACAGCAGAGCTAATAAGCATGCCAATGTATATATTTACATTGCCTGAAATGTGCACAACCCTGTGCAAAAATTAGAGTGCAACTGTTATGATCAGGCCTTTAGAGAAAACAAAATCAATCCAAAGCATAGACCAGCTTTGCTAACGAGCTCCCTGCTTTGCTGCCTCCCCTTGCCTCAGAAACTTTTCAGCAGAGCAAACCTTTTCTGACCTCAGAATGAAGGAACTTCCACAGGAAACCTTAAGAATTAATTGTAATGGTGCTTCATCTGGTTAAAATGCAAATAAAAGAGCAGTCATGGAAATGGAGATATGAACCAGCATCGGGGGCAAGAGGGAAGTTAATTCTCTTTGTATTGATGCAAAGGGAGACTTTGTGGATTATTTTAGCAGTGGACATGTCCTACCTGCCTCCTCTCTGAAACCCAGAGTGATTTCTCTCTTGCTGGTAGCTCTGGGCAGAAAAGGTCCCCAGGATTTCTTCCCCCCACCATGCCCAAATCTGACCCAAAAAAAAAGTTGAAATTGCACAAAGTTTCTAGGGAGCAAAAAGCTAATGAGGAAAGGGAGAAAAAGCAGTTGGGGTAAAGTGGAATGCTCTGCTTTTAAAGTTTAAAGATATCCTGTTTTGCTTTAGATCGCTTTTACTCGATGTCTCTTTCTCTATATTTAGCTTAATTTCAGCTATTATATAATTTAGAATTCTTTGTTGTTGGATAAAAGAATATCTATAAAAAAACAGAGCCCTTCTCATGAGAAATTTGGAAAAATCCAGATTATTCCTGTCCATGAAGATATTAATATTTTGACTGAAAATTTTCCAAGCCAGCTCTGCCTCTTTAGGCAGAGGGAAAGCTCTTCATAAGCTCCGTTTTGCAGCCTACGTGACCTTCCAGTTCTCCCTGGCTTTTATTTGCATTAAGTTATTCCAACGGTGGAAACCAGTGGCCTAGCAATAAAACACTCTCTGAAGGGTTTTGGGCTCCCCTGCAGGTCTGGAGACCTGCACCAGACACCTGGGGAAGCTCCAGCCAGCCAGCACTTCCCTGGACAATGCTCTGGAGAGTCAATCCTGTGAGGAGCAGCTGAGGGAGCTGGGGGGGCTCAGCCTGGAGAAAAGGAGGCTCAGGGGGGACCTTCTGGCTCTGCAAGTCCCTGATGTATCCAGGGTGGGCTCTGCTCCCAGGGAACAGGGACAGGACAAGGGAAAATACCTCAAGCTGTGCCAGGGCAGGGGCAGGTGGGACAGCAGGAGGAATTTCTCCATGGAAAGGGTGGTCAGGCATTGGAAGGGGCTGCCCAGGGAGGGTTGGAGTCCCCATCCCTGGGGGTGTCCAAGCAATGACTGGACATGGCACTCAGTGACATCACAGAAACACAGAATGTCCCAAGCTGCAAGGGACCCACAAGGACCATCAAAGTCCAGCTCCTGGCCCTGCACAGGACCCCCCAGTAATCCCACCATGTGCTGAAGGCATTGTCCAAACACTTCCTGAGCTCTGGTGCTGCGGTGCCATGGCCTGGCTGACAAAATGGGGATGGCTCAAAGGTTGGACTCCTTGTTCTCGGGGGTCGCTTCCAGTCTGAATGATTCTGGGATTGTGATTTCTCCTATTTCTGCCCTGGGACAATGACAAGCAGCCTTGCTGTAGGATGCTGGCAGATTGTCCCCTGACAAGGATGGTGAGACCTTCACACAACAGAACCTGCTCTGTGCTTGACAGAGCAGCACAGGGGACAAGAACAGCCAGGGCAGAGAGAGAAGAATGAGCAATTCTAAAGGTAAGACCAGAAAAAGAAACCTCTTCTGGATCACAAGATGGTTTAAATGAAGAAACAAGTGCTTGACAGAGAGACCTTGCAAGCTCCTGTCTGATTACAGCTTGAACAACACAACTGGAGACATCCTGGGCAGATTCTTGGCAGACAGAAATGGGCATTCACTGATTTACATCTCCTGAGGGTCCACTTCTCCTCTCCTATCATGTCAGCAGGGATATAGAAAAATCTATTGTAAAGAGTAAATTTCCATGGCATTTTTATCTGGGAGGACCCCCATGGAATATGTTTAGCATTTTGCCATCAAAATGTTGTTGCCACAAAGGTCAAGTACAGCAGCTCCTCAGGTAGAGCAGGAGAGATTAAGTTTATCACATCCACTGGAAATTGCACATGGCACAGACACAGTTTGTGCCTCCTGGAACTCAGCTGGAACATTGGAACTAAGGCTGAGACATTTCTAAAGCCCATTCTGCAAAGCAGAAGTAGAATCTTAATTTTACACATTTCCAAGGTAACTCCTACTGTCCACTCTCTGTTCACAGAGCATCAAACCACGAAGGAGAGTTGTTTTGTATCTCCTGCTCCCCTCATCCCATCCACAGCTCATGCTGCAAACATCTCCTGTCCAAGTTCTCCACTGGCCATGGTTCAGACTCATGTGCAAGCTCTGCAAAACAAAACACATTTTCTCCTGGCTCCATCTCTATGCCAGCAGATGTTTAAGCTGAGATTTTCAAGATGCATAAGGACTTCGGGGTATGCAATCCCTCATGTCAGAATCCTTTGCTTCCCAAAGCAAGCCTTTGAGCCTGCAATCACATACTGTCCAAAAAAAAAAAAAAAAGAGGTATCCAGTGCATTTTAAGGACAAGGTGTTTTTAAACTGAAACACTCAATCATCTTTCCACAGCAGTGAATTTCTAAAACTGTTATTGAGCAGTTCCTGAGATGAAGCAGAGGCCTGACCTCCACAGAACGTGAATTCAGGCCAAGGAGGTCAACTAAGAATCACTTGCACCCTTTGCATTCTCCCAGCTCATTAGGAAACCCTGCTAAAAGACCCCTCCAGTGTGGCAGTAGATGGTACAGGAATTCAGGCTAAAAAGGAATATCAGGTGATTTTCTCTGACCATTATCCTCGAGGAGTTCAATTGCTGCAGAAGGGCTTGCAATCAGAGGTGCACTGAGAAGGGCTGCAGGGCTCCCAGCCCTCCTGGCACTATTTCCTTCACTTAAAACCTTCCCACTTTTCAATTTTCTTTAACTTCACAGGTCATTTCCATCTATTCCATCTATTCCCCAAGTTTATCTAACAAGCTGCTGTCCCTATTTCTGATGTATCAACATTAAAAGAGAAAATCAAGCAAAATTATTTCTCATAACGGTGAACAAAAGGGGATGATGATTTATACTTGGCATATTAGTGTTTCTATAGAAGACTTTAGGCCTATTTCTCTGCAGATTGAAAAGTGTTCAGTGTCTGCAAAACCAGTTAAAATTCTGTTTTCAGGAGGTTCATAAACCTAAACAACACCAGACAATGTTTGACTCATAGTTTTTGGCCTTTCTTTTGGATTTTTCACAGATTTAAAGGTGAGGAGCAAGTTAGCCATTAAGCCATCCCTTCTGAGCAGCCATCATTTATCTCTTGCACCACACCTTGGCCACAAATAATGCCTTGAGAGCCAGGTTAGGGCAGAAAGAAAATGTCCTGATATAACCTGAGTGCAGGGATCATTTAGGTAACTGCAGCAGTAGGTTGAGAATTTAACCTTCTCCCAAAACTCTGGGAGTCTGCCATTGCAAGGACCTGACTGCAAGATACAGAGTTGTCTGAGTTATTGCAAATATGGTTTCCTAAATTCTATTTTCACCCCAATCTGAGCCCTACTGGTGATACCTCGAACTCAAAAGAACTGGCACTAATAGCCCACACTTTGATCCAGCTTAGCCCTTATTACTGCTTTTTATCTATAAAGTATTTATAGAGTTAAGTTCTAATAAATGTTTAATTAGTGCCCAAAATTAAGCTAAACCAGTTATTTCACAGCTCTCAGCTGCTATTAATATTCATACCAGAGCTCTGTGATTAATGCATGCAGGGTTTTTATGACCTTTAATTCAAATTCCCAATCCCTGTTTGATTTGGCCATTGTTAACATATTTTTTTGCTGGCTACTCACAGATTGTTTTACAGTTTTGAAAGCATTTGAGAAAGGCTGCTTCTCTGTGCAGAACAACTCTATTTAATTAGTCCTCTTTTAAGAATGTAGTCTGCTTAAATTCTGAAGTGGCTGAAAGGCAACAAGGGACAACGATTGTTACTGCATAACACTTCTTTCCCCTCACTCCTAGAAATCAATCTGATCGGGATTTTCACGATGCTAAGTGCTGTATAAATACATAATAAATGAAGGTCCACCTCTCAAAGAACACATCTGCTCAAAGAAGACACATACATAATGTCTGCTGAGACAGCTCTGCCTTGGGCTGCTCCTGGCAGAGCCAAGACTGGTATTAAATTTGACTCCAAGCAGAAAAGGTGCATAGAAGACACAGTGGTTTATAAATATGCTAATACCTTAACTTGTGGGGCTGTCAGAGCACTGACTGGACAGTTTAGAGAGAATAAATGAAACAAACTGCCTTTTTTAAGCAGAATATCCCAGTCCTCACAGCCCAAACCACTATTGCCTTACTGGGGTGGAAGAGTAACAGCAAAGAATACCTTGGGCTCAACCAGCACAGCATCTGCACGATCAATACATGGAGTGCTATGTATTATGTATACAAATGTATATATAAATACAGAGTTGTGCATCAAGAGTGGCTCCTTATAGATGCTCAGACAAGTGTTGTATGGCCCCTCTTCAAGGAGCTGGCAACGACCTTTCATACAAATGCTGCCCATGTCTCACTGGTGCCCACCATGGTGCACCAGCATCCCATCACCCACCAACTGTGTTTTCCCTGGCCAGGACCTGTCAGAGGGGCCAAAAAGCTCTGGAAGAGAGAATTCCCCTGGAGAGCTGCACATCTGAGCCTGATCCCAACCAGCCAGGGAAACCTGGAGGAGCCAGCATGGAGGTGACAGTGCAAACAGCCCTTCCCTCCAGCTATCCATGAACATCCTGAAGGGCCAGCCCGAGGAAAGAGAAACTCTTCTTTCCATGGAGGGTGGCAGAGCACTGAAACAGGAATGAAACATGGAGTCTCCCTCTCTGGAGACATTCTGGACCTATTCCTGTGTCACCTGCCCTAGGTGACCCTGCCTTGGCAAGGAGGTTGGACTGGGTGATTTCCAGAGGTCCCTTCCATGATGCTCCCATCCACCTTCAGAGGAGGGACAGAGAGATGAGCAGAGGGATGGAGCACCTTTCCTGAGAGGAAAGGCTGAAAGAATTGGGATTGTTCAGCCTGGAGAGTCTACAAGAAAGGTGGAGAGAGACTATTTCCAAGGGTCTGGAGGGACAGGACAGGAGGGGAACGGTTTCAAACTGGCAGACAGTAAGGGTTGACTGGATATTGGGAAGGAATCCTTCCCTGGGAGGGTGGGCAGGCCCTGGCACAGGGTGCCCAGAGAAGCTGTGGCTGCCCCATCCCTGGAAGTGTCCAAGGCCAGGTTGGAGAGGGCTTGGAGCAACCTGGGCTAGTGAAAGGTGTCCCTGCCCATGGCAGGGGGTGGAACTGGATGAATTTTAAGGTTCCTTCCAACCCAAACTATTCCATGATTCTATGACTTCTGGGGTTTCATCCTTTCTTCTTTATACCACATTGCAACCTGCTAGTTATGTAAGGAAATAAGTGATCCTTTCCAAGAAGGTTTTTTTTTTTTGTTGTTGTTGTTGGGTTTGGTTTTTTTCCAAGAGAAAATGCAGATGTCAATATCTATATGAAATATAAGTTCCTGAAACACAAAGCAGTGCACTTGCAGGAACAGCGTAGGAGGAACTGTGAGAAACTATGTCACCACATTGCTCTCTGGTTTTGGGCAGTTCCAAGTTCCCCTCCCAATTTTTGTTTCAATTCTAAGCATTTTAAGACTCTCAGCGTTAGATGAAAACAATACTGAGCATACCAAAGGCCAGATTCCCATCTGGGACTTCATGATATTGTAATAATCATCTTAATACTGAGCGATATTTTAACACAGAAACTCAACACGATGGATCTTTCCCCATCCCTTGAGGAATCCAGGCTTACAGATAAGAGAAACATGGGAATTTAACTCTTCAAATGTGTCATTAAAGAAGTAATTTATAGTCTCTCATTAGAGAAAGTGATTTTGTTTTAGATTGTTGTGCATGAGAAAAAGCCAACTATGAGCGAGGGAATTGTGGAGGGTTGTGTTTGCTCCTTTATCCACCAGCTCCGAGAGGGATTAAGTTGCCTTGATACAGATTCAAATTTAATTTCAGAAGAATGCATCATATTTCTCTGAGCAATACCAATCTGTAAAAAAATAAATTACAATAAGCAAAAAGGATATAAAAATATGATATCAGATATGACTTGTCTCCACTTCAGCTGAATGACTTTATTGTTGGTCAAAAAAAGAAGTGAATTATTTCTCTATGCACTGAACTTCTGACTCTCATGCATTTCCATCCCTGATGCGAAGGGATGGAGCTCTGGCTGAGCCCATCTGCCTCCCTTCTTGGAAAATGCTGAGCTTTTGATCAGGACTACAATGACAGCAAGTTTCTTGGTGCTATTTATTCAATCATCAAGTCAAATATTCCCTCCATAGCCATAAATATGACCAGATTCTGTGAAAAAGGCTCGACTAGTTTAGCAGATGATTGGCACTTTTCACCACTGCAAAAAATAATTTCAGCAAAAAAATGTATTGTCACAGTAATTATACTTCTTGTTTGCTACTGTTTAAGAGAATAATGACACTTCTTCATGTTTAGAAATATTCATATTATTCTTTCCCAGCATTTGTTCAGGCTTGGACTCAATTCATGATACAGTTCAGCAGCCTCGAAGAACTGCAACTAAAACAATTTACATTTGAAATTGCCCTGTTTGAAGTATCTGCAGCGTGTCCTTGGTCCTGCTTCCTCAAGTTAAAACTGACACTGGAGATTGATTTTTTATGGCGCTTTTTAGTTCATTCGAGGACAGGATTTACTCCCAACTCCTGATTATTCCTACCACAAACCCCTTTGCTCCAGGAACTACCTGAGTGGAACTTGTCTGTCCCACAGAAAATGCAATTCCATTACTGTTCTCTGCTAAAGGGTATTAGTTAAAGCCAAGTAATTCCTGGGTTTAGTTTTCCCTTCACAGTTATGGCCCCAAGCCTTTGGACATAATTTCAATTTCTACTAACGGCTCAAATTGTGCCCATCACAAGCGTGGCTGTTTCAGAAAGAGAATTGCTGTGGAATTCAGTAAATTAGGATTAATTTCTTTTGCCTAAGAGAAGCAATAATTTCAGCAGACAATGCCTGTAACTTACTTTTTCCCACCCCCATATGCCATGGAAAAAGTCCCTCCGTTATAACAGCTCAAGTCCCCCCCTAAATTCGGATGCAATGACACAAATTTTGGTCCCGGATCCCCCTTTTTTACAAGCAACGTTCCCACATCACCCCTGGCTTTTCTGTTTGATTCTCCCATCACCAGTGGCTTTGTTTACTCAGACTAAAGAGCGAGGCTCTGAAACAGATAAAAACTAACAAGACACCAATCTTTCAGGATTCAAACCCACCCCTGCTGCAGGGCTGCACAAAGATTGTCCTTGTTGTCTGCACTGCTATAACAGATTGCTGTTTCTTTTTCAACAAGCAGGCAGCATTCTCGGGGAAGAAATAATAAGAATTCTTAGCTCCCAGTGTATTCAGGTTACTACAGGTTATTGCAGAGTGAAGTTTGTATCATACCAGAGATTGCTGAAATTATTTTTCAGATTAAACGGTTTTCTTACGGGTGGTGGTGCTGGGTTGATGGTTGGGCTTGATGATCTTAAAGGTCTCTTCAAAGCTTAATGATCCTGTGATTCTACAATGCTTTCCCAAACACAAATGTTTTATTTTGTGGAAAAGCTGTTGACACTCCTGAATGTTTTCACTGTGAAGAATTGCAGCTTCAGTTCCTTGAAGTCAAAGTGCAGACCTTTGTAAAGGTTTCATGATGCTCGTTTTGGATTGGTTTGCTTTTACCTGCTTTGACTCCTCCTTGGCTTTTGTGGCAAGGGTGCTACAAGATCCATACACCAGCTGTGATCCCTGCTGAGATGCTGAAGCATCTGCACAAGGGGGTGCACAAGAGATGAGAACTGGCCTGCAAGGGCAGGGGGGAACAAGCAAGTGTGTGCAGGAAAGACAGGACTCTCTATCCAGCTCTCACACACCTCTGAAGTAAGTTGGTGGTCAAGACACTGAAAGCTGAGAGAATCATGGAATGGCCTGGGCTGGAAGGGAACTTAAATCTTCTCCAGTGCCACCCCCTGCCATGGGCAGGGACACCTTCCACTAGCCCAGGTTGCTCCAAGCCCTCTCCAACCTGGCCTTGGACACTTCCAGGGATGGGGCAGCCACAGCTTCTCTGGGCACCCTGTGCCAGGGCCTGCCCACCCTCCCAGGGAAGGATTCCTTCCTAATCTTTAATCCAATCCACCCTCTGTCAGTTTGAAGCCATTGCCCCTTGCCCTGTCACTCCAGGGCCATGTAAATAGTCCCTCTCCATCTTTCTTTAGACTCCCTTCAGGCACTGGAAGGCTGCAATTCTGTCACACTGAAGCCTTCCCTTCTCCAGGCTGAACAATCCCAACCCTCTTGGCCTTTCCTCATAGGAAAGGTGCTCCATCCCTTTAGTGTCTTAGTGACTTAGTGCCCCTCCTCTGAAGGCACTGGGTGATGGATGGGAACCACATATATGACCAATATATACATTGAAAAGCAATGACGTTCCAGTCTGTCTGCCAGAATGAGCAGGAGCCTCAGGTTAGAGTTTCACATCCCACACCAAAACCGTGCAGCTCTCAGCACACAGCTCAGCACTCAGAATGCAAGTTTCAGTACTTCATTTCACTAAAGCCTGTGAGGACCAAGCTCCTGTCAGAACTGCTGGTGAGCTCAGAGTGCCAGCAGCTCTGGAGACACAGGCTGGCAGGATGGTCCTTGCCCATCGCTGCAGCAGCAGCAGCACACCCAGCCTGCAGGCTCCTGGCCCTTCCACAGCACAATTGCTCAGCAGAACATGGTCCAGCTCGTGAGGGGAATGGGAATAGCTGAACTGGCAACACCCTCCAGAGCTGTGAAACCAGACTGGGTTTAGCCAGCCAAGGCAAGGCTGCCTGGCCCGTGGTGCCCCTGACCCTGGGGATGCTTCAGCCCCTCACATGTGAGTAGATGCAGGAGCTCGGGCAACAGGGAGGGAAAAACCCCCAAAAGAGCCTGACAGGATAGGGAATACGTCTGTCTCTTTGCAACAGAGCAGGAAACTGCCCCTCAAAGCTTTCCCCCTTTCCTGAGGAAATAGGGGTTGGCATCACCAGCCCCCAGAACGTGGCAGGGCTGCAGCTTCCCTGGGCTCTGCATTCCCGGCTGGGGGAGAATTCCTTGAGAACAAAACAGCCACCAGGAACAAACCGTCCCGGTGCTGCGAACAGGACTTTTCTCCCTCTTGCTGCTTTGTGCTCTCTGCCTCCCTTTCTTACTTTCAGCAACACAGAGTATGTATTTTTAATAACACAGATTTCTAAAGAACTCAGTACGCAACATTTCCTTCCCCCCCTGGGAACGCAGCAACTGCGCCGACACGAAGGAGGACGCCTTTGAAATCCATCTGCCAGGAGAGGCAAATCCTAGTTACATTGAGCATAAATGCAGCAATTATGTCCTGGGGCTGAGCATTAGTGCTCACCTGAGCAGGCTGTGCACGGCAGGCATGGCGTGACTGCAGCAAAAAGCCCATTTCTGCAGCAAACTGTGCTCGGGGGCCACAGAGCCATGAATGTTTCATGTGCCCCCAGCCCCGCAGCAGAGCAGGAACCACAGTAGGAGCTGCAGGCTGCAACTGCATCTGGAAATGAGCAGCACGTTCAGAGCTCTCCCCCTCCAGAGGGATGCACAGCAAAGCAGAGTCACCAACCAGCGAGAAGATGTGCTCTTGCTGAGCCCCTAAGCTTATGGGATGGCTTCAGTGTGCAGAGGGATGCCAAAGAAATAAATTTCATCTCACAGCTCTAAAGCTTGACCTGAAGATTATTAAGGTCGGGGGGAAACCTTGCAGTGATCTATTGGAGTTTTGGTGCAGGTACATAAAGTCTCAGCTACTCTCACTGTCATTTATGTTTGCCTTTGCAACTTGGAGTTGTTGGGCTCTCGTGACCTTCCTCTACTGAAATCCCAGGAGGTTTTAGCAGAAAAAATGGCTTACTGATTTTCAGAGAGCGTCTGAGTGCAGGAAAAACAAAAAGTTGACATTTTTACCCAGGATAGAAACAAGAAAACCAAGAAAAAAAAATAGAGATTAATATTAAAATGCCCATTCTTTAACAAAGAAAACAGAAAGAAAAAAACAACAAACCAAAACAAAACAAACCAACAAACCCAAAGAAAACAAACCAATATTTTTCTCTGGTATTTGGCAAAGCAATTTGTTTTAAAGGTTCTCCTAAAGCATTCTCGTGCTTTGACACTTCATACTATAGATATTGGCTCAGTGCTTCAATTCCCGAAAAATAGACTTAGAACACCTTTTAGCACATCATTAATCCTGATCAGAAAAGGACAAATTAGACAAGTTACTGGGGAAGACTCCAGTAAACAGACTGAAAAGCCTCACTCAGCGGAGATTTCAGCCCAGCCACTTGGGTACCAAAGCAGAACACGCAGCACTTGTTTGGCTTAAAAATAAATAAATATTTTTCTTTAGGAAAGAAAATCAGATAAATAGATACAGTCTGTGCAAAATTCAACCCTCAGTTTGAAAAGACAGGAAGTAGGAAATGGGTGGGAAGAGACAGATAATTCTATACAAACAAAAATATATGTCAAGTGGCCAGAAAAAAGTTCTGAGCTCAGAGAGGAACAGAGGGCCAGATCCTGGGCAGAGATAAATCAGCCCAGTCCCATCAAAACCAAGAGAGACACAGCTCTGTGCACCAGCTGCCAATCCCATCCACCAACCACACTCTCGACCAACTCGTATTTTGGGCCCTGCAAAAAATTTCCTCTTGGAGTATAAAGCCTGTATTTATCCATTGGCCTTAGAAAGTATGCACAGCTGTGACATAAGTAACCCCTGCTCTGTTTTTAAATGTATGCAAACATAAAACGAAGAAGAAAAACGACATTAAAATAATGTTAAGGATTTGGCTCGGGGCCATCAAAGCTAGGACATTCCAAGTTAAAGCTGAAACGACATCCTTAACCTTAAGTCACCCCATTGTGCCTGGGTATTGCAGCTGCTGAAAGGGGAAAATCAGAGCGGTTACGGTCTGGCGTGTGAATGAGTGCTGAGGGACTCTTAAATCCAGGATTATTTGGCTGCCGCACACCACGCACTGCATCCACGTGCTAGCAATCCTTATGCAATCTTTGCTGGGAGTGGGGGGGGAAAATACCCCTCAGGCTGCCTTTGGGAAAGGAAAAAAGGGCCACTTTTGTCATTAATGCAAGATCTGGAGCTGCCTTTGGGGAGGGTGTGAGGAGCAACATCCACGGGAGCCACTGGCCCAGAGTGCCCGGGCTGGAGGCACGGACAGGGAAGCTCCGGGCACCAAGTGATGCTGGCGAAGCAGCAGGTGAATCCTTCCCCATCCCATCATTTTTCAGCCCAGAATTTCTCAGGAAAGGGTCTTTCTGATGAAAAAAATTAACTTGCCAGCAATTTTTTTTTTCATTCCGAGTTTCAATGTCCCAACGCCAAATTTCCTGAAAGTCAAAAGTGCTGTTTGTTTCCAAAAGGAACGCTGAGGCATTGGATGCACTGGGGATTTGCTTGAACTGGGTTTTTCTTTTCTAGACAGTTACTAGGCTGGGCATGAACTCCTTCTCCTTTCTTTCTTTTTAATTTCTTTTATTCTTTCTCCTTTTTCTCTTTTTTCTTTTCTTTTTTTTTTAATATCAGTGCATCTCTCCACTCCCAAAATGGCAGAAATGAAGGCAGAGAACAGAAAAAGTAATACTGTAAGAAACCAAAGACTATCAAAACAGAAACCCTTCAAGTCCAAACTTAGTCAATGTCTCAAGAGGGCTGAAAGCTGTAGGTAAAATTGTAAAAAACCACTTGTACATGAACATCTGCATGCAAATAAATAGCAATACATAAATATTTGTAGTTTAGCCTAATATTTGCTTCACTTAAGCAATAAACAACTGAGGTAAAGCCGATCAAGAAAGACTTTATATTTTTTTAAAGAAGTCCAGATATTCCTTGAGTTAAAACAGGGGCTGAATTGTGAGGCTCAGGGGCTGCCAAAGCTCTCTCCAGCCCTGGTTTTCTGCAGTTCTCTGAAGGGCCACATGCACACACATTCCTATGAGTGTAGCACATCCAAAACTGGCAGAGGTGGCACTGGCACAGGATGCCCAGAGTAGCTGTGGCTGCCCCATCCCTGGAAGTGTCCAAGGCCAGGTTGGACAGGGCTTGGAGCCTGTGGGAGGTGTCCCTGCCCATGGCAGCGGGTGGAATTGGGTGAACTTTAAGGTCCCTTCCAGCCCAAACCATTCTGTGGTTCTACAAAATTAGAGTCACTTATAGAATATGGAGAGCCCAGGTGTCCCTATCTCTTCTTCAAGGAACAAGCCATGGATAAGACACCTTTCAAGTGACCCCAGGACATAGTTCTGGTGACCTTCTGTATGACACTGACAGCCAAATGGAACCAAAACCCTCACTGACAGGTTCAGGGTCACCTGTTGGGCTACACATTCACTGAGGACTAATTTGTTCATTGAGAAGATTTATTCAGACTCTCCTCCAGCCCCTCACTATTCTCCCTTCGCTGTCTCTCTGTGCTGCTGCAGAGAACACTTCATTTCACTGGGAAGGTAGTGGAATGGCACAAGGATAGATTGCAATAATAATTTAATCACAAAAAATAAGCTCCGTTGGAAAATACTGATGAGTGGTCATATTTAACAGCCTGGCTATTATGCTTGATTAAAGTAGAGTGCAAAAGTATTAATTAATTGGGCTAGTTACACAGACAGCTTTATGTCCTGCAGCAATTCATGTAATAACAAATTGATTTTTAGCTAAGCGAGACACTGCAGGCTGAAGAAAGGAGAGACTAGAAATAGTGCCTGAATGCATTAAGTAGCTTGAGACTGAAGTTATAATGTATGTGTGGCATAAAATGCTGGGGAGAAACAGAGAACAGTTCCTTCAGTCGGAGAATGAAAGCAAATTCATTTAGTGCCCTTTGACTGTTTAAATTCCTCCATTTCACATTCATGTGATTTCGCTCTTGCCAATACTCCAATACTGGACAGACTTCAATATTAAAACCCCCTAAAATAAATTTACAATACAGCGACAAGTTAAAGAAGCTTTTTCTATGGAAATGCCTCCAGCTGAAATAAGGGACAGCTGGATTTCAGTCCTACAGAGAACTGCACAACCCAAGTCACGTCCAAAAATAACAGCACCTTCTACCACCCTTCACAAGCAGAGCCAGAAATAAAGGTTATATAGATAGAAATTTGGTTCAGGGCCCTAAATCGAGTCTGTACTGTGATTTCAGGGGGATCCTCGTGGTTGTGGGGTCTTGTGGTGGGGCCACGAGAAGGGGCTGGTTCCTACACACAGATCTCCTGTGCCAGGATATCTCATGGGTGTGGGGGGTGTGAGATTGGCACACCTACAGTTTGGGATATTGCCACATTTATGCCCCAGTGCAAGTCCCTGACCTGCTGTTAAACTCAGCATCAGCCTCGGGACTCCGACCCTTGAGAGCAGCTTAGAGAAAAAGCCACCACCATCCAAAATTTGGGAGGTGGATAAGGAATGATGAGGAAAGCTTCAGGATCCTGCAGCATTGATAGTAAAGGAAGAAGGAAGATGAGGACAGATAAGCATGTGCAGGGCAGAAGGTGCTGCCTTCCTGCCTCACTCCTATCCCCCCCAAACCTCCCTCTGCTTCCCACCAGGATAGAGGGTTTTTTGAGGGGAAACAAAGAACACTGAGAGGCCACAGAGAGAAACGAGGGGTTTCAGAAGAAAGCGAGCACTCATGTGAAAACTGTCACAGCTACTTAGGAAATTGAAAATGTTTTCCATCCTTGCCTGAATGATGATTTCCAGATTTTAATTATTTCCCGATTGTCTCTGAGAAGGAGACACGGCTACCGACCTCGTTTGGGCCTGAGGAAATAAGACTGTCAATATTACAGAGGAGATCTGATCAGATTAAGAGATATTTGGGATATTGAACATAAGAATTTGACAAGCAAGCTTGAACAGTGGATATGTTTGGATATGTGCAAAACCCCAGAGTATTTCTGCTAGCTCATACCCACTTCCCTGGGCTGCCTGCACTGAGTTATGAGAACAAACAGTTTGAGTATATTTTCCTCTAGACTTGAATCTTTTCTCTGTTTCTACTCCCAGCAACAGATGGTTTCAAATAATCTGAGTAGAGCTGAGCATTAGCAAAATGAAAGAACAGGAGAGAGCCTTGAGTTATATTAACCTAGAAATGGGTCTCAGGCATAACTAGAGAGAGAGGGAAGACCAAGGTCAGTAAATTGTGGCTGAGCTGGGCCAAGCTCGAAGGAGAAGGAGCAGGATGGTAACAGACCATACATCAGAGCACAGGGAGTACAAAGAGCAGTGGGGAAGGCTGGCCTTGCCCTGCCTGGGGGTTAAAGACACATCTTGTCAGCCTTCAAGGCCCTAAGAGGGGAGTAACGAGAAATGGAATCCATCTCTTCTTAGAGATGCACAAAGAGCAGGAGGAAACACGGGGGTTGCAAGAGAAATTCCAGCTGGAAAAGGGGAGAAACAACTGTAAGAGCAAGTACTGGAACAAATTTGCCCAGAGAGCCTGCAAGCCTCGTCCTTAGAGTTAAGCAAACCCCAACTGTAGAAAGCCCTAAGCAATCCCATCTAACTCCAAGCTCAGCCCTGCTGTGAGCAGGAGGGCTGGACCAGATGTCCCTCCTCACACCAGCCTAGTTATTCTGTATTTCATCCTCTATTGAGGCAGTGTTTTCCCTAAGAAGGAGTCAGTCTTTTAGCAACAGAAATGAATTTTTAAAATGCCTTGACTTGAATACAACACAATTCAGTACAAAAGCCCCAATCCCTTTTGATGTCACTTGGTGTACAGCAGTGCCTCTGATGGCGAGTACACTGAACAGAACCTCCTGTGAAATAAGAATACTCTTTCTAGTGGAATCTGATGCCTTTGATTTGCTGATATGGACAGGACGAACAAAAGCAATTGAGAAGAGATTGGCAGAGAAACTCAACTTTCACATGTGCTCCACAATGGCACAGTGGTTAGTTCAGATCCTCTCTGAACAGCGGCAGCACAAAGTCCAAACTGCATGGGCTGGCACTGGCTTCACTTCAACTGCAATCAGCCACAAAGGGAGGACGTTTACTGGGTAAATGAACGTTTCTGGTGGCTCAGCATCTGATGAGTTTGATCAGGAAGCAAACAGTGAAGCTTCTGTCCTCGAGGCTGGCCCGCAGTAAGCTTTCCCATGGAGCTGTGATGTTATATATAACGTCCTGAGCAGAAAGGAATGCGGGGCTCGGTGTGCATTGCACAACCCCTGCTCCCTACACCCTCCTCCTCAAGCAAGGCATTCATTCCCCAGAGGAATTTTCCAGTCTGAGGAGCAAAACAAGCCAAGAATGTGTTAAAACAGGTGTTTCGATCAGCTCTGGGTACAATCTTAGTACAACTGAGGTTAAAAATATTTGGGAATGATGTAATATAAAGATAATAAGTACTTGCTGTATGTTCCCCTCCACCCAGAGTGTAAGACTGTCTGTGTGGAGGTTCTCAGTTCTCTCCTTCCACAAAGTACAAACCCAGGTGCAAGGGCCAGAGTCAGCTCTGACTTTTGCCATATCAGGCCAGACCTGCCCAGGCTGATGAGGAATCAACAGCAAGTCCAGACTTTGAAGGAAGAAGGAACTTTGTGATAACACAGCTCTGTTTGGGTCCACTCCTGTGGTGAGTGTTCACAGCAAAAGAAATAAGCAACAACCACATTAGTATTTACAGTTAAAAAGCTGTTTCATTGGCAGGGAATAAGGAGGCAATCACACACACCATGCCACGCATTTCCAGCCCCTGCTGCTTTAGTTTCCCCAGCCATCCATGCTCCTTAAATGAAAACTGATGTTCTTTCCCCAGTCCCACTTGTTATGCCTCAGAGAAGAGGTGCTGCTCACTTCCCTGTTAACATGCCAGTGTGCTGCAACACACATTTCTGTAGCTGCTAAGAAATCCTAACAGTGCCTGAGGGATAATCCCTCTGGAAGCAACTCAGGGAGAATAAGAGCTCTTCGTGTTCCCTCTAGTGCTGGAGATGAAATCCTCATGGGCTCGGTTTTCCTGGGCTGTGAAGTTTGCTGGCAAGTCCAAGTGTACCCCTAAATCAGTACTGAGGTGCTGCACACATCATCACTGCTCTGCTGCCTTCGTGGTCTGAACTGTCATGTGCCAAATGCTATGGGAGACTCTCAGCACAAAAAGCACAATAGAAAGGCCAGTTCCAGCTGAAAGGAAGGCTGTGAATAGACAGATCATTTCCATCCTGTATCCTGATTTCAAGAAAGACCAGACTGCTTCATTTGGAAAATATCACATCACTTTACATTCCACTCTCCTCAGCTATAAATCATTGTTTAAGACCTACCTGACTTAAATTTGGAAAGCATCCATCTGTCAGGCTCCACATCAGCAGCACCTTTTGTGCCAAACACCCCCAGGTGTTCTTATCAAATACTCACATTAACAGCTCAATTAATTATGAGCTAGCCAGATCAAACGGGCCAGTCTCCAGCTTGACAGGCATCTGATGTTCAGATATCCTACCAATGCAAACTTTACAAAGTCAAGCAAATTCAAATTCCAGAGGGCTCAGATCAATACCACATTAAGATGCTGGGCTTATCTCCTCAGTTGAAAAGCTCATGAGAGAGTGTGTAGAATCTGTTTGTCGATTCATCTATGGAATTAAAATGGAAAAACAATCCACTAGATCTTAACAGTTTGATGTGGTAGTAAAGGACACAAAGGAGTGCCAAACTCCATGAAGCCAACAGAAAGCAGCAAGTGGTTGGTGGCAGATGAACGTTTCAGAATGAGCAGGGGGATTAAAGTCCTTCCCAGCTGCATTCAGGATCTGCACTGAAGTTTGGCCACCCAGCTCTTCTCTTCTCTGCAAATCTCAGCCTAGATAGAGGGAGAAGTTCCATGAAGATGTTTTTCAGCAGCTTTCCCCACCTAAGAAACACTCCTAGGGGCATTTCTCTCAGTGTTCACCAAAGCTTCATGAATCAAATAGAGTCATCATCCACCTTCCGAGCCCATCCCATTCCCCCTGCAGGCTACTGATGCTGGGAAGGGGTGCAACACAACACTGCTCTGAATTTAAGCTCTGTACATGAGATGACACACAGACTTCTACTGCTCTTGCCTTGGGATCCTTAGAAACCCTTAATGTTCACATTATTTGGGAGATCCTTACATTTAGGTCAGCAGGCATGACATTAATCCTGGCTGCGAAGAAATGGAAAGAGCAACGCACACTGAGACAGAAAGCTAAAAGTCCTCAGCATTGCAGAGTTCCGGGTGTCAGACCTATCTGGAAGTTTGAGGATCTTATTCCAGCTCATGCTTTTAATTACTTGAGCTTTGTCAACTCCAATTTGTCAGCTACAGATTTGTAGTTGACTAAGCCCTTCCGCATTTATTTTGTTATTGTTGTTAATGACATAGGTTTTTATTTATTTAAAGCTAAGGAACTGAGTCACAGATGCCACAGTAAGAGCTGTACTTAACATTTATGGCAAATAACATTTCCCAATTTCCCAGCATTTTACAGGCAAAGACTAATCAATCTTCCCAGCATACATAAGAGATAAGGAAGTATTATCTTGGTAATGTATTATTGGTCAGATCTCACATGCTTAAGGCTACTGAGCAATATTCCTACATTTCAGTCACTCCATCGAATTGCACTGAGAAAAATCTCAGGGGAAATCACAAGTGTTTTCACATTTCCATAATCTGTTACATTATTTGTATTGTACCTCTTGGCTGGCACAAAGTAAAGGCAGGGTGTTTGCAGGAGCTTAAGGAGGGGGCAAAGCCACCAGGACAACAGAAGTTGGACTGTACCCTGTGGGGGCTGTGATTCCCTCGTGGGCAACCTGCAGACTGCTTCTTGGGAACCACACCCCACAGCTGGCCTCAGCAGGTGGGTCTATCCAAATAAGGACAGTCCACAGCCTTCCAAAGAGCACCCCTGGCTTGCTCCCACACGAGCTTCCTGGGCAAGATCTGGAGATGCAGCTCAATATCCCACCACTTGCAGTGCCAGCTGCACACGTGCTCCACCTTCCACATGTCTGTGTATTCAGAGATCAGCTTCTATACAACACTAATTCATCCAGAAAACTGGAGGGATTTGGATTTGAAGGGACCTTAAAGACCATCTCATCCAACCCCAGTGCCAAGGGCAGGGACGCCTTCCACTAGCCCAGGTTGCTCCAAGCCCTCTCCAACCTGGCCTTGGAAACTTCCAGGGCTGGGGCAGCCACAGCTTCTCTGGGCACCCTGTGCCAGGGCCTGCCCACCCTCCCAGGGAAGAATTCCTTCCCAATATCCCATCTAATCCTGCCCTCAGGCAGTGGGAAGCCATTCCCCCTTGTCCTGTCCCTCCAGACCCTTGTAAACAGTCTCTCTCCATCTTTTTTGTCAGCATTAAGGCATTGAGCTTCATTGCTTTGCCCAACATCATCCCTTTTCCTAATTCCTAGGATTTTATGCCACTGCTGTTCTCTGTTTAAATGCAATCATATGCCAGAGCACTTTGTTGGATCTGGGTCTCCTGAGTGACCCCTGCCATTGCCAGCTGCGTGCTGGGATAACAGAGAATGAGACACATAAAGGATGGAAACATCAAATGGGTCTAAGGTATTTTTTAGGGCCAATTCTTGCCAAAAAATGTGGAATCCCCACTGGGTCCCTTGAAAATTTCAGCTCAAAGATTGCACAGCAGGGCACAACAGAGGCATCAAACCAGCCTGGACCAGAGAAAGTTCCTCTGCCTAAGAGTCAACAGAGCAAGAGAAAAGATTGTCCACAGGGTGATTCAGAGCTCTGGTGGGCCCTTAAATCTCTTTTTAAAAGTACATTTATGACAACAAAAGATAGTCACAAACATGCTAATTCCACCAGAGACATCAATTTTAGTTGCCACGGGAAAATAAGTCAAGCGAAATGAAAATAAAAGGAAATAATTTTCTGTTAAGTTCAGCTTTTCCTCATTCTTGGTTGTTTGTTTTATGATGCATTGTCTGTTATGATCTTCCCCTACGAACCTCTACTTCATCCACAAGGGCTTTCCTGGTGGCTGAAAGGACTATGGTAATTGTTTTCCTCTCCCATTATCATTTATCTTTTATAAAGAGGTGTTAACTATGACACTTGCCTTTGAAGGGCAGTTTTTCTTACTGAAAGCTTAGCTTCAGAATAATGGGAAAGATTAGCAT
The DNA here is from genome assembly GCA_035222235.1 of Margarornis squamiger. Classification (NCBI taxonomy): domain Eukaryota; kingdom Metazoa; phylum Chordata; class Aves; order Passeriformes; family Furnariidae; genus Margarornis; species Margarornis squamiger. Next base: position 8,340,802 of record JAWWTY010000036.1, read on the forward strand.
ACCTTTAAATTGTCTCATTTCTTTACAAAACCGTGACAGATAAATGATACTTCACAGAGCCAATTCTCCCATTTTAAGCGCTGCATTTAATTAAATGAAGTGGAGCACCTACATTTCTTAAAGGATGCTTTTGAGTTGCCCAACTACAGGTTACTCTCAAGAGTCTCAATCCTCACTTTTCTGGTCCCTAAAACACAGTTCTGGAAGACATTCAGAGCATTTTAAAAAGCCTGGAGTAAAAAAAGAATGTATCGATGCCTTTGTGAAAAGTGCAAAGACCAAAAATCTTTTGGAAATGAAACAAGCAGGGCTTTATTTTCCTTTGCTACAGAAGACTGTGATGACCAGAAGCAAGTCTTTCCACACACACTCCTTTAAGTCTGTCATTTAATCAGAAACACCCAGGATGAAATCTTGCTGAAATTACCTTTTTCTTTTCTATTTGGGGTTGTTTTCTTCTGTCTCAGGGAGGGAAAAATTGAGGTTGCACCACTTGAGCCACAGCTCAGTGCAATCCGTAACTAGATATATCAGACTTGTAGGAAATAAAGAGATGGGGATGTGATTTACCCACGTAGCTTCTCCAAGGCAACTAAGCAGCACGTTTCCTTTAACAAATTTGAAATCCCCATGTCTAGTCAACACAAAAAAAAAAACAATGCAAAATTATTTGCCACAATGACTCCTAAACATGTAGAAAACTGTGAGGAAAGAAAGGTGACAAATCACAGGTTTGACATGGAAACACAGAGACAATCAAATTTACGTGCTCACGGACAAACACACACGAGCAGGAGCCACAATTTATATCAGAGCAGGTTATAAAAGATGCATCTAATAATTTTCTTGGATGGGCATGATGAGGATAAGAAGCAAAGAGCCCGGATCAGCACGGACTGGTGTCAGAGGCAGAACACAAAGGCAGAGTCCTTTCCCTACCCCTTCCAAAGCCATAGCCACGCCAGCACCTCGGAAGGTCATTTGTGCCAAGCAGGCCGAGTGTCCCTGGCACGTGGAGAATTGCCAAGTGGGCACTGTGGCTCTCGCTGCATCTTTGTTTCTGCCTCATGCACATTGTGTTACAGTTCTAAGGCACGATGCATTGTGAGTTTTAACAATAGCACTCAAAATCATCGGGATCATAAATGCTTTGGAGCAGGGGATGTCCCTTCAGCATGTGCACGGTGCCAACTGCATGGTCTTGTCCATGGTCAAAGTTCCTCTGAGGAACAACATGAATCGACGTCCACGTCCTACAGAAGTCCAGGTTTTATCCATGTGAAGCACCTACAGCTGCCAGGAGCATAACGAGGCAGCGTGGCACTAATTATTGCCATGCTTGAAATGCTTTGGTGGCCCCATGGGGCAGCAGAGAGGCTCCCACGTCACTTGGGTGACCGAGCACACCACGGGCAGTGGGAATGGAAAACAGATTTGGGCCCGAAGCCGGAACGGACCCCTCGGAGTTGCCCCCAGGAACTGCAAAACAACAAACTCTGAAAGCAAGGCAGGGGTGATTTGTGACCTCTTAACAACTAGAAAGGCATCAAGTTGTTAATACTGGTTGTAATGAGTGTTTTGGCCGATTCTGGGCTCGAGCATTCAGGATTCTTGAAAACAGCTCAGTGGGCTCTGCCAAGCTGCAGCTCGCCTAATTTCTTCCTTCCATCCCCACCTCCCAATTCCATTATTTGTAGGAAGTCAAAGTCTGAGCTGGAATAAGCCAGAGCAGATTCGTTCTTCTATGGAAATCCACTAATTTTTACCAGCTGAAGTCTTTGCTCTCTGTGATAAATGTTAACTACATGAAAAATTACTTAAATTAAGAGAACCAATGCTGGCTTGTTTCTTTTTAAATACAAAACATTTATCGTTTCTTTAATTCGCACTTCCAGAAAATTTAAGGCATTTGCACTGAGCTAAAGCTCATGTCCCACTTTATTTCTCCCTGGATATCCTTATCCACAGCCCAGAGGAGCTGGCACATGGGCTGGGCTCAGCACGGAGCTGACTTGGAACCACACAGGCTGCAAGACTCGCTGTGTGATGGTGCTCTTCCTTCTACAAGGAGTGCCAGTTTTCACTCTGCTTCAGCTAAAGCCTGCAAAATAGCAGGCCAGCAGTTTCTGTGGCTTTGAGCTGTTAAGAAGCCACAGGGCCAGGTAAAGGATGTCATTAAAAGGAATTAAAAAGAGCATGCAAGAATGAAATGAATAGGAAGAAAGGCCTGGATGGGCAGCAGGGGAAGGAGGAATCATATATTTGACTCCAGAGACTTTGTGGTAGTTTCTCAGTGAATTTTTCCCCTTTCTTAAGCACTCAAAATATCTGTTTCAGTATGGGGCTCTCTTGGCAAGCTGCTTTGTTTTATAAGTTTCTTGAAATTTCCTTACAATTGCAGCAGAATGTTGATTTAGTGAAAAAATATTCCTTGCACAGTGCTAAGGTGGTGCTGATAGTGGAGAGCTGTGCACCAGGACAGAAACCAGCCTTTGTGGCTTCTTTATGTTATTCTAGTGCTTTATATCCTTATCTTTTGGTATAAAGAAAGGCTTGATATCCACCCTGAAACTGTAACATCACACATTTAAAGCAGGAAAGAATGAAAATGCTCCAGAGCTCCAAATATGCAACTTGGTACAGCAGAATCAGGAATTTGCTGCTCTTGCTGAGACTGAAGGAGAGATTCCCCTTCTCCTGCCAGAAAACAACCCCAAGGCAGCAGCACAGGCAGATCTGCTCTGTCAGGGCTGTCTGGAGCCACTTCACAGCCAGTTCCAATACACAAGTGACCTGAACATTGTTCTGTGTCACCAAGTGGTGGTGGCCAAGCATTTCTGCCTGTTCAGCTCCACCAGACTGGGATGCTGTCAGGAAATAAAAGGTGACTGTGAGGATTCTGCTAAGTTGTGAATAATATGACTCAGCTGAAGGCCTCCTGACATATTCTGGACCAAAGTATTCAAGTAGCAATAAATAAGATAGAAAGATACACCCAAAGCTATAAGGTATAGATAGTAATGCAAGAATGTACAATACCAAGTTACCACTTGACAACAGTGTTGTCTCTACACAGGCAGTGTATTCTCTGCTCTAAAGAGACCATCTCCATAACTTAATATGACTTTTCATTATTATTAATGCCATTATCACTTTAGAACATGCAAAGCATTTCAAAGAACAAGTAAAGTCTTTGCTCAGGTGGATGTTCCATGCAGTTTATGATTCAATGACATAGCACTGATCATTAGACTCACAGAATTAAAACAGCTGAATATTCATCCTACCCTTATGCCATTCCTGTCTGCCAACCTGGCCTGCAAGACTCTGACAAACAGCCTTTAAGCTGCTTTTTACTGCCTGTCCCTCCTCTCTCACCAGGAAACTGGAAAGCAACAGAGAAAAGGAAAACAGAGAAATAATCAACCATAGTGTTGTGAACATCAAACAATCAGAAGAGAAAACAAAAGAGAAAGAGATCCACATTCTGGAGCAGCCTCACTGTGTATTTGTTATATCCATGATGACTCTTTTACTCTGTACAAAGTCTGTGAAATTCTGGGAGCCCCTGACATGGCAAACTTGAGGAAGCTGCTTAGCATACTTTAATCTCTGGATGAAGGAACAGGATGATTGCCCAGCCCCAAAGGAAAAATGTGAACCCTCACCCATGAAAAGGAATTCCCCTTAATGTACAGTCTGTAGGGAGAGTCCCCCCCAGATTTCTGCATCCTGGCAATAGGCTGAGGGACAGATTCCTGCCCTGCCATGGCCTTTACATGGACAACATGGGAAATGACTAATGGAAACCACCATTTTTGGCTTCTGTCAAAAGCAGCTAAGAATAACAAATAGCTGTGTCAATCCACAGTTCTGACTGGAGGGAGAACCCTCCTCCCAGAGGGTAAGAAAACACGCAAACTATGGGGACAGATCAAGTGGATTCCCCCAATGACACTCCTGCTCCTCCTTGGAAATTCTTCCATTTTCAGAAGCAAGAGTCACAGGGTAAACATGACACTTGCTACAATGGCACCTCTCCCTGCTGAAAATAGACACATTCCAGGGAGTCCCTGAAGGAAAAGGAGAAAAATAAACATGTGTGAGACGTCAGCACTCGGGGGCAAAGGGAACAGAACCAGAATGGGATATCTGTAAAGAAAAATATATAGGCAAAAGGACTTTGCCTCTGACCTACAGCATCCCATTCAAGATGCCTGCTAGACAGGTCCCTCAGTCTTCCTAGAATGGAGTTACAGCTACAAAACACACATAAAATAAAACCTTCCAGAAAAGATACCAGGCTTTGCCCAGTTCTCTGCAGAGATGTGCATGACCAAGCAGACAAGAGAAGCCATTTTTCCATGGCATGCAGGTCCATCCTGGTGCTGCTGATGCAGTGGCCCTGCAGGCTGCCCAGAGCTGCTACAGGACACCACAGGGGCAATCAAACCCACCACTTTGGCATTATTAGCACTGACCAGCTGATCCAGTCTCAGGGTTTCTGCACGTGCCAACGCTGGTACAACCCCTCTGTAGTCTCAAAAAGCTCATTCGTGGCACCCCAGAACACCTGGGTATGTCACAAGTGGGCCATGCTCCTGTCATCCAGCTACACAAACAGCACCTTCCCCTGCCCCGCCACACGAGCAGCTCCGTGTGTGTCACCGAAAGGACCTTTGTCACGGGGCCAGAAAACCAGAGGCTGCTACATGTAGAGAAGTGTTTTAGAGAGGTAAATAAAAGCAGCGTGGCTGAAAGATGCCAGATAATCCCCTGCAGCAGCTGCAGGCAGAGGAAATCAAAGAGCCGAGCTGGGAGCTATGACGCTGCATCCCTCACCCTGCAGTGGGGCTGGGGGGCAGCACTGCAACCCGGGCACCACACAGCACCTTCCCCTCCTTGTTTTGGACATTCTTGCACCCCGGGACTCTTAGCATCTTTTCTCAGCTTGGTCAAAGCTCTTAAAATAGGAATTCCAAATACACACAGCGTTTCTAACAGTATTTTTGCCCCCTGGCATGTGATGGGGGAAGGATGTTTTCACATTTGTCCTGTTCTGTTGAGGTAGGTGATGGGGGAAGGATATTCTCACATTTATTGTTCAAATGGAAGGTTTTTTTCATCATGTAAAGCATTTTTCTTTTTAGCATTTTTCTACACACACCATCAAGCTTATCTGCTTTGCAGAGATGAATAGCTGAGTCAACTCTGCTGGGATTCAACCCTTCAGGCTTAAACACCATGAGTGCTTCCATCTCCCTCATTAGCTAAAACAATTAGCAGGGAGAAGAGAAAGCTGCATTAGAGCTGGCATTTCCTATTCCCTCCCTTGGTATGAGATCACTCAGAGATGCCTGTATTTCCATGAGCTGAGCTTAAGCCACATTTATTGGCTCCAGACATGGATTCACACTGCTATCAACCCCCCGAGCTTGAAGCTGCTCAGGAGAAGTGATGCAGTTCAGGCCCATCAATACAGTGCTTTGCTTCAAGCCTGTCTGGCCAGGCCCCCCAGTTTGGGAGAGGCTTCTTCACCTCCTCCACTTGGGGTCATCTCTAATGCACCACATCAACACATTGTCAGATGAGGACAACCAAAAATTCAGCAATGTCAGCGCCAGAAAAGAGCAAATATTCTGGGGACAAAAGGCCCAGCTACAGCTTAAAAGCAGCTCAGGACACAAGAAACAACTACAACAACTAATGTGTTTTCAAGGCACTGGCCCTTTGGGTTTAGCACACACCTTAAGCTCTGTACTGAGGTTAGGAATAGAACAATTTAGACTACAGTCTAATGTTCTTGATGAAGTGTATATTTAGGATACGTTTAGAGAGGTCAATGCTTTGATAAAAAGTGAATTTTAGTCCCATTTAGAGCAATGAAAGCACTCAAACCGTATCTTTCTTGCAAGCCTGAATCACTGCTAAGCTAAGCCTGGTAAGTGTATGGCTTAAAATTGCCTCTTTCTGCATTTAGAGTCGGGAAGCACAAAATAGTGCCTTCACTTCCCACTGAAGGCTTTATGTCCACTTCTAATTTACTGCCTCGGAAACTATTGTCAGGAGATCATCAGAGGGATGTGATGAAGGCTGTCAAGAAAGACTGTCAATCTTGAGAATGAATCTCATTATCTGCCCTGCAAGGACTGGAGCAACATAATTTATTCCGAGGCTTCAAGGAAGGGGCTCTCCAGACGGATCTTTAGCTGAAAGGTAGCAGATTTTGAGGTGTCTCTGCTGGGCTTGGGAGGGCTGGACAGCGAGTTATGTCTCCTTCAGAAAAGGGCTGATGAGGCAGGGAGCAGGATATGGAGTTGGCCTGTGGTTTGTCAATTCTCTGCAGATTCCCCAAACTCTTTTATTACCAGGACTTAAAGCTGCAAACACAGAGCCAAGGGAGATTTGAACTTCACTCGGCAAACCAGCTGATTTTGATGGGAATTACTCAAAGTTCACGTAAGGGCTGTAGGACTGGATGGAAAGAGGGGAAAGAGTGGAGGAGGATATTACATTCTTGGATGGAAGTTGTTGGCTAAGGAACACGTGAGATGTGAATAGGCACTAAAGAGCATATTCAGGCTGCCTGGATTTCTCCTGAGTCCCTTTGCCTCTTGGCTGGCTTCAAATTCAGGTCTTCAGATCTTCCTTTGGCTCTCCTGAGGATTTCAGTAGTGCCTGGATTTTGGTATCGCTTAGGCAGAGAGATGGAGGTGAAATTTAAACTCTGAATAAGCCTGTCTGTATCATTATTTTAACCTCCCCAGGATGGGCTGTTTAGTCCTAAGGGAATGCTCAAGGGTAGAGCCTTTGCACATGTAGCAGCTTCATGAGCTTAGCAATGAGGTGAACTTTTTGCTGGTCTGTGCACACTCTACTGTTTTGGGAGAAACTTTGTTATGGCCATTCTTACAATATTTTTCACAGCTCTGCTGCACTTTAGTGTAGAAAAACAGTCTGACACAGTTCCTATTACCCTTCAGAGAGGTGGAAACAAAGCAGAATACACCCAGATTATGAACAAACTAAAAATAATACACTAACCAGGGTAGCCTTCACCCAACGGCAGCCTCAGACTTGATCTTAACCTATGGGGGCCATAAGCAGCAGCACTGAAGCACAAGACATGATGCAACTCAGCATTCCTGGTCAGCCTCAGCACTCTCAGGGCTTTACAGATAACAGGAAGGTTTCAGAGCCACGAGTTCAGGGCCACTGTGCTGGAGTTTGGAAATAAAATATGCCTCGGGAGTTTTTATGTTCTCCAGTTTTGATTCCCATGCTGAGTAGAAAGCACTAAAAGAAGAGCAGCCTAAACCAGGTGGAGTTTGTCACTGTTTGTACACACTCGCATTAGTTATTTGCCAGATGTTTTCCAAGAATTTAAGGAGGTTAAACCCTGCTCTAAGAAATTCACAGTTAAACAACAGATAGGCAAATGTAGAGAGAAGAGGAAGAGAAGGTGATTGTAGTTGCTTCACAGTAATCACCACCGTGAGGCTCTAAGAAAGTACATCTGTTATAATGACAGAGGAAGGTGTTAGAGCAAAGAGACACGAGGTATCTTTAATCTGCTTGGCTTGAATCCTGCAAGCAGTGAAGCAGGAGCTGCCAAAATTAATCCTGCACATGCACAAATCCCCTTAGACTCCCTTTGTGCACCTTGCCCTGAAGCCTGGACTACTAAACCACAGATTTATCAGCCCTTGAGCCACCTGGACCAAAGCTGAGCTCCGTGTTTGTTCCCAGACTCGAGTCCCATGGAAGGGAGGACTTGCAGGAACTAAACTGGGCATATTTTGCAGGCTCACTTTAGCTAACCTTCAATTAACTCCTTTCTGTGACCATATTTCTCTCTCCCAAACTCAAAGTGCCTTCTCCTCCTCCCTCTTGACACACAGGGAGCCTCCAGCACCACCAAATACCTGCCCAGCAGCCGGGCTGGACACTTCACAACAGAAAGGGTTTTGTCTCTGGTTCTTGATGTATTTGAGGCCCCTGCCAAATGGCAGGTGCAGAAGGACCTCTTTTCCCTGGATCCTGAAAATATCCTCCTCCCCAAGAGGAGAAGGGCTGCTGGGAAGGGCTGTGCTGGCCCTTTTTGATAACTGATGCCACAATAAACGTTTTGGCCCGGGTCCCAGGGAAGGCTCTGCATTGTATCCATGTACCAGGGGCTTCTTTAAGTGCTCATTCCCACTGGGATCTTCTGTGTACAGGTGGGCACACATTTGCCCCCAGGGATTTAAGACAGTGTCATTACCAATATTATTTCTTCAATTCTTTCACACAGGGGCTTTAAAGGAGTCATGGGCGATGGAAGTTACCCCTGTAGACAACTCCTGCCATGTTGCTGGACCTTCTCAAACAATACCAGCTTCATTGGACCTGCAGTGTGGAGTCTGCCAACGTTCCCAGAGCAAGAGCATCCTGTTCTGTCTATTCAGGCACATCAGGAGTGACAGTCCCAAAATCAGGTCATACAGCTACACGTGCTGTTGATGGTTGTTTCACTGCAGAGATCAGTTTCCTGGTTCCCCTTTTGCCTGACAAAGCATTTTCCTGTGTGCTGGGGTTGGCTCAGAAAAGCTGTTTTGTAAAATACATCTCTTCCATGTAGGTATATGCAATGGAATATTCATATATCACATACACAAGGAATGACTTCCAAGCAAGGGTTATTCCATTGCTTGAAAAGGCATATTAAGCTACAAAGAAAAGTCAATCCAACACCTGGTTTATGTGCAGGCTTTCTCATGGGTGAGTAATGCCCATTTCTCCTCTTCAGTGCTCCTCCTCTGCCCATTTCCAGGGGAGAGCGTCATTGCTGATAAAGAAATGCAATTTTCCTTATAGATAAAAGAAATGATTCACTTAATCAAGTTTTCTGGAAGGTGTAGGAGCCTTATACTCCAATTTATTGTGATGTGTGGCACAGCAGCATTGGGAAGGATGAGACCAACAGGACTCTGGGCACAGTTTTCCCTAAAATTTCTTTTTTTTTTTTTTTCCAAATATCCAAATTATAAACAGACCCTCTGAAAGACAGAATATTTCCCTGTAAGAACAACTGACAAATCTACAACTCAGACAGCCCTTGGTAGCCCTACAGATGCCATCAAAGCTGCACTCAGTAGATGAGATGACCACCCTCCTGCAGAGGAACAGTAGGGTGAAGGAACAGGTCACTGTCAGAGGTCTCCAAGAATTTATTCCATGTCACAGCTTGGTAGAGGCCAGATCTGAAAGACTTCCACGACCTGCTAAAAATTGAGGGAAAATCTGAGTAAAGAGCTGGCTAAAATGATCCAAGCAACATTTGAGCTCTCAGGTTTAGAAGAAGAGATCTTTGTAGTCTGCTTATGCTTATAAGCCAAGCTGGAGCATGAATCATTTCAACTGTGTTTTCTAATGCAGTGATACTTAAAGGCAAGAGAGAGAGTCTGTATTTCAAATACTGCACTTCAATGAAAAACCTCATCTTTTCTCTTTTAAGTCTTCTTCCTTTCCATTTTCAAAATCCAATAAATGAATATACACTAAATGGGGCTGATGGTGGGGAGCTATTGATTCTAAACAAGATCTGCCTGTGAAAGAGAGCTAAATGGGTTAGAAAATAAGAGCAAATTGATGTCTGAGGCCTCAGACAGGCACATTTCCACGGAAATGTAGCTCAGGCGGGTAATGCTGGGAGAGGAAGAGAAGAACATGTGCATTTTTCTGTCAGCCTGGCTTGCCCTTAATGCAAGGTGAGCAACATTTAGCTCTGCCTCACACTTGAGCTGCAGCACCAGCTTTGCCAGCCCAGCCTTGGTCACGTCCTTTCCAGCACTGTCCACACATGCACAGTGAAATCCTGAGATGCTCACACTCAGCTCACTCATCATTCTTAGTTTTCCTCAGAGCCAGCCTGTTAGTTGGTGTAAATCAGCAAAGCTTCCTGCAAATTGGGGCTGGAATTTCCCCCCAGCAGCAGTTTGAAGCCTTTGGGCCAACGCAGGGAAGAGAGCTCTGCACAGCCACAGGCCATTTGTGCACAGGTACTTTTAGAGGGCTCACTTTAGGTCTCAGTGGCCTCACAGGGAGGCAGAAGCAGCTCCACTAAAGCTGATGGCACCAATTCTGAGCTCACATTAAAAAGCCACCTCTTTTGAACTACATGAGCTGTGTCTAGAGCAGCACAAGCACATCAGGACGAGCATTTGAGTTCCTTCCTCAAAAAACCTGCTGTCTCCCTCTGTCCTCCTGTGTTTGCAGAGCAGAAGGCTGGGGAACAACCTCTGCACTGCCTCAATGCCTGCTCCTCAAAAACCTCTCCTAGGAAACTTATCAGGCGGCCAAGCAAAATTCCAAGCTACCAAAATTACTTTCAGAGCCGGGTTTGATGTTTGGTGGGACGGAGGTCTCAGGGCAGGGAGCTGTTCCACTTTGTTTCACAGTGCACAGAGTTGTTCCAGTTGTTTTTAATCAAACTGCTTAATTACAAAACACTGGGGGACTCACTGCTTGCTTTTCAAGTTCGCTCATTAATCTGTGTTAGATTCTACCCAAATGACTGTGGCACCAAGCCAGTCTGCCTCACAAAACTAACATTTAGAGGAGTAAATAACCGAAAATGGTTAAAAGGCATAATTATTTTTGTAATGCAACATCTAATTAATCCATGAAGCTCACTGAAACAAGTGCTAATTGACGAGAATACCTTAACAAGATTTTCAAAAGGAATGATTAGACATGGTTAGGAATAGGAATAGCTGAAATCAAGCAGCAAAGTCACTTTCCCATTTCTATATATAATCTGAGCAGGGCTGAGAAAGGCTTCTGTCTCCCTCTCATGAGCAGCCTGATGCAACACATTTGTGTCTGTCTGAGGCATGACACGTTCACCGTTACCAGAGACAAGGTCCATCTCATCTCGTATCATTCATCTGTTTGCTCGTGGCAGCTCCAATATTGCTGTGTAACGTCAGAGGAATGTGGTAATGAAGAACTGACTCATGATGAAGCCATCATCTCAAAAACCTCCTGTGCAACTAAATGAATCAGGGCTGGCTCTGAGCAGTATCTTGATGTGACTAAGCTCCCGTGATAGCTCAACCGTTTAGCCATTAGGAAGCAAACTGGAACCAGCCCAGAACTGGGATTTTGGCAGGACACCTCCAAGGTAAGGGAATTTCCCCAGGGCTGCTGTGACAAGCACGCCCTCAAGAGATGGGATCTTGTGTGAGGAAAATCGGAGAGAGGGCAGTAGTTGTGGAAAATACCTCTGAAACCCTTGATCAATCAGGAGTTCTGCCATTTCATGTGGATCTTGGAATCCTATTCCCTGCTCTGCAGCTTGGGAAGAGCCAGTTCAGGAGTTTAGGAAGCCTGTGTGCAGAAGAGTATCAGCTCCACAGCATCAGCTGTCTTGCCTAGATCATCTCCCTCCTTGAGATGCTCCCAGCACTGAAAGGAACCAAAATCCTTGCCCACCTATTTCTCCCCTGACTCTACAAAATCAGGGCCAGGCCACGCTTTTCAGGGAAAGGAGACAGTCTTTGGAAAATCCAGAATATTTGAAAGCCAAATAACTACTACTGACTCCAATCATTCACTTTTATTTTTTCTCAGGGGACTTTCTCTTATCTTCAAATTCAACCAAGTAGTCTTTTTTTTTTCTTTTTTGTCTTTTTAGTAACCATAACTGACATAAAAGATCAACCCAGCCTCTGGTACATGGTTCTGATTTCAGCCACAACCCACTGATTATTCCACTTTGCTGTTCCAAGCCAACTATTATGACACAGGAAAAAATATTGAAGTGAGTTCAGAAAAAAAAATCTTAGAATACACACCCAAAGTATCAGCCGTTTTCCAAATGAGTAAACATAATAAACCAAATTTTGTTTATACAGTGCTGGAAATAAGAAACCCACAGAATCTATGGCTGATTGTCTCAAAAGGGAGGAAAAGCTATGACAGATGCACTGGTGTATGGTCTGACATGTACACAAATGGATGGCTATCTCTTGTGATGCTGCAGAATGGGTTTTTAAGAAGCCTGAAGTACAAAACAGTGCCTGGACTTCTTGTTCTTTTATTGCATTTCTATGTTGTTCTTTTTCCCACATGTTTAAGAAATGGGATTGCCCTCCCTCAACTAATTTTGCCCGATGTCGAGTATTAAAATAAATGTTTTTGCAGATGCAGCTTTTCCCTTCCAAGGTCTCTTATCACAGGAATATTGGCTGGGAGGGCCCTCTTGGTCTCCTGCTCCACGTGGGACTGTGGCCAAGGCTGGCTCAGGTCAGTCACAGCTTCATCCAGCCAAAGCTCCACAACCTCCAAGGATGGCGCTTCCACAGCCTGTCTAGACAACCCGTCCCAGGCCTGCCCTTCCTTTCTAGGGAAAACTATTTTCCTAATAGTCAACTTGCAGCTTCCAAACAGCTGTTTCACAGCCACTGCCCCCTTGTTTTACTATCTGGCATCACTAAATCTCCCTTGTCTGGGTTACACCCCTCCAAGAAGTCTTAGGTTGCTCGTAGGGAGCTGCTCCATCCCCTCCTGGCCCAGCTAAGCCAGCCCTGCTCAGTCACAAACTTTTGTCTCCCAAGAACCTCCATGGCTTTCATGTGGATCTTCTCCCTCACACCTGGGGAAGGGAAACTCCCCGTTTTCAGTGCCCACAGACTGCAGGAGAACAGGAAAAACGTGAGAAGAAAAGAAACAACACTTTTTTTCACTTTGACAGGCGCCTACATCCTGAAGCTTTGTCTTACTAACAAATTCCCCACTTTTTAATTTGGGCAAATGTAGGCTCCCAGCAGCCAGTCCTCCAGCTGGCTGTACCTGACAGCTTTGGTAATTGTGCATTATCATTTCACAATTGGAATTATGTTGCCATTGGATCACCAAGTACCCAATCCATTCAGAAAAGACAATGCAATACAGCTGAAGTGGAATAAATTAGCCTCTATCCCAGTTTTCTCCTATGGGCCTTTTACAGCTGTTACATTTCCATCCATCTGTCTGTCGTATTTCTGATGCCATTCACTGCTATCATTTTAACAGCTCCACTCTCATCCAAAGGAAGGATTTGTGAGGGAACAGCTGGACCACTGTGCTCAGCTCGCAGTCCATCACTCCCTTAGTGCTGTGAAACATGGAGAGAGACTCAGCTTCGTGTGCTGCTGCACAGGATGTCAAAGACAAACCTGGCCTCCATCCAGAGAGAGTTTATTGTGGGTTTTGCCAAAGCAAAAGGCTCAAAAATCACAAATAAAGCCAGCCCAAAGCCATGAGATTCATTTATCTCGATGCTTCATTCAGCAGCAATAAAATAGAGAAAATATGCTGGAATCCTTCAAGGATCTGGGCTTGAATACCTCACAAATGACACTGAAACCAGGATTTAGGGAGGCTTTGTAGTCTCACTTCAAGGATTAAGGACCGAGTGAGAAATGTCACCAAGGTGTGACAATGGTGGTGAAGCCAAACCTTTACCCCGCTTGACCCCTGTGCATCAGTTCACACCCACACTTGCTCCATGACCCTTCCTCCTCACAGCTCCATCAGGGGGACATCTGTGGCAGGAGACACCCCAGGAGCACCCCCAGCAGGAGAAATGCCCAGAGTGGAGAAGAGCTTCATGTACCCTGGGATGGAAATGGAGGGGATGATGTCATTTATGGAGGATGCTGCACACAAAAGCTCGAGAGGGAATTCACCTTGACCCACCTACCACGGACAAGGCAGAGCTCTACTAGGTTTCTAGCTACTTGTGTCATCCAAAATAGTCTCTGGCAACTTCAGGCAAGGACAAAAGCCCCCAAAACTTGAGTGCCACTGCCTCATTCAGGGTGGTGATCTCAGCTATAGCTCCTCTTTGGATTAATTGCCAACCTCCTCGCCCTGCTATAAACCAAAAACCTACTGCAAGATCAGCTTAAGCACAATTATTTTTATAAAATACCCATTTCGATGTATATTTTATATATGTGTATATAGAATAATTATTTTAAATAAATATTATTATTAAATAACTAGGGTAGAACAGGTATAACTCAGCTTCATGCTTATGGCAGAGCTAATTCCAGTAAAAACCAGCTCCCACTGGTTTGACTGGTCTCACACACAGCCATTGGTGCTGCTTTCACCAGTCAACACAGAGAATGTTTTCCTGGGAAGTTTTCAGCTCCTGAAAATAGGTGTGGAGTTATCTGCTCAGTCCTGTGGCCTGAGGAAGGAACAGAGAGGAATCAACCCTTTTCCATTATTATTTTAAAAGGACTCTTCAGTTTGGGGTCTCTCTCCAAATCTTCCTTTGAATTCCTTATTTTAATTTGAATGAAGTTAATTACCACTTTTGAAGCAGAATTCAGGAGATCTTAGGTTAACAAATTCTGCATAAAACCAGGCCAAAGGTCTGATATGGGTTCCTGAAAAATTGAACCAATTCCCCCCCCAAAATGCCCAAAGATTCAGCCCCAAAGCACACAAGAAAGACAGGAAGCTGGGGAAACAAGCAGCCCTTGACCTCATCACCAAACTTACACTATTTATACTCCAGTCCAAGGTTGCACACACACTTCTGCCCATCCCAGCCCCAGCAGTCATGCAGGAGCAATGCTAATACACAGCTTTTCCAAGAGTACCATGGACAATGAATGCCACATTAATTACTGTGTGAGAGCCCCTGTTAAATCAATAAAGATTAGAGCCCAAATCTGAAAACTGCACTAACCAAAAACCTGTTCAGTGTTCACTAAGCAACACATTTCCCCAGCATGGCTCAGTCTCTTCCCCTCCTCTGACCTCTCCTGCACTCAATCCATACATATTGTTTTGTAAAAGACAAATTAAAATTCAGTTAACATTCCTGGAGACTTCAATCACAGTGCTCCAAACCCCTCCATCTCTCAGCAACTGCACTCATCTCCCAGCTCTGAGATGATCTCGATTTTTATTTTTATTATTTTAAATGTTCTTGCCAGTTTCCATTGCAAATCATGCGATGTCTGGTGAACAAATGAAAGGGTAGAATGTTCTCATGCTTGGGAAAGATATTCAGTGTGGGAGAAAGTTTCTTAGAAGTAGTTGCACACTCTTTTTCTAAAAAGAAAAATGCACTACATGCTTGGAATAGAATGAATAGAACAGAAAAGATGACATTAAAACAGGGGTGTAGGGAATATTTTCATGGTGGCCATAAGAGCTGAAGATGTTTCTGGTAACGGAGAAACATCTGGATGGAGAAGGAGTCAGAGAAAGGAGCCTTTATCACGAGCCCTGGTGTGAAAGGAGAGTGTTTACTTGCTCAAGAGAATACAGCGAGTTTTTATGCCCCGTTCCACAGAAGGTCATTATTCCCACCCTCACATTAGGGCTGCCCCAGGCAGATAAACTCAACTCCAAACTAAACTCAGCTGACAGAAATAAACTGGGCTTTCCATGGGTGGCTTTGCACAGCACAGCAACTGTTGCCTCAGCACAGGGATGGTGCTCCGGGATCTGCTGCCGGGGACAAGGCTGGGGACATCAGCACTGTCACCACAGCTTCTCTGCCCACCCTCCCAGGGAAGGATTGCTCCCCAAGATCCCATCCAACCCTGTCCTCTGGCAGTGGGAAGCCATTCCCTGTGTCCTGTCTCTCCATCCCTTGTCCCAAGTCCCTCTCCAGCTCTCTTGGAGCCCCTTTAGGCTCTGGAAGGTGCTCTGAGGTCTCCCTGGATCCTTCTTTTCTCCAGGTGGACACCCCTAGCTGTCCCAGCCTGGCTCCAGAGCAGAGGTTCTCCAGCCCTTGGAGTATCTCCGTGGCCTCCTCTGGACTTGCTCCAGCAGACACAGAACACCAAGGGGATGAGGAGGTGGCTCCAGGTCTAAACATCCACATTTGAGCCTTGCAGGTAAATGAAGCAGATGGTGAGAAAGCCCAGGTGGGCACCCAGCATGTTTCCTGCTCTGGTTAACAGCTGTCCTGTCACTCCAGGCCTTCCTAAAGAGCCTCTCCATCTTCCTTGTAGCTCCCTCCAGGTACTGGAAGGCCACAATGAGGTCACCCCAAAGCTTCTCCTCTCCAGGCTGAACAATCCCAATTCTCCAGCCCTTCCTCATGGCAGAGCTGCACCATCCCTCTCATCACCTTGGCCTTTTGACTACTTAGTGTGCACAGCCCAGATCAGGCATCCTTTCTGCATTTTAACAGCAAGCACATGCACTTTTACTGCTAATGCCCAACTCCAGCGAGCCTGGGATTGCAGAGTTTGTACCAATTCCTGCTGCGTGGGGCCCGTTCTCCCTGGTGTTTATGGGGACAGTAAGTGGCACATCCTCACCCTGGGATCTGCATCACAGTCGCTTACATGGCAGCGAGTTTAATTACCCACAGTCCAATTTAGAAACACTTTAGCCTCCTGCTTTGATGGAGACAACTGTGCAGCAGAAAATCCCGTCTAAAGCATGTTCAGACATTCAGAGAACAGATGAGCACAGAACAGGTTTAATGATAATTGTATAGTGATCTCCAGTAATTCTTTTCAGCTTCTCCTCATTTATAGCAAATGTATGTAACCTACACCATGAGCAATAGCCTGACAAATTAAAATTAGAATATTGGGGCTCTCTAGAAGGTTCAGTCTGGCACCTCCCAGCAGTATAACATTGAATGAAACTAATCATGTTTTAGACCATAAGCAGGGGGTGGGGATGTGGGTTTTTTTCCTCTTCAAAACACTCTGATCAGCTTTGGGAGCTAAGCACAGACAAGAGCAATTTCACATAAATACAGGAAGAACTGATGACAACACTTGGGAATAATCACAATGAGTCAAAGCTGCAGAAGTCTTCCCAATGCTGCAAGATCACTTGGAAAAACAAATCTCTCATTTTCCAAAGGCACTAAGTGATGATAAATGAGGACACATTTATTAAGAGGGAACTTTGCATCCACTTTTCTTCTCTGCAGTGACAGCAGAGATGAGGTCTCTGGATGCTGAGCACCTTCCTAATGCAATAATCCCAACTTCTTCATGGGACCAAGATGTGGCTAAACATCAATATTGTTGACAGCTTTGTTTAACACCTTGAAGGGCTCTGCAGCTTCAGAAAAGACAGCAAAAAGGATATTCATCTTTAAAAAAAACCTCTTCTCATTCAACCTTAGTTTCCAGTGGTTCAAATAGAAGAATATTCCCATCTCGAGGGAAACGCTTAAACTCAAAAAATGTGTAATTAAAACTGGAACATATGTGAGTGTTGAAGGCTGCCCGTTGCCTCTGCCAGGCTGGCCATGAGCTTTACTCAACCAAAAGATGTTTTTTCCCCTACAATCCAGATAACAAAGCATGGACCAACCCAAAATCCAGCAGCACAAACAAACCAGGCAGCTGGAGGCTCCCGCTGCCACGGACTGCCCATGTCTTCGTGCCCAGCATTCATCCCTCTCCTCCTTCTTTTTCCTCGCTTACAGGACATAATCACACTTGGTTCCCAAACAGGACTGCTGTGAATTGAAATTCATTCAGGCTGGTTGAGAGATGATGGGGGAATGCAAAGCATCCCGAGGAGCCTGCAGGCTCAGCCGTGTGCTGGAGCCCGAGCGTGCACGGCAGAGGAATTACAGTCGGGTGGTGGCACAGGGGAAATTATGAAAGCGATTCAGAAGCATTGTAATAAAGTACAATGCACTGTAGTGCTGCTCAAATTCAAACCAGGAATAAATTCTTTCATATGTTAAGTGCTCCCTGAAGTCCAGGGCTGCCTGAAGCGCGAGGCCCTGTCTGGGGGCACAGTGGTACATGTTAAAGCTGGGTTTGGGTGCCTGAGAGCTGCAGCTGAAATTCAAACTGACATGCCCACAGCTCCTTAGCTGTCTGAACCACAAAAGCCAAATTAAACATTGCTTCAGCTGGAACTTACCCTTTGTACCTTTAGAACCATTATATTAAAGAGCAGTGTCGTTTATGAGCTGGCCGTGGGGAAGGGCAGGTGTCTAACACTGAGAAATCATTTCAGCTAGGGGTGATAAATCCAGTCTATAAACTGAAAGGAACAGAAATGAGCTCCACATCCAGGCCCACCCCTTTTCTTTCTTTTTCCCTTGCCTTTGCTGGGATGGATGCTGAGCTGCAGACCTGAACAGCCTCCTTTAGTGGCAGTGGCACAGCTGTAACCTGAGGTCACACCAGCAGGACGCTGGCAGCTTGTTCCAGTACCTGCTGAATTCAAGGGAAACCTTTCAATGGGCTTCAGCAAGCTTTGGTTTACTCCCTAGGTGACACTGCATGTCTTTTTTTATTCTTTTTAGCTTCACACTATCAGGCAGTTAAAAGTGCTATTTAATCTCTTGCCAACTTGAGTTGTCTTCTCAGCAGGAAGCTCCATCTCACCAACAGACCTTGGAGCCTTCCAGTGTGAAGCAGCAGAGAGGAACATGTGTCACTTGGGGGCTGGTTTAGTCATCCTTTCCTTGGGGGTGGTTCAAAAAGATTCTGAGGGCTAAAAGACACAAGTTCACCAGGGCAGAGAAGGCACCTCCTTCCCTCCCAACTCGGTCCCAGAGGGTAGGTTGGTCATTAAAACATGCCTGGCTATTGTCTGAGCACGGGGGCTGGGCCAGCACTCTCCTCACTGGGCATTTAAGGGGTGGGAGGGCACAGAGAACAGGACCCTCCCAAGAGCCAGCAGCAATACTGCTGGTAATAACAACATGCAGCTCAGCCTTTCAGCTTGTTCTGCTCACATCCAGTGCATCCTCCTGTATTTCCAAAGTCGGTTCCCAAGGCCTGACAGCCACGTGTGGCACTGCCTGTTCCTCATGACTATAGCAGTGCACTTCTCCTGCAGGAGGGTTATGTGCATACAGAGCTTGCAGAAGCAGAATGCAAATGTTCTCCTTCCTGACAGCCTAAACTGAGGCTGGCATGAGAACTAAGAGGCAGGAGAAAGCCAAACCAAGGGTTTTTTCTGTCTAGAAATCTAGAGGATTGGTCTGCTACTAGAAGTGGAAGCAAGTCAGCAGCAGTGAGTGATTTTCAGACCCTTTTCCTGAGAGGACACCTCTCAGCAGCTTCATGTTCCTCTTTCCACGGTGCTAAAGGCAGGAAGGGGAGCAGGGCTGCCTGGCACACACTGCCTGCCCCTCTCCTGCCACCTGCAGCAGCCTGGGACAGCTCTGCTCAGCTCCTGAAAACATCCCATCACTGTTTCCCTGAACACAGGGCAGGACTCCAGTACCTTTAGGGCCTTTGTTCCTGGGGAGGAAGCTCTCCCCTATAGTGGGAAAAAGGAGTAATGTGGAATAAATATGTTAAAATGATCCAGGTCACTCATGGTAAACTATGTTTGCATTCTTGCATCCAGAAATAGATCAAAATTTGCCTCTTGCTCCAAGGATATCCAGATTTGTGTCTGTCACTTAGGTCCTCCCATGGTTACAAGGATGATAGAACCACAAAACTACTTTAGCTTTGGTGCCTGGTCACTCTGTAGCTCAGAGTGCCACTTCTCAGGCTGTTAGGAGGCAAACATAGGATCCTCTCCCACCAATTTCCCATCCCCTGAATGACAGCTCTTTTCCAGACAGGTATTTGGGCTCAGTTTAATATATGTATGCTTTGTTCTTATACAGCCTTTCTGCAGCAATGCTTGCAAACCAGTCCCACTGACTGACCAAAGTCTGTAAAACATGACCTCTGTGTCAAACTAAACTGTTACAGGGCCCTTCTGCCCACTGCTCTGAGTCTCAAGGCTTGTAATTATGAGTGGCATTTTAGATGTCACACTAGGCATGTGTTACACCCATCTGCATGAGTGGTCTCATTTCCTTACATTTACAACCTGCAGAAAAACACGAATAAACTTGGACTTTATGATATTTTTTTTTTCTTTCCAGTAAATTTTGGATTTGTAACTTGGCAGAGGGAGCTATTGTATTTAACCACCTGTGCAGACATTAACTAAACACTTGAACTTTACAACCAAGAAAACACAAAGTGCTAAGGCTGCTTAGATAGATGTTTGGGTACCTTCCAGCTCTTAGCAAGACAAGGTTGTGAATGTGCAGCACCTTCACCGAGTCCCTGCTCTCCCTTACAGTGCAAGGGTGTGGGAGTGCTGCCTGTGCAGGAGGATTTACAGGGTTAGAGCCATTCCCAGGCAAATGTCCCTGCAAGGGAAGGTGCACCCAGGGCTTTGGGGAGGTCACAGCCTCTCGGTGCTGTGCTTACTTGACAGAGGTTGCTCACGAATGGGAAGCCACAGAGATTTCCCAGCTAATCCCAACAGGACTTTCCACTTGTGTTATTGTTAATATTTCATTGAAAAACACCCCCAGGCCTGAACAAAGCAAGAGCCTGGGCTGTGAGGAATTTCATGTGCACTTGGTCATGAGTGGCCTCAGCCTAAAGAGCTGTGAGCTGCACTGACACAACAAAGAAAAGCTGCATTAACTGCATTTCACAGGGGGAAAGTTGAAACCCAGAGGGAATAAGTGACTTGCTGATGGCTACACAAGTCACTGGCTGTAGCAGGATTTCAATCTGGTGCACCCATTTCAAGATCCATGCTTTAACTCCAGCACTATCCTTAGCTACTGCTGGAGAAATAAAGGCCTCAAGAATCAGCTGCAGAAAAACACTCCAGTTCTTCCAGGCTGGAGACATAACACAGAGGAAAGCATTAGAGCTGCAGGAAAGGCAAATCTATACCATACCCTGGCCCTTCCTGGACTCTTTCCAAATGCTTGCTGCTTAACACTCCAGGGGCTTTGATTTCAGAGTTGCCAAGTTTCAATTAATTATCTCTATTTTGTTAGGCTCTGATCTGCCTTATTTCTCCTGTAGAACCCCCAGCAGTGTATGTTGTGCCCACCTATGGACTGCACAGAAGCAGCATCACCTTTAAGTCCAGGCTGATTTGGAAGGGCCAGCACTCACAGAATGAAGCCACTGTCCTTTCCATCAGCTGGACCTCCCCAAAGCAGATCCCTGTGCCTGTTGCCCAGAAAACCCGTGTCATTACAGGGCTCTTCCCTTGTAAACCAGAGCTGAGAAGCCCCTGCTAAATGGTCAGCTCAGAGTCAGTACAAATAAACTGACATTGCTCCAAAGTGAGATCATTGGCAATTTATTCCTGCCCGAGCCCTACCAGAAAGAAAACAGTGTTTCATGTTGGGGCTTTTTCCCTCCTCTCTCCCGCTCTCATTTCTCATCTCTTTGCTATTTCCATGTGCTTCCCACCACACTGTGATTAATCTTTTCTAAGGCCTAAGGGACTGGAGTAAAGAGGTAAGTCAGACTGTATCAAAGACCCTACACAGAGGCAGCCAGGATCTGCCCCAGCCTTTGTGGGGCTGCAGCATTCCAAGAAACATTTTCCATCCTCAGAACTTATAAAGACTCACAACTTTTACAGCTCATTAGTAAATCATTAATGAGATATTCCCTTTACCTCTCAACAAGCTCCTCGCTCCTCCCTCCCCAAACCAATCCTAAAACCCTCCTCTGAAAAGGGGCATTTTGTTTTCAGGGCCCTGTAAACGCCCAACTCTTTTTCTTCCAATTCCCAGCACAACATTTTCCAAGAGGTAAATTCAAACCCACCAAAGCTACTCCAGGGAGGTGCAGAGCTGGAGCCAACCTGGCTTGGCACAGGCAGGGGGATTACCACGCTCTGCCACACATACACCATGACTACATTCTGGCTTTCTAGGAAAAAAACACCAAATGATGAAGATCTGGAGCCCTGGTGAAAGTCTGGGAGATGAATTCCTCCAGCACAGACCCTAAATCTACATAAGGAAATCGTCAGTCTGGCCATCAACGTCAGTTCCAGTGAGGAATGGGGTCAGCTTTTGTGATGTGTGTCATAAAAGCTTTTCCACTGCAGCCATAGAAAAGCACATTTATCATCCCTTTTCATAGGCTGAATAGTTATCAAGTGACATCAGCAAAAGGATTTCTGTCAGTATAAATGATGCCTATGGGATGAGGATTGTGGAAGCACAGGTGTATTAGAGGGACAGGTGTAAAATAGGTGTTCTCAGAGCTCCTGCATGGAAAACCAGAGTCTTTTCAAAGCAGCAGTTGCAAAAAGGGCTCTGTACAACACCTAAGTGCTGCAGGAGCTCAACCCTTGACTGAAAGACTTGGAAAGAAATGGGCTCCCACCAGGTACCCAACTCCAAGAAAATCTGCCACCCTCTTTACAAAGGTTTGGGGTCTCAATCAGATCCAAACTTCACATTACCCTTGGCTTTAAGAAACAAAAGTTTAGAGAAATGGCTTGTCTTGTGGCTTCTACTTTTCTTTTTATTAACTAAAAGCATCCCATATGTACCTCATGGCATGTTAAAACTTATTCCTACGCCTGCCATAGGCTCAGAGGATCTGCAACCATTTACAGTGTTTTGGTGTGGTCATTCTTGCAAAATTATCAATAATCTCACACTGCTTGAGTGTATCCCCAAAGTCTGAGCTGCTGACACCTCCTGATTGAAACCAGAATTCCCTGCTGAAGGAAAAAAGGCTGTCCCTGGTTTGAGTGAGAAGTCAGAAAGTATTAGGTTGCTGAAAGATTAGAAGGAAAAGCAAAGAACTCCGAGTATGTTCCATATTTCAGTATCACAGGGAATATGGTCCTTGGCCACGGTGTTTTAACATATCACTGATAACATGGGGACACGTAAGCACTAAGCCCGAGTCAAAAAGTGTCAGTGCCTGGAAGATGATTAAAAATTCAAGAGTTCAGCTTAGTTTTGTGTTTTAAATGGAAAATCCAAACCAATTATATCCCACATAGATTTGTCTGAAGAACTTTACCAAAGATCTTGTCAACACCGGAATATTTCACTCAGGACATTGCCTCCCTTGGTAGGACCTCTCTCAGACTCTTCCAGAGATCCTCTCGTGCCTGGGAGTTGGGGGAAACATGGGGAGATCTCATGTGGGATGTACAGTTAATTTTGGCACGGGGCAGGAACTGTAGTTTGGTTGTTCAGAGAGACAGGCCAACATTCTCACAACGCTGCAGTGGTCAAATGCCACATGAAGGAGGATCTTGCATGTATTTTTTTTAAATGTGAGGGAGAGATGAAATCAGTGGGAAGATGGATGTTGTCCTACAACAGCCCAGGAAGGAGGGGCTGCTTAACAGGCCCTTTCTGGTGCTGCTAAAGAATGATGCTGAACTGGGACCACATTTCAATGACATCACACCACCTTTCTCCACATCCCCCTGCTGCTCTTTTACCAATTCTGCTCATTTTTCAGTCAAACCTGGGCCAGGGGCAGAAAGTTGGCCCTTTTCTGGAAGAGTGAATAATAATTGAGTAACTAATGTTTACAGATACAAAGAGCTGGAATTATAACCCAGAAAGACAATGTTTCACACATCCTGGTAAAGTATCCAGCACCCATGCTACAGACCTGTCAAAATTATTTAATTAAAATATTTACTTGCCAAAGCACAAAGAGGGAAACCAGACAGGAATGAAATCAGCAATTTTACCCTGACAGTGACATCAAATCTTTCCTAATGGAACCACATGTAACACAGAAGGGATCTATTGCCAGGATGGAAGTGATCTGATTTCAAATCAAACTAACTCCAATATCAAAGTACAATTAGTGGAGCCCTTGTTTATGTATGGCAAGAATTAAATCCAGAACAACTCTCTGCTGGAAACTTCACACTTAGTCTTGCCATCCAAGTTCTTTGGCCTTTCCCTGCTTTGATCTTTCTGGTTCTTCATAGGGGATGGATTGTCTGGTCAACCTCTGTAAAGCTGGACTTGAACCACCACAACCCTGTGCTAGAAGAGCTAAACAAGGGGGTATACTCAGCCCCCACAGCTGGTGCAGACAAAAGCAGGACTCCAGGCCCATCATTCCTGGTCGTGGTGCCCACTGTGTCCATCTCCTTGCTCCAGGGGGTCCAGCACACAATCCCACTGTGCCTGTGCCCTTCCCCAGGCCTCTGTCCCCTCCCACCACCTCTTTGGGGCACAGAGCAGGTACCTCAGCCACTGTTCCCCACATGGACAACACCTTCATGTAGTCATGATGTTCAGGGACGTGGTTTAATGGTAGACTTGGCAGTGTTGGTTTAGGATAGGACTCGATGATCTTAAAGGTCTTTTCCAAGCTAAATAACTCTGTGACAGAGATGAGGGGACAGCAAGGGGGACATGCCAGGTTGGATGGAGCTCTGAGCAACCTGCTCTAGGAAAAGGGGTCCATGTCCACGCAAAGAGAGTTGAAAAAGTCATCTCTTTAAGGTTCCTTCCCACCCAAACCACTTTAGGATTCTGTGATTCCATGACAGACACAGCTCAGGCACAAACAGCCCTTCCATCCACACCACGTGGAGCTCAGGGGAAAAGGAGACATGAAAACCCCCAGCAAACAGGCAATGCCACAGTGTGAGCACACAAAGGGGAACCAAAGGGTACATTAGGAATAAAGAGTTTTGAATTAAGCCATGCTTGTGCAAACCAAATGGAGCAAGAAGAGCTACAACTATTTAACAGCCAAGCAAAACCTGCCCATTAAGAGATATTTGCATTTTGAAAGGGCCCAAAGAGACCTATTTTTCTATTTTATTTCTTTAACATCTTTTTTTTTTTTTGAGGGAACGGGTAACTTAGCTCAATTTTTCCTTGGGTTTTTCTGTAATGAACACAGTTTGGTTTTTATTGGGAAGAGAATCATATTTTTCAGGAAAGTTATTAAAAAAGCAAGCCATATATGCTCAATTAAAATTTTAAATAAGATATGAATTCATTTGCAAAACGTGAAGTGCTAATAACCTTGGCATATTTTAATCAGATGCACTTTGAGAACAATTCTTTTTTCTCCACAAAAAGCATTTTCTACGAACAAATTAAATCAGTTCTATTAGCAGCTTTAGAAACAGGAATGTGGTTGTGAAGACAATTCCAGCCAGAGAAGAGCAGACGGTTGTAGGGGAAAATTAAAGGAATGTAAATCATTTTCCAATAAATATTCCATGCAGAATATTCTATTCTGTGATATACAATCCTGTCTTTTTCCAGAGAGATTGCATTCCCTCCCTGTGGATGCTGAGAGGGATCGCAGCATTGAGTTTCAATTGATTGTTAACAAAACTCCAAGCCTGTTCCTACTTTTGATTCAATCCACTTAGAATAGCAGGCTGAGCTTTTCTAATCTCATTTTCATCTTCCAGGGGGGACTCAGTGTCCAAACTCCTTGTGAGGAGGCTGGAAATTTCACCTGTGGGATGCAACAACCTGAGTCCAAGCCGATGGACAAAGACAGTCGTTCAGACTTGGTCCTTTAGTGGCTCTGGAAAATGCCTTGAATTCCCATCTTTCTCAGAGCAGGAGATCATTCTGCCCATATCAGGCTCCAAATGCAGTTAATGCTCAGCCTTGGGAAGGAGAAGGACCACAGGAGAATGGTCTCACATTGCAGCTCCCTGGTAATGGGCAGCAGGGCTGCTTTTCCTCAGTTCCCTGTTACTGATGCCGAGTTGGATTCCCCTGGGCCATGTCACCTTCCACACTTTGAATATCTAATAAGTGCCTGAATCCTCCCCCGTGCATCCTGTGCAGGAAAAACATGATAATCATCCCTCAAAATTCTTTTCTTGACCTGCCCTACTTTACCTGCACCACCCCACACCTTGCTCACCTTTGTGTCCCACCCTGTGACCTGCCAGGGTCATTGTCTTCTTGCTGTCTTTCACCCTCTTCCCACAAACCACCCACAAATATCAAAACTAATAAGCAGAAAGGCATCTCAAGTCCCATCTGCTCAGGCCTGGTCCTAAATCTCATCCTGGTTATTTCACACAATCCCTGCCAGCAATCCCCAAAATGCCACAGTGGTGTTCAAGGAGCCAGATGTTTGGGGACAGCCCCCAAAGGCTTGTTCAAACAGCCCAGAGCCTCCTTTAAAAACCCACCCCTTAACTGCAGTCCCACTGCCCCACCCTGCCCAAGCTCCACACCTTTCCCTGCAATGACATTTGCCTCATTACTGGCATAAACAGAGCAAATTCCTGCTGCATGTTCAGGTGAAGAGGTTTGACAGTAATGGTTCAGACCAGTGTAGGAAACTAAAAACAGATCTGTTTTGTAGGTCAGTGCTTGACCCCCTACACAACAAGACACAACCAACCACAGAAGTCAGTCAACAGCTCAAGAAGCAATTCCAGTAGCCCAGAAACAATTCCAGTAGCCCAGTGCCCAAAGCACCCCCAGCCCTGTCCCACTGCTCAGTCCCTCTCCTCAGCAGCTTTATTCTTCAGACTTAATGAGACAGATGCAAACAGCAGGCACTTATTCTCTAATTAACCAATTTGGCTGCCACTTTATGATCATTAACCCAGCGTTGCTGGGTCAAGATCACACACAAAGCATTCCTTCCTTCCCTGCACTCTCTCCCTCTCAATCCTCACGTATTCCAGGCTTTGGAATCAACCCCTTCCCTCCATTCCCTGAGTACAAACCATCTTTGCTCACTCACTGCAGCACCTTACAAGACGCATTCCTGAGATCTAAAAATAAGCTTGTTGGATTATTTGACAGTCAAAAATTAAATGAAATTGGAAGTAGTAATTATTTTCTTGATTATTTAATGTGGGCCAGACTTTTATCAAAATATTTTGACATGAGAAGATTTGTGAAAATAAATAGGCAATCAGAGAGTCATTGCAAACGGAAAAGAAGCTTTTTTTCCAGGGAAAGAAGTATATATTACCTGTCACTGCCATGTGAGAGTCTCATGCTTTAAGAGATGATGTGTTAACAGCACTTTATCTAGAAGACAGCCTAACAGACAGATCAACATCATCAGCTGACAGATTCATGCAGTGCCACACCGAACATGGCAGAAACACTGCAATGCTCAAAGATTAGTGAGCTTGGAAGTACTTAGGAGTTCCTGGGGGGCAGAGAATGGAGCCTGAGACAGGTCTGGGCTCAGCTCAATGAGAACCTTAATCACTAGTCTAAAAACACTGAAAAAGATCACCATCATCCATCCTCCTCCTTTCTCATCCTGCAGACTCTGGACAACCTCCACAGGGGAGCCAGAGGGCAGCTGCTTCTCAAAGTGTTTGTGTCAGACAAGAAGGAGGGAGCTTGACAGCATCATTCCGTTTACCAGGTCAGTCATTTAAACCACACAAGCTCAGGCCATCTCATGACCTTCCTCCTCCTAGAAGGGCAGGAGATGCCCTAAGCCAGATCTCTGTCATAGCTGGTTATTCTCATCCTGGCTTGCCATTCGTACCCTGAGCCAGTGAGTGCCAATGTCAGTGGAGCAGTTCTTGTTTTGTGTCCAGGCAAACCTGTCTTTCAAGATCTTAGGAAGAGTCTTGGGATCTGCAACAGATCAGCTGTTCAGTGTTAACCACGAACACCCAGCGCCAGTTTGGCACAGCACAAACAGCTGCTAGAATTATTTGCTTCCCCTTTCTTGAAAGGAAGAGGACTAACATATGAAATGGATTTTATATGTTAGGGATAGTATTAATATCATTTTTCTGTGCTTGTCTCTTTTTTGGAACCGGTTGACGTAACATTTCCTAGAAATACTCTCCATATGCACACCAGTTACTGCACCAGCTCCACCAGCAAGACATTTCAACTGGGGGTGATTGGGAGACAAGGGGGAGGGGGGACCAGTCCACAAGCATCTGTTTACACCACCAAACACAGAGATGGGCTGTGGCTGGGCCAGGTGAATTGTTCCAAAACAGCAGGACAACTCCCATCAGACTCCCACAACCCGGGTCTGGAAAGATGACGCTGAGCACAGCAAACACACACCTCAATTTGGAAAGGCCTCCTTTAGCATCTGGTGTGGTGTGTCAGATTCCATGTGAGATACTGGGCTCCAGAGACCAGTGGGAGAAAACAACACACTCCAGAGTACATGTGTAACATGAGGAGTTAATCCCACACAGGCATTCATCTTTTCAAAGCATAGATTTCTGACAGTTTTGGAAGGCATGCTTACAATTTCCATAATGTTTGAAAACATACAGACACTTTCTCTCAGTGTCACAGCGTCTTGAACTTCTGAGACCCTTTTCGTGACACCATAAACTTCTCCTTGGAAGCACAGTATGATGTCAGAGGATGTAACAGTACAAGAGGTGAAGAGGAAAGCTGTGGGAGCATTCAAATAACTTTTGCTGGCCTAAAAAAGAAATAAAATAAAAACTGGAGTTTGATCCAAGAACATTTTGTTCATTTGCTATACAGGGGTGCCTTTTGTATGAGCACAGACTATTTTGTGGACTCTGGTCCTCTGTAGTCACCATGAAACAGAAAATATACAATGAAGCTAGTGATGTGTTATCATCTAAGATTTCTATGAATGCTATTTCTGTCTTATGTTCACAGTGACTGCTGGTCAAACGTTCATCCACTACAACTTGGTAAAAACAGGCTTTTAAAGAATGATCACAGATATTTATAGCTTATTTTCTTTTCTCTCTTTTATCTCGTCTGCACAGTTGGCAAGATAACGCTCATTAGCGTTCAGGTTTAAGTGAATCATCCAAAAGAGGGTTCTTATTTTTAAAGCTGCTTGTTTCTCACATGTTCATCAGGGTTAAAAATATCCATGTTTTTAATAAATACATGCACTTTGATATCATGCAGGTAAGCCAAACAAGTTCTACACAAGCACAACTCAGCTGCTGTATCTGACGCCTTCAGACTTGTGCCACAGTTCCAACAGAGATTTAATGAACAAGTCAAATTTGATGCAAACTTTCACAAGTTTCACAGATCTAATCAGCAAAATAAAAGTGTGCCAGATAATTACTGGAGTGTTAAGCTGATATTTATCTCTAATCCCCCCAAGATGAAAGACCTGCATTTCAGGAGGACAGTCTTTATTTTTAATACCATATGCAAAAATAGACATTATAGCAACTGATTGCAGGTAAACATGGAGATGTTAATGAACACTGGGCTGTTCACACCTTCAGCCCTGTGAAACCCTTCTCCTGCATGACCACAGCGGCTGTCACCGGGATCAGGCACAGGACTAACAATATTCACAGAACCCTCTCCCCCTCCTTCAGCACTCCACTTTCCCCCACCATTTATCTCTTCCACACTCAGCAGCCTCTGTTCTCTCATTCCATCACAGCCTTTTTAGCTGGAAATCATCATTTTAGTCAGCAAAAGCTCACGAATAGCATGGACTCACACGTCTGGAAAAGGGCAGTGGCACAAAGAGAAAATGATACCCATCACTGGGAGCAAAACCTCCATTAAACTAAACTGGAAGAAGAAATTGTGTGGGGTTGTGGCCAACTTCTTACTTGTGCTGGTGAGGCTGAAGCTGTGTTTGTACACCCACAGGATGGAGGCCAAGGCCAGGCATCAGGACCTTCTGTTTGCTTCAAGCACTCCAACTCCCTGAAATTAAAAATGTTTTTTTTTAACATGGGCAAAATATTCATCTACATCCAGATGTCAAACAAATCAGCTGTCTCGGGATATCATTTACCTATCACTTCAATCAATGTATTCCCCTCCAAGCACAAGATACCCTTAGTATCAGTACTGAACAACCTTAAAAGGATCTGATCCTGTTATTTTTACTCTGTTAAACCTTGCAGCTTCAAAAACTCACTACAAACAAAGCCCCAGAAGTTGTGAAAACATTTTGGCCGCTTCATCCTGGAGTTTTCAAAAGAAGTTTGAGCACAGCTGTTCAGCACAACCAACCACCTTCCATTGTATCATCACATTGATATTCACACCTACACAGCCACACAAACACTTGTGATTAAAAAAAATTAGGTATAAATGAAACAAAACCAAACATCTCAGTAGGAATATGTGGGGTTTAGAACATGCCTCCAGATGCCAAAGGAAGAAAAGGAGAGAACAGATGGCTTTCTTGCTTTGTCTTCAGACTGTTTTCACAGTTATACTACTTCATGCTTTGGGTTAATATTTTAATCCAGACTCAGTGATTAACAATAAAGAGACAGAAGGAGGGTTGTATTTCACTCTGTAATTAGGCAGACACAATGAGGTGAGTTCTCAGCACGGTACAGAGAGAAATAAAGCGGCCGGAGCTCCATTAGTGATATTTCCAATGCACAGGGGAATAACTTTTATTCCAGTACAGACAACAGAGAGGAGAATTAAAAAAACCCTCAGACACAAAAACTAGAGTTTAGTGTTACTAATGAAACAAAACACCACAAGGCTTTCATTCAGGACAAGACTTAACTCTTCCTTCACTTTAAGCACAAGCTTCTGTGTCTGATCCCTTGGAGATTGAAGACATGGACAACACCCTGTTTCAGTGCTGCAAGAAAGAATGGACTTGCCCCTCTGAAACTGCCTGCCTAGAAAAGTTGCCATGAAACAGGTTTTAATGAGACCTCAACATCCTTCATGCAAGTTTTGTGCAGCTGAAGCGTCACTGGATGAGCAGTGACTCCATCTACACCCACAGTGAGCCTGGGCATGTGGAACACAGGACATCACTCATGTCATGACATCCAGTGACAGACTTGTAGGGACTCACACATGGAAAACAAATGGAGCACAGCTCTGGGAAAGACCCAAGAAATTGAGTTACATACCCAAAAAAGCCTGTTTACCATAGTAATAAAGATATTTGTAGTTTCAGACCTGAAGGCAAAACACACACACTTGTATGACCTTGTTCAAAAGACTTGGTACACACAAAGGCTGCATAAAAGTGACCACCCTGGTCACATGTGCTCAATTTAGAAACTGATGTGTAACCAGAACACAGAGAAACAACCCCTGAAAGGGTCTACAAGTCCCATCTGAGTCTGCACACCGTGCCTTGGTGAGCCAGGCATGCATCTCATCTGCTTTCCATGACATTGGTGCCCTTTCACAGCTTGTGTTCATGAATGACAGGAGCACGATGGCAAATTCATTACTGCTAGGACAGAACAAATACAAAGGAGGTGCCAAAACCAACAGGAGATCTGTTGTGTGCTGTGCAAGTAGCAGGAGCCCCCAGTGTGAGCAGCCACAGCAGAGGGGGACAGTCCATGGCACAGGGCAAGATGTGGTGATTCAACTCTTCCAACAAGCTCACCCTGCAGAGCCCAGCCAAGTACAAGGAGCTCTCCCAGCCCTTCCTCTCCCCCTCTGGAAGCACAGGGATTGCCATGGTGACTGAGGAGGGGCCCAACCAATCTAATAACCTGCTGTCAGCAGGAGCTGGTACTCAGTGCCACAAAGGCAAGAGAAAACAACTCTTCCCAGGCACTCACAGAACAGCCAGTCCAGAGAGAAAGGTTCCCCCTAATCCCCTTGCCATTTGATATTGGCTTATGGCTTTGGCAGCAGGAGGCTGAGGCCCTGCTCGAGGAAGGATCTGAACACACACACAGCATTAAATGTGGGTTTATGGGCACGTGCCCAGGTGTGACAGCTTCCAATGGACTCAAACCATGAGGGTTTGCTCTTTGCCTGCAAGAAACAAACAGCTCTTCTGTGAACAACACCAGTTGCACAACACAAAGGCAGCTTTTGGGCTGACTTAGAGACACAAATTTGTTCTGCAGAGATCCACAGATTCCTGGGAACTGCCCCAGTCCAAACCCTCACTGGATGTCCCCCCAAATGCACTCCTTGCAGGAGCAAGTGACCCACATCAAGAAGGTAATTAAACCTGGAGTGGCCTCAGGGCAGAGTTTGATGTGGTCATCCCTGGCTTCAGCCAGACCTCAAGGGCTCAGTCTGTGCCCCCAGCCGGGGCAAGTTTGCCAAAGCATTCCGCATCCTTTACCTACAGAGATCTGCTCTCTCCTGGAAACGCCTCTGCACATCTCAGAATGATGGACAGCACTGCTCCAGGCAGATACAACAGTTACCCAAGCCTCTTCCAAATCTATTCTGGACCAAGACTCCTTTTCCAGTGGTGATGGAGAGCTCTCTCAGTCAAGTAAAGCAGCATATGGAAAACCCCCAGCACTGCATGTTCTCATAATTTTTGGAACACTGTAAATATTTGAGTCAGTAGATCTTAATCCATAAACACAGCTGGATTCAAGAAACAATGATGGTAACTTATTATAATTTAAACAATTGTGTAACAAAACAAACCAATGATAATCACTTTGGTTTTCTAAGGACAATAGGCACAACCTTTGCACAAAGTTAACATGATGGTACATGTAATTACATAAAAAATAAACTTACATATGCTAAGATAAATTATTCTCAGCTTTTTAAGAGCACCGTAGAGAAATGACAGTGGAAGAGAAAAGCTGTGTGGTGCAAAGCCAGCATTTCATATAATGAACAGAGCTGGAATGGTAACTGCCAGCCAAAGGACATCCCTCTTCCCTTCCATCCTCTTCCAGAACATATTAGTTTAATTGCTTTCTGAGCAGGAACATCACTCCCCCCAGCTCACCCTCAGTGTAAGCCCTTGTGCACACAGTTTACATACAAAGAACTAGTGGCTGATCTCTGCTGTGATTAAGGACAGGAACATTTATCCCAACTGCAGAAGAACAGACCTGGGCGGTCATCTCACGTTTTCAATAAGTTAAATGGGGTTTAAGCTCTTCCCTGAAAGTTCATATAAGTTCACTGCCTCCTTATTTCCATTGCTTCTTTGCATTCTCACAAGTGTTCACATTCAGCAATATAACCTAGAGACAGAAGTAAACACAATATGGTTCAAATCCATTTCAGAATTGTTCCAGGCAGGGTGCTGTTCTCAAGTTTTTACTAGACATGTAAAATGGATTCATCTACCACCAAAACACGTAGCCAGGACAAAAACTATGCAAAAACAAAATAGGATTTAAATGCAAACACTTTTTATGAGCCAAATCCTGATTACAGCTATAAACTCTTTATTACTTTCCTACACCAACACAAAAAGATCCAGCTTTCATATTTTACACCCAATAATCAAGAGATAAGATTCCTATCCAAACCTTTAGAATCCAGAGTTCAAGTGAACACTGCAAATTAGGAAGGCCAAAGTTCTTTAGTCGAGCATGATAAAAATTTGATATTCTAGAACAACATTATACTATTTGACACCTTCAAATTGGCTAAGCCTGTACACCAGCTATAAATATATATATACACATTCTATGAGCCCCAACTTCCAGCTCTTGGTGAAGTCATCAGTGCCACATAAAATGAGAAAGCTGACATCTGAACTAATTCCTTATACCAGGAAAATTCCTAGGTCTGACATTGCTACTTCAGAAAGGAGCACATGAGCAACACGGTGGATTTTCCAGCTCCCTCCCTTGCAACGAGACAGATGAGCCATATTAAATACAACTTTGAAATAAAAAAATAAAAAAAAAATCAAGTATGGAAAATATCAGCTCCACAGTACAAGTCTGGCAAAGTTATAGTAACTAAAATCAGGGTCTTATAATAGGAACTGACAGGGAAATTCTAGCTACTTGTGCTGCCTCTAAACCTTATCTGGCAAAGGGATGAAGACACAAAGCTGAGCAGACTGGACTAGAACTTCCCTAAATTTTCAGGAAACTTTGCTAAAGGAGGTCAGTTTGGTCCAGGTGGAAGTGTACCTAAGCCTTACAGAAATAGATCATTAAAAGATCTAAGAGTGGTTAAAGGTTCAAAGGGACATGATTCAGATTAAAACTCTTTTTCCAATAAAGAAAACCAAAACAAGGATGATCATTTCAGCGCCTGGTGACCCTTAAACCAGAGCTTCACACTAGAAATATTGCTCCACGTGAATATAGAAGAGCATTCCTTAAAAAAAAAGGGAATAATAAATCTAGAGCAATGGGCCTGTTTGGCAGGGGCTGCCAACCAACCATTAACAGCCATTTATGCAAGTCCCTCAATGGAAGATCATTCATTGACTTGTCAGTGATGCCACCTATCAAGTGATAGACAGTTTTTCCTTTTGTGGCTTTGCCATCCTATTTCTGCAAGGTTTCCAGGCAGGTAAAACAGAATTCCACTTAAACTTTCTGCAGCTTAATATAAAAGAAACCAAAACCAACCTAACAGCTTTGTCCACTGAGGGCAGTGGTTTCAGAGATGACTTAACAGGAGCCACCCAAAGCCGAGTTTAGGAACCTGAATATATAACCTGTTTTATAAAAGCTTTTCAATAAGTGTTTTATGTTCCACTGTGCTTTCCCACTCCATGATGTTCTCCAGGAGGGGACTCGAGGGGAGGGCAGAGAAGGGGGACATTGTTCCATCTGAATTTATTGTCTCTCAGGCTTCATCCACTTGCACAGCAGGGCTGAGTAGAGAACAACAATGATGCTCCACAAAACCCTCCAGCATTTTGAAGTTCAGCTTCATTCCACATCACTGGGGCAGTACCAGGACAACAGTTCTACAAGATATTTAAGGGGAAGCAAGAGACTGACTGACATGGTTGGGAACACAGACATCAACTGGCTTAAAGCACCTTTTCCATCTTCCCAAGCTATGGAGCTGCCCCAGACCTGAGGAAACTTCCTTAGGAGTGTTTCAGGAAAGCTTATTACTCCAGCTGGCTTAATGCCTTCTACAAATGGGACACTTCAGGTGGTAAATGAACTCTTAATCAAACCATCCTTGCCCATCTCTATTTTCCTGGTAGGTGAGTTTGCAGATGCAAGGTGGGACCTGCCAAAGGGCACAGCTCCAGCTCTGCCACCAGCAACAAGAAGTCAGGAGCAGCAACATTTTCTCATCCTTTTCTTCACAACAGATCCGTGGTAAGGGCTCAAGGGACAAGAAAGGAAATTGCTTGAACTTGGAGAGTGGGAATGTCAGAAGAACTCACCCCACGCCCACTGGGGTCAGAGGCAGGAGAGTGGGCCAAAACTTGCAAAAAGATTTTGCCTTATATGTATCAATTTCAGGAGTTGGGAGACTGGGGAGTGATCAAGAGATGTTTCCTCACCAAGCAACTGAGGCTCTGCTAGAAATCCCCCCTGCCCTGCCCATGATGGGCTGCAGACCATCCCTCAGCTCCTGAGCACCTTGGCACAGCTCTGCCCTCCTCCTGAGGCTCCAGGCAGAGCCAGGCACCACCTTCTTCTGTCAGTGCAGGGGCAAAACCTCTTCCAAAAGGATCTTCCTCAGTGTCAGGATGTGCACACCCACCTGTAGGGCTCTTCTCTACTACAGCACACCAAGGCAAGTGTCACCCAGCAGGCCAAGGAAGTGCCAGAAGTGAAAATTAAATTAATGCAGATAGGGAAGTATTTTCTCCTTCTGAATCTCTGCCATCAGCAGGATCTTGGAAACACTGGGCCAGTTTTACAGGGACAGGCATAAAGCAGTGGGGATCTTGCTACTGCCTTCAGTAGGATCAGATTTAGGCCAAGACTAGAATTCAAACAAGAGTTAATTAGGCTACATTAAGTTCAAAGTACTCACAAGCCAGTTGTTCATCACTTTGTGGTTTAAATGTTTAGTTGCCTAAACCCATAGACATTGCAAATTGCAAACAGTTCCAGTTGACCCCAAGTTTTGGCTTCTTCCTTTTCAATTCTTGTACTTTTCCTTATTTAGTCTTCCCTCATTACTATTTCTAAATTATTCACATGAGAAGTAGCGAGTCACAAAAGAAATATTTAAATAGCTACTTATGTTACAGGCCAGAATCCCTCAGTATTTTTAAGCTGCTAAATGACTGATTGCTGTGTCTCTCTTTGTTATTTCCAGAGTGCACTCACCCAGCATCCAAGCAAAACCAAGTTTAGGAAGTGGGAGGGCATTGGCTTTTACTGAAAATAATCCCAAGCAAAACGTAGTAAAGAGAAACATCAAAACTTTAATTTCACATTGTCTCAAGTCAGTCAGAAAATAAGATGCCATTAAAGAAATAAAGTGAGAAGGAAACAACTCAGGTACATTTGAAAATCTCGGGTGGGTAGCTGGGAAGAAGCACATTCAGCACATTTACACCTCCTGCACAGCAGACTCTGAGTAACAATTTCTCCCTATTTCGGTGCTTAAATAGATCCCTGAAAAGAGCAAGTGATCTGTGCCTTTGCACCCCCCAAATCCTGCTGTGGAATTTCATCTCTGCTTAGCTGAGCCTTCATCTCATGCCCAGCTCGTTTGCAGCAAGCCTTAATAAACCTGAAGCTGAGCATGGGTTTAGAAAGTAACATTTATTTTTCAGTCTGAATTCATGCACAGTGTGTTTTGACCCCAATTTCCACGGGAGCAGACTCGGGAAGGCAGCTATTCCTAACAGGATGGTCCAACACGAGGAAGGGACCCAAACAGGGACTTTATCTCCTCCTTCTTCAGGGGCTGCATTTATCTGACAAAGAATGCTTATTCCAAACTGATTTGCAGATTCTTATGGAAATGCAGTGGAGAGGAAAACTAAGCATTACCAAAAGGGGGGGAAATAAAAAAAAGTGAAAATCCATTTTCAGTTAAATTTTGAAAAGTCAATGAGACAACAAAATATGGAAAAGTTGTTCCAGATGGCAAGAACATACTTGAGGAATTTTCATTTAATCACATTCGTGCAAGTGTTTTGATTTGGATGACATACATCGATTGCATTCTTAAATTAACAGTCCTTCCTACTGAAGCAAATGTAAAGTGAGCAGGAAAGGGTCTCAGTGCTTTTAGTTCAAGCTGGGTGGAGCTGAGAGTCTGTTTGAGGAAAAGCAATAGTTCATCAAGACACTCTGAGCAGCCTCAAGGCCCACCTGGGTCATCACTTCTTGGCCCAGTGACAATTCCCACCTAGGGAGGATGGGCAGGACTCAGTGCCTTGAAAATCAGGGCTGAGAGAGAGAAGGAATCCTGCATGAATATGGAGGGTCCAGCTTCTCTAATCCAATTTACCTCCAGAGAGCCCTATCCCCAAAGGAATTCCCCACCTGGATGCTCCAGGGGTGTGTCACTATGGCAGCCCAAGCCACCCAGTTCTCCTCGAGGAGACAGGCAGGGTGTAGAACCCTCTGCAGACCTCTTGGAACAGTCAAACACAACACTGAGGTTCCACTTGGAAGGGAAATTTCATTTTCCACCCAACTTTCTCCCATCCTGCTGTTCTTTAACTCACCTTCCAGAAAAACCTAATGGTCCCAAGATGACTATTACAAGTTTTTACATATATATGTGTATATATATATATATATATATATATATACACACACACTGGTGAGGTTCCAAAGATCCTCCTTGCCTTATTAATTTCATTTATAAAAGCCTGGGAAGGGAACACAGGTAAGACAACTCAACACACAAACGGTATCAAAACTACAGCACAGATTTTCTACATTTCAAATAATAAAAAAAAATAAAATCAAATCTATCTCTGAGGCCTCTGCACCTCTCCAACAGAACATTAAACCGATTAATTATTTACAGGGGAGTTTTCTTTGCGAGCTCAACGAACTAAGGAGCACATCAAAGTTTTTCGAGGTGTGGACCATTTCAGACACATCCCAAACCCTGCAGACACAAAACTCTCTTGCTGCACAGCTTCTTCCTGCAGCTGTGCTCTGAGGGGACAGCTACACACACAGCCAGGTATGTCTATTAGTTATTACTAAAATAACTGCAATAAGGCCTTTTGTTTGGCAACTCGCTACTTCTAAGGAGTGAAACACGAGCAGACTTAGCTTGCCAGCTGCACATTTCACTTTCCCATCTCCCTGAGCAGAGATTTAAAATAGCCTGTTTATCAGATGTGTATCTAACTCGTATTCCACTGTGAGGGCTAAAAAGGAATTTCCAGCCTTACAAATGTGCCCCTCGTGAGGCATTACCGTCTGTTCCGATCACTGTAAAGGGTCCCTCTCTCCTCCTAGTCCAAAACCCATTGAAGCATTTCTTTAATGACTATAAAACAAAAGGCTAGAGGCTCTCTTGCCTTAATTTATATACAAATATATTACCAATTAAAAGGTAACTGTGAAGAATAGAGCTGGTAATAGAAAGCCTTCTGCAACCTGAGCTGGAGTGCTGCTACCATGACATTACAATAATTAGTTAATCTACCCTCTAATTTGTCTCAATTTGCATTGGCAGACTGGAAGCTGCTGTCTACATGATTTCTCACTGAAAACTGTGGTAGGAGAAGAAAAAATTGGTGGGGTTTTTTTCCCACCACCCACCCATTCTATGCATAATCTTTTCCCTCTTCTCTCCATCACCACTGTAAATCTGGAATCCATCTCCATTAAGACTAACTCCAGATCCACTCTGAAAGGACAATTTTGGCTCAATACCACTGAAATACACCAAAGTCAAGCCTTGAAAAATGCCTTCTCATTGCCTGTGATCCTGTTCCACTGCCAGGTTTGGCACAGGGAAGTTGCAGCAAAATGCTCTGTTGAACAGAGCCCTCTCTCCTTCCCTTTTCCAACTCCATCCCCACTGCAAGGGGTTTGATCAGGTCATAAATTCCCTGATTATTCCTCCTGCTATTCCAAACAGCACAGGCAGATCCTCCCTTCTCACCTAAGCTGCTCAGATGGACCATCTGTGCCTCAGGAATGGGGTAAGGAGGAGTTCAAGGCAGGATCCTGCCCTTCAGGAATGCCCTCGTATGACTTCCACGTGCACCTCTTTCCACCAGGAGCCAACTCTTCTGCTCCCACACCTGTGCAGCCAGATGTCACACAACAGCAATTCGAGCCATTTGAAAGACATTTTTGAACCTCTCTGCTTAAAAAAAAGGCAGGGAGACAAAAATTAGTAAAGATAATATTTTCCAACTTGTCCAAGACTTTGACAAAACACATCTTGCCTTTCCAGGCCTTCTGTTTACTTACATACACCAGACTTGCAATAACCCCCTATTTTTCAAATCAAGCTCCATTTTGATTCCTTCCATAAGATGAAACCCACCATTATCTAAGAAAACAAGTACAAATTGTACAATTCATAGCAAGCATTTGCCAAAATGTTAGCCTTCAGCACTCCTTTTTAAACAAACATGAGGAAATGAGATGACCTTTAAATCGCTTCTTGACATGTACTAAATCTACAGAAATTAGGAAGATTCTCTGGAAAGAGCTGTATAATTTTAGTCCTCACAGTATATTTTTAGCTAGGAATATTTTGTATACCAAAGAATGCTGCATGCAGTAACACTTGAGGGATTTTGTTGAGCTTTGAAAGTCTAGGCTTTAGGTTAAAGGGCAGTGGGAGTAGTAGGTGGATGGCTTGAAGCAAGCAGGAAATAACCACCATGAGCTGATCAAAACTTGCATCAGCCTTTTATTGCCCCCATCCCCTTATCCTTTAAAAGCAGAGCTTGGGAATTGCAATAGTAAACAAATTTCTTCTCCCACCCATCCCTTTCTGCTCCTAAGACACAGAAAGCACAGAGCAAGTGACCACAGCCCAAAGTGCAGCTGCACAGGCAGGTTGGAGGAGGCAGCTGGACCTGAGCCCTGAACTAGGATGAGCTCTGTCATCCAATGTTCCCTTTTTCCAAGTGAGAACGATTCTGTATGCAAAAGGAAGGTGGGTGGCAGGAGAACAAGTGCCACAGGAATTGGTGATGCTGCAAAGAGCATGAGGAAGGAAAAGAGGCAATGAAGCTTCTGCTGCCCCGAGAGACCTTTGGCAGGGATGGGGTGCACAGGCTGAGGTACCCACAGAGCCACGGAGCAGGATTTGCTGAGACCTCTGCTTTGTGCAGGCACTTTGACTCAGAGAGGAGATTTATTTCATTGGGAAGGGAAGGATTGCAGCAAGTTTTCCACTCTGAGTGCTCAGAGCACGTTTTCCACTGTATCCCTGATGAAGCACAATGAGTAAGGAGCTCCACGGGGCAAGTGCAGCCCAGCTGAGCTCCACATGTCACCACAGAGCTTCTCCCACCACTGAGTTTGGTCACAGCACCTTGTAAGATGCTTGGGAGAGGTCTAAAGGGGCATCTTGCACCACAGTCTGAGATGTGATGGTAGAAAACATCATGGACTTGCACACAAAAGGCAGATGGAACCCAGATCTGGTGTGTACTTGCAGTATTTGCTTCCCATCACAAAAGTACCAGCTCAGACTAGACTGCCTAGGCTTAACATCACACCTAAATCAGAGGCAGAGCAAATGCAAGCCTGAAGGAAGAGCAGGCAGGGACAGAGTAGAACAGAAGGAGAATTTGAAAGCAGTTACATTTCCTGGACTGTGACAACAGTTCTGGAGAACTGGGGGATACAATTAGCAACTTCCCACCTAATATCACTTAAGAAACCCAGCACTGTGAAGACAGAGGCAGAGGCCAAAAAAGAAGAGTTAATGCCATTAATTCAATATATACTCCCTAATGGTCACAAATTAAGGACTGCCAACACATTTCTCCCTCACATAAGTGCATTCCCTGCAGAACTCACACAGGCAAAGCTTCCAGAGCTGGGAGAGGCAGGCTGGGCTCTCCTTTGCTCTTCACTAAGGCAGGGAACTGCTCTGCTCAGTTTTCCAAGAGCAGAAGTGCTGACCAGGGATGACATGCATGGATAGCAATGCCCAACTCAGCCTGTGGCAGCTACAAATCCAGTGTCTGTTTTTCTCCCCCTCCTCAGTGCAGCTCCTAGGAGGAAACACCAATTCCCTGTACGAGTTTCCATGGATCCTCCTATGGGATACCTCTCCCCTGTGCACTACACACAGGAATTTCACTTCATAGCAAATTATCACAGCAGCCAAACCTCACAGGCAAAGCATCATGAGATATGAACAGAGAAAAAGAAGGACTTAAATTCACGTGAGCTGATCTTCCAGCCCTGCAGTTTGCAAAGCCACTTTCATTGGAAGTAAATACTTCAAGCACAATGGCAGAAGTTTCATAGCCCTCTTTTTACCCCCCAAGTAACTGAGCCCACACCAGGCAGGACGACAAACCCCATCCCAAGGATCCAGCTCAATGCCACCATTTCAGAACAGACCCAGCTCTCGCAGCAAGCACTGTCTGGTCAGGAGACATCAAAGTTAAAGCAGAGAATGTTTTGATTGTTAATTCAAGATGCTCTGAGAGCTCTGTGGTGACCCAGCTGGCCATCCCTGCTCTTGTTTGTCCGAGCAGCAGAGCATGCCCAGCTCACAGTGGTTATGAGTAAGCGAGTGTGTATGTATTGCTGGTGACAGCATCTTCCCAGAAATCATCACAGAACCCCACAGAAGGTCTTTAGAGCTTTCCAAATATGTTATACACATATATTTATAAGTCTTATTTCAGATGAAAGCCTGAAATGAGATTTATTTTCCTCAGCCTTTTGATAACCTCCTGTAGACAGGCACGTACAGAAGCCACTGCTGAGCACAGGGTGGGCTTATTGCACGTATTTAAGGCTTGCAAACAACTGTTCCTCAGCCAAGTATTTCCACCCATGGGGTGATGTGTTTACATACCCTGTGGTACATGAGCAGCAGTTACTTGGGATATAGTGTGTCTCTAATGTTTGGATCCTAACATGCCATGTGCTGGGAATCAGGTACACTCAAACTGTTTGGCTTCACTTAGAAACACTGCTCCAGATGTGAAAGAGTTATCTTGCCTTTTTAGAGGTGACTTCCCCCATGATTGTCTTTTCCCCCCTACCTAGAAATCTGAAAACTCAAGTTAGCAGATGCACAGTCAGGAAATAGAAGAAAGGAAAGCTTGCACAATATGGAATGTATGCAAATAAATTGGAAAAAAGCTACCAAAATAAATACAAAATTTTCAGGTTCCTGGAAAGAAAAGGGCTTATTTTTCAGAGCATGGGAATGAGCCAACACATCCCTAACACACAGAGATGCCCAGAGATGACAGTGTGTAAATTTAGATTGATTTTGCCATCCCAATCCCTGGATTTCTAAGACTTTGGTTAGACAGATCAAGAAACATTCAGTTTGAAAATTAGGGCTTATGGGAGACCCAACATACAAGGCAGAAGGTATTTTGGGAAGAACGCTCTTGTGCTATGAAGTCACTTGCTCCTACAGAAACATGGTGATCTTCCTCCACTGCACCAAAATAATTCCACAGGCAAGGGGTGACAATCTTCCCATGTGGGAAACTGCCCAGATTCAGATCCTGGGTAAGGCACTTACCCAGAGTGTTTAACCATACCTCTGTTCCCAGATAAACCTGACACTGACCCTAAAAGACCGAGACTGATTTCTGCCTCTATTCTGATACAGATCTGGGCACATAGGTCTTCTTAAATAACTGTTTTGGAGACTTGCAGGCATATCCTATACTTTAAAAAGCAGTGTTGACTTAGATTGGGGTATGTTGTCTGCCACTCACCCTAATTGCCTACAGAGGCTGGTGTTACCAGCCAAGAGAACAGGCAAGAGAATCCAGTTACGTTCTCAAAATCCTTCAGGGAAGGCAAGAGCCTGGCCCAGCCCTTGTAATTGCTGCTGAACACTGAGGGATCCTCCAGAGGCAGCTCAGTCCTTGCAGTGCCAGGGGATGCACAACCATACACCAGCCTGAGCTAATCAGGCAGAGAGGAGTCACTGCTGCTCCTGGAGGAGACGTGAGTGGAAGCCACAGATCAAACCCAGTTCCTGAGCTCCTGCAGCAAACACAGAGCATCAGGATGAGCTGCTGGCAAGCCCAACATCTGAGAAACGTGGAAATGTGGTGGTGACCCCATGTGAAGGCATCCTACCAGCCTCTCCCAAATCCCCAAGGAGGGGGATGTCCCAGGTAATGGGTGGGAGCCCAGCTGCCCCCACGTGAGGGAGTTGCTGAGTTAGTGCAGCAGCATCTGGCAGTGATGCTCCTGTTAATGCTGCTATTTATGAAGCTGATTGTTCATTCAGGGGCAGCTCTTGGCACAGGAGGCCTCAGGAGAGCTGGAGGGATCTGGTTAACAAAACATCCAGCAAGCTGGGAAACTGAGCCTGCTTTTGATTTATAACACAGCAAACGAAAATTACGATTTGCCAGGCTCGTTTTGGCACTCGCATAATTCAACTGTAGTCCTGATTATTTTTAAAAAATAATAATTAAAACCCCACCGAGTTTAATTACCATAATTATGGAAATACTCAGAGTGAAAAGGACATGAAAATGAGGCAAACTCACAGAGCTCAAACTCCAGCAATTAACAAGATGTTAGGTTTGTCAGACAAGTCTTAGCAAAGAAAAACTTCTCCACATCGCAGCAGAAGGAGCAAACCCACTCCGTGTCTGGCTTTTCTCACAACCCTATTGCACCCTCTTGTGCCGCCGTGTCAGAACTGCTTTGGCTTGCCTGCCTGGGAACTAATTGCTCTGCAGCACTTGACCTTCAAATCCACCCCCCTGCAGCAGAGCTACAGCAAAGCATGAAGTAATTTTGCAGGGCTGCTACGTGACAAAGTGATCTTCTGCACAAGACTGAAAAATCCTGACCTGGGAGCTTTTGGGGGTCTCCTGGATCTCTATTTGGCATGTGTGACCTCAGGATTTTGTTGAGTGATAGGATTTTAATCTGAGACAGCAGTGCCCTGGGGGGCACCAGTGCCATAATCACCAGCCAGGTGAAGGAGGGGATTGTCCTGCTCTGCTCTGCACTGGGGCAGCCTCACTTAAAGTTCTGGGGGCAGTTTTGGGTGCCACAATATAAGGGAGACCTAAAGCTGTTGGAGAGTGTCCAAAGGGAACACAGAGATGGTGAGGGGTCTAAAGGGAAAGCCATACAAGGAGCAGCTGAGGGTACTTTGTTGATCAGCTGGAGAAGAGGAGACTGAGGTCAGACCTCAGCAGGGTCTGCAGCTCCAATCTCTGCTCTGTGTGACAGGGACAGCCCCCAGGGAATGGCTGGAGATGGGTCAGGGTTAGGTTGGATCTCAGGGAAAGGTCCTTCCCCCAGAGGGTGGTGGGCACTGCCCAGGCTCCCCAGGGCAGTGGGCACAGCCCCAAGGCTGCCAGAGCTCCAGGAGGGTTTGGATGATCCTCTGAGGGACAGAGTGGGATTGTTGGGCTGTCTGTGCAGGGCCAGGAGTTGGACTGGATGGTCCTTCGGGGTCCCTTCCAACTCAGGATATTCTGTGATATGAGAAACTTCGTACAATCACTTGGCAAATAAAACATCCCACAAATCTGCCTGGCCAGACAGAGCTGAACTGTCCCTTTTCAGGGTTTCCTAAGAGGGAAAAGAGCTAGACACCTATATATACAAAGAGGATCCCTGTAAAACATGATTATTTCTTCTCCTCATAGGGGAGGCAAAGGCAGAGGAATATTCCTTCACCTCAGATAAGGGTATCCCATCCAGTGTCTGTGCTGTTTTTTAAGCAAAGCACAGAACAGCAGCAAGTTTGGAGGAAATGAGCAGAATAAGAAGTGTAGAAAACACTGACTGAGACAGCAGGCAGAGCCACCAGGGAGTGTCCTGCCTAGGAAAGATGTACGAGTCCCCCTCAGTCCCCAACGAGGCAAGAGGGAACTAAACCAATTTCTTCTCTTTGCTCCTGGTTGATAGGACAAGGAATAACAAGGCTAATTTGA
Source organism: Margarornis squamiger (assembly GCA_035222235.1). Lineage (NCBI taxonomy): Eukaryota > Metazoa > Chordata > Aves > Passeriformes > Furnariidae > Margarornis > Margarornis squamiger. Next base: position 8,385,216 of record JAWWTY010000036.1, read on the forward strand.
TCCATGGGAGATTAAGGTAAAATATTAGGAAGGAAAAAAAAAATTAAAAAAAAAAATCTCCTCAATCAGTCTCTTGAAGTACTCCCTGACTGCAAATTAAAAGCAGATTAGGCAGGTATGTCAGGAATAACTCAGGTAGAACAGATCCTGCCTGGAAGCAGCAGGCTGAATTACAGGATTTCTCCAGGTCCCTTCCAGGCTTGTTACTATCGTGTCCAGCTGTGGAATTGTTCCTCTCCGAGGAACACCGAGGTTTGTTTACAGGGGATCACACACCAGCTTGTCCAACAGCTAAATAAAAAAGTTGCTCTCTGGCAATCACATCCCCAATCCCAGCACTCTCCTCCTGCTGGGAGCACCGGCAGCAACACTAATTTACAGCTCCTGATCACTGTGAAAACAAGATGTTTCTAAACATTTCCCCGTCTTCACCGCAAATTTCAGTGTGAGCTGAAGCTGCTTCTGTTACAGCATAAGAAATATTTCAGGGAGAGAGAAGTACCCAAAACAGCAGGTTAAAGAGCAGGCAGGACCCTCAGCTGCTGCCAGCACAGTGCCAAGGCTTCCCTCCCAACAGCCCCTTCTTTGCTGAGGATGAAATCGAAAGAAAATACACTACATAACAAAGCTGGAAAGGAAAAATGCCGCAAGATCACCACAGTGGATTGGTTGAACAGAGATTACCCTCCCCTTTTGCTCCTGGAGGCTGCAGCAGCAATGGGGGGATCCACTTGGGTTTGCCAAGGGCTGAGAGGGAAGTTTTGCAAAGCCTGGCTCGGGGCGGGAACAATGGAAACTAAATTGCATCCTAATCCATGAATCAAAGCGCCTGGAATTACTGTTTCCAGGCAGGTGAAACAATAACAAATAATGAACAAAGAGATGCTTCAAGCCTTTGCTGATGCACTCCCCGGGCTTGCTGCAGAAACTGCTCACTGGACACATTTTAGCCCAGCCAAGGTGATTGTCTGTGATAGCCCCAGTTAATCACAGCTGAAAAAAATGAGAGTGTAAACCCCCAGATTGTAAAGCAGTTCTTCTGTAGCTTTTATAGTCTTTTCTTCCATTTAAAGTGGGAGAAGAGAAGGCACATATGACCTGGGCCCAATTGCATGTTGGCTTTGAGGCAGTGCAGCCTCCAGAACCCCCCAGTATGGGTTAAAAACCCTCACAGGCAGGAGCAAACCATCCCATCTCACTTTCTGTGCATTTACAGAACACAAGATGAAGCTCTCTGCATTAAACACTTGGCAGTTTTGACTAGGTTTACAGAAAAACTGGTATTACACACCTAGATTATTGAAGGGGCTTTTTGTATTCTTATTATTCCAGTTGCTAAAACACAGGGTGCTCCCCCACAAGGCAGATCTCTGCATGCTGGTGGCAGGGTCCTCCAAAGAGGCAACTCCTGAGCAGTGGTCACAAAGCACAGGTTGAAAACCAGAGGTTTCAGTAATTTCCTGGACTGCTCTTCTTTGTGTCTCAGTCCATCCAGCCCTGGGGCATAGCCCATCTCACAGATCAACCATCTTTAGCACTCAGAGTTTCTCTAAGCAGCTCCAGAGATCCACAGCTCAGAAGGACCAAGTGTTCCCTGCAGGCAGCACCACAGAATCATGGGATCATTAAAGCTGGAAAAGACCTCCAAGATCAGAGTCCAGCCTCTGTCTGAATATCCCCATTGCCCCTAAACCACATCACAAACTGCCCTGTCCACTCATTTCTTGAGCACTTCCTGGGATTTTGACTCCACCACTTCCCTGTTCCAATGCCTAGCCATTATTTCAGTGAAGAATTGTTTTTCTAATATCCAATCCAAATCTTCCCTGGCACCTCTTGAGACCACTTTCCCTTGTCCTATCACTAGATCCCTGGGAGAAGAGGTCAATCCTCATGGAGGCCTTTCAACACTAGCAGCAAAGCCTCTCTAAATCAACAGAAAGGCAACGTGGAGGAGAAGCTGAAGTGCCCAATTCCCTGGCAATCAGCATTTCTACCATCAGACACGGACAGGAACTGAGGCACAGAAGGATGGGGGAAGAACAAGTCCAAATCCAAACTGGGAAGAAGGTTCCAAGAGGTGAGTGAAGCCCCAAAAATTGTCCCTGTTTTTACTTTCAAATGCATTGCAGAGGTGGCTGCTTGGTGAGCTACTGATGCTGCCTAACCCCACTGAGCAACTCACCTTGGGCAGTGCAGGGTGTTTTGCAGGAATGGACATTTATCCAGACTCTGTTTTTGTTATTGGGCTGAATAGAAACAGCCCCAGCTCACAGTGGGCTTTTGGCAAGACAGGTACAGAAAAGCAGAGTGTTATTCCACCCCTGGCCCTCCCAGCTCAGCCTGCTATTAACACATGTGTTAAATCCCTTGTCAGCAGTACTAGAAGCCATGTAGGTAAACCCAAAACAAAGCTGGCCCTTTCCAATGAGCTGATGGAATAGGAGTGCAGGAGCAGGGAAGCAGCCAAACCTCAGGCTCCAGGGAATCCACAGCTGGGTGATTCCTGGGCACCTCTCCTGCTCTTGTTCTCCTGGAGTCCTGGGGTGTGCAGAGCTCTGGCTGCTTTGGTTCTGGTGACAGTGATACCCCATCCAGCAGGGAGGGAGCTCCTCTGCTGACAATCCACAGGGTCAGGACCCGTTGATATCCCCCCACCTGACTGTTTCTGCTGGCCAGGGCTGCAGGGACCAGCTGAGCTCAGCAAGTTGCATTTTGAGCTCAGCACTGTGTCAAGCCAGGGCTCTGCACTGGCAATGGGACTTGTGCTCCAAATGCCACTTTGGCCCCCAGTCCCTGAGCCAAGGGGGAGGAAAGTGGGGGAAAGGAGGAGTGAGAGAAAGGGAAGCTGATTCTCACTGCAGCTGCAAGCTCCAACTCTAAACTGCTAACCCCTTTGCTCCTTGGAAAGCTGACTCCCAAATCCCTAGGTGTTTCATTATCTCTTCCACTCCCTCCCAGAGTTTCTCTCAGGTAATTGTTCCCACCATAGCATCTGCTTCAATTTGAGCCTGTTTCCTCCTTCACTAGGAGGTTTTGCAGCATAAGGGAGGTGATGGCTTTGCTCTGGCTCCCTCGTTCCCTGCATAAGCAGTAAAAAGTCTGAGAGGCAAATAAACAAGTTTGTGCAGGGACCAAACTCCTGCCCCATTAGAGTGGGAACCACCATCCCCAGACGAAGCAATAACAAGGAACAGGCTACAGAGAGAATCAGAAATAACCTTCTACCAACCAGGTAACGTGACCAGACCCTCACGGACTTGCCTTTAGACCCCATCCTGCTCTCATACACTGCAAGATTCCTCCAGGAAGAACACAGGAATTGCCATTCCCACCCCACTGCTGATAAAGTGGTGGTTTTCAGAGAAGTCACCATTCCTGCTGTGAACAGCAGCCCAGAGATGCTGTGAGAACTTGCATCTTCAGTCCTGGTTAGGTCATCGTAACCCTCACAAGACAAGTGAGGAACCATGAGCTCATCCCTTGGCAGGAAGGGATTGACTGTAGTTTGCAATATTCAGAGTAATTTGTGTAATTTAATGCAGAGGGGGAAGTTCTCAGCCAGGGTAAATCAGAGCAGTGTCAGTTGTGCACTGTTGAAGCAGTTGGGTCAGCCTGTTAATAAAGAACTGAACTCCTTTTAAGAATTTCTTCTTTCCACCTTGAAAAAAGCTCTTTTAAAATTAAAGACTGTTTTTAGGTTGCAGTAACTGCCAGCTAATTGCTACCTGGTCAGTGCTGTAGGAGCCAAAGTATTCTCCAGCATGGCTCTGATTGGATCTGGGCAAAGGGAAGAAGGCAGAGAAAGGACAGTGCAAAGGTATTTTAATCAATTAGGATGTACGTGGATAATCGTGACTCCCATCAGGCAGCTAATTACAAAACTGATTCAATAACCAGCTTTTTAAAGTGTAAAAGAGTTCACTGGGACAAATTCAATTCTGCTGTAGCTTCCTGGAAGCACCCCAGGGGCAGAGGGGAGATGGGCTATCAGACACCTCCAGCTTTTCCCACAAATAGAGGCTTAGTAGCAGGCAGGAATACTTTTCCTCGGTTCCTGTATTAAGCAAGGACTGTTGCTGGAGAACAGAGAGAACTGCCATGGAGAAGCACAGCATGCCAGGCTTGCTGTCAAAGTCAACAAAAAGGTGAAAGAAATGTGCAGGTTTGGGCTGGGACACAGTTAATTTTCATCCTCGTAGCTGGCATGGGGCTGTGTTTGGATTTGGGGTGGAAAGAGCATTGATAATTCTGGGATGTTTTGTTATTGCTGAGCAGTGTTTACAAAGAGTCAAGGACTCTTGTGCCTCTCACCCACCAGCACAGAGGCTGAAGGGCCACAAGAAGTTGGGGCAACACAGCTGGGATGGCTGACCCCAGCTGACCCCAGGGCTGTCCCACACCACATGGCTTCATTCTCAGCAAGGAAAGCTGGGGGAGAAGGAGGAAGAGGGGATTTGTCTTCCCAAGCACAACGGAGCCCCATTGTCCTGGGGATGGTAGAGCACCTGTCTGCCCATGGGAAGTGGGCAATGAATCCCTTGGGTTGCTTTGCTGGTCTGTGCAGCTTTTGCTTTACCTTTTAAACTGCCCCTACCTCAACCCATGAGCTTTGTTTTCACTCTTGTGATGCTCTCCCCCATCCCACGGTGGGGACAGTGAGTGACTCTGTTGGGGTGAGTTGCTGCCTGGGGTTAAACCATGACAGAGACTCAGCAATGCAACACATGTGCTGCTCCAGGAATAAATCCTCCCTTTTGGTCCATTCAGGCAGCATTACTCCTACTAAAAGGCAACAGGCCAATCTGAAAAATCAAGCTCTGCTCATGGGTGTGTCCAAGTCCATGAAGTTCCCTGAGTCTGGGTGCACATCACTAAGTTTGGATTTTGTCCCTGTTGTTTCCTTCCCCACCTCCTTGCTCAGACAAGCTGTGAGGGATGCCAGAAGGGTTGTTTCCTGACATGCAGACCCTGGAAAACCCACGGTTTGCTCCTAGGCTGGGTGCTGGGAAAACCATTTTCTAGCCAGCTCTCTTGTGGTAGCTTTAGGATCAGCTCCCAGTAGAGGCAAGGGACACAATTCCTCCTGCCTTGCCATCAATCCAACACCAACAGCGCTCCAGCCATGGCACAATCACCTCACTTTACACACAAAAGGATTGGGTCCAAAGGTTTCATCCCGAGCCCAAGGCTTTTGGCCATGACCTCCAGCCACCACCGTGCCTGGGAGCAATTTGCTTTCCTAGAAGCAGGATCTGCTTTTAAACTGAAGTCCAGCAGCCGAGTAGGTGGCCACTTAATATCTCCAGGTACTTTCAGGGAAGATTAGGTGAAAGTCCAAATCCAGGTTGACATTCCCTCTCTCTGAGAAACAGGCCTGCAATAAATAAGGCTGCGTGCAAGTTGTTGTTCCTGCTCGGCCGCTCCGCTCAGGCACTTACTGCCAATATGTTCCTCATTAGCACTCTGGGAAGCTGTGAGTGCACAAGGCTCTCTGTGCAGCCCCAGTTTATTCTGTTCTCCAACACATGGAAACACTTTAAAAGTAAGAGCCTTGGGACCTGTGCAAGGGTGACAAGTGACGAGATGAGGAGAGGAGACCAGAGCCAGCCCCTGACAAATTTGAACCATCCAGGCTTTAATCCACAACAAGCAAAAAAAAAAAAAAAAAAAAAACACCAAAAAAAAATTGATGCTAAACAAACCTAGTCTTTTTCTGAAAAGAGATTACATGTGTAATGGAAAAATTATGGGTATGGGGAGTCTGGCCTACAAAAATTGGTTAATATTAGAAGCCTTCAGTTTGCTTTCCATGATTAATGGAACTTCCCCTACATGTAACTCAGTCAACATTTCCATCTCCCTCAGAGCCTATTGAGAGCCCCCTATTTTTTTAATTTAAGGAAAATGGAATTTTAAGACTTTGTAACGTTTCCATAACTTGCTGTGAGCAGGTGATCAGCCATTTCCCCCCTCAAATACCATCCCCTGGCGAGGCAGAGCAGGGCAATGGAGGGGCATTGCCTTTTTATCTCCTACCTGGGACAGCATTTAGGTGCTTTTCAGCCTGAAGGGTTCCTGCTTTTCCTCATGGTGCCACTGTAGCAAGAGCCAGGGCAATGCCCCAAAGCCCAGCACAGAGCTGAGTTGCTTCTCAGAGATTTGGCATCCTCATACTATTGAGTCTGATGGGTCATGGGGATACCCAGCCCTCTCCAGAAGGGAAGAAGCTTCACATGAGAATGTCAATGGAAAACTTAAGCCCTGAAAGCAGAAACAGGCTATTAATGCCCATCCCACAGGATCTGAAGAGTTAAAGCTGTTGGAAGAAATGTTTGTGCATGTTGCTTTCATGCCAGTGGAAACAGAAGAAAAAGCCTAAACTCTCTGCACGGGCACAGCAGGTTCAGCTTTGATCTCTCAGGAGGTTTGTTTCCTTCATTAGGCTTTTCTTAAAATTCACTTTTATGAAGCCTTTTAATTTCCCCCCTGCATTTCACCCCCCATAAAAGCCTTTTTAGATTCAGGGGCAGGGTGGGGGAGGAGAATCTCTTTTAATTGCCACTAAACATTACCTGAAGTTGCTGGTTATGTACAGGGATGCTGGAGCTGCTCATTGTGAGACTCACAGGCACTGAAGGACGGGAAAATCCCACTAAGACCATAATAAACCATTTAAAGGGGCACAGGGAGGAGAGAGAGAAATAGACTCCCAAAGCACCAACACCAGGAAAGGTGAGGTAGTGCAGGAACACCAGGAGATCTCCAGCAGAACTTGGCTGGTCCCTGCTGCAGGACAAGCTCCAGTTTCATCTCTGTTGGTGCCGGTTAGGTGATGAAACCAGAACCTCACCACAGTTCAGGTGTCTGCTCTACAAACACAGCACAATGACACAATCCCTTCCTCGTAGTGGGGCTGCAAGGCTTCAAAATCCCAGACTACAGAGGTTCCAAGGGGGCTCAACATCCCACTACCCAAATTCCAGCACTACAGCACGTGAGCAGGTAATTTATGGCTGCTGTTCCTATATGGGATCAGAGGGGCACCCTTTGAAATGCCTTCCTCTGCTGAGTGCACAGGGGAGAATTTCAACTCTGCATTAATTCCTGATGGGATCCTTGGAAAACAAAACCCAAACCAGAATGTGTACACATCATCTCATCTGCCCTGTGCAGGCCAAGGTAACAGCACTGAGTTCCCTTCCCCAAATCGAGGTCTGGGTCCTTCACAACACACATTTATCCTCAACATACATTTTTTTGTGTGTTTTTCTACCACAAAAGCCTGTAATAGCAAGGGATGGAAAGGTATTGCCTGGTTGCTGAGTGCAGCCCCCCACTATTGTAGTCGACTGGACTGCACCACTCTAGTCACAAGAAGCAGCTTCATTTTAACAGTAGTTTGTGGTTTTACCCCCACTATTCCTATTAAAAGCTTAACTTCATATGATTAGCCTGTTACTTGAAGTAATTTAAACAATGAAACAACCAGAGCAAATTGTAAGACTATTCACCAGCTCATTTGTGTGGATGAACTTGCTCAAGTCCTTGGAAGCAGATACTGTTCTTAATGGGAAAACTGTGTCCAGATCCTGCTTGGGCTGTACTGAACCCTCAGGGGTTGTGTCCTCTGACAGCAGATAACAATCCCCATTTTGCTCTCTCAGTCTGCTTCTGCGACAGAAAGAAGCTGCCATTTCTAGCCCAGTTCCAAGGGACAGATTCTGACCTCACCTAAAACATGAGCCCACACAAGGAAGGCTTTTCAGTTATTCCAGTTTTAAGCCTGGCATAGCACAGAAGAGGTTCTGCCCTGCCTTTTCCTTTCTGATGTTCACTTAATTCACTGTAACATGAACACAACTGGCTTTAACAGGACTCAACAACTGCAATAGCTCACAGTATTTCTTTAGTCCTCGAAGCACAAGCCTCTGCTTTTCTGCCACATCAACCCCAGACCTCCCCCAGCCCAAACTCAATTTCAATTATATTTAACAAAGCTAGGTGGATGGACAGCATGAAGTCAGATGAAGTTCAGTGCAGACAAATGCCAGGTAATGCACTTAGGAAAGGATAATTTGAACTACACAGGGAAGGAAAAAAAAAAAGCCAAAATGCTTTTGCAAGATAATCATCTGCTGTGCACAGAGAGGCAGGGAACTGAAAAGACTTTAATGGAAAGAGATGGCAAGTCCTTCCTTGGGAAGCTGCTCCCCCCAGCTCACCCCAACTCTTGCAGCACTGCAGCAACAGCAAAGCTCTGAGAGATCACAGAGACACTTCCACACAAGTAAAGCTTGGTGGAGTTGGAGTTTGGTGGAGTACAGGAAAGGATCCAGGAATGAGCAGCTCTTTGTGCACCTCTGAGTCAGAGCACGTGGCGGGGTTCTGCGTACCCAACTGCAAACCCCAGGGCAGAGAGACTTCTCCCCCCAAACACCTCCAGCTTCAGTCCAGACCTCTGGGAGTTCACATCCTATACAGACACATTCCCTACTGGTGAACAGGACCCACAATGTGCTAACAGGCATTTCCCAGGGTAGGATCCTGTGCCAAACAGATTCCCCAAGGAGACCCTCTGTGCCTGCACTGCCTTCACACAGCAGCTCTCACAGGATCCCAGAATGGTTTGAGTTGGAAGGGACCTTTAAGATCATCCAGTGCCACCCCCTGCCATGGGCAGGGACACCTTCCACTAGCCCAGGTTGCTCCAAGTCCCATCCAACCTGGCCTTGAACACTTCCAGGGATGGGGCAGCCACAACCCTAATCCTCTTCTCACACAACAGCCCAGGTCCAAGACCCAAACCCTCTGTCTGCTGAGAACACAAGCCAGGGTGGACCTGGGCACACAGAACAACTCCTCCAGCCTACACTCAACAAAACCAAAGCCATCCTTAACCCTGCCCTCTCTATAATTCCATCCAGATTTGGTGCAGAGAAGCAGCCACAGGTGCAGCCTCTCCCAGCAAGCACTCCTGCTCCCCACTGCTGCCAACCTGTGTCCACACTCCAGGGGAGAAACCACATCACTGTCTCCGAGCTGCAGAGCAGGGAAAAGGGGTTGGCAGGGGATTGACACTCATCAGGCTCCCCAGGGCAGTGGGCACGGCCCCAAGCCTGCCAGAGCTCCAGGAGGGTTTGGACAATGCTCTGAGGGACAAGGTGGGATTGTTGGGGTGTCTGTGCAGTTGGACTGGATGACTCTTGGGAGTCCCTCAAACTCAGGATATTTTCTTATTCTAAGAAGGAGAGCAATCTCTCCCCATCTGGTGCCTTAAACACCCAGAGCTTCCCTCCCACCTTTGGAGGGCAAGAAGAGACAGCACAGAAGAGGGAAACGCAGCACTCCCTGCTCAGGGCTTTGCTGACCTTCCTCGGCTGCCTCAGCAGGGGAAGGGGGGATTGCAGACCCCATGGAGCACCTCCCAGGTAGGACTCCAGATCAGGAGCACATTCCATGAAGTGTGGGGCCATCTGACGGCGGAAGAAGGCAGCGGCAGGCAAAGCATCCCAAAGGCTGCTCCGCTCCATTCATCTTCAGTAATTGAATGCATGCCCCGGGGGGGAGCGCTGCGCAGGGGCCAGAGGGAGGGAGGGGGAGCCGTATTTATATTTGTCTTCCCAGATTTAGTTTGTCTTTATCTCCAGCTATTTTGAATGTCATGGGGAGTTAATGAAGACATGTTGTGCATCTGCAACGCATGGAACAACTTCCCTCCTGTCTCAGCATATTAAATTCTTTCTTACTTACATTAGGAATTACAGGGAAAGAACAGACACAAACAAAAAAAGGAAGAAAGATAAAAGGAAAGTAGAAAGAGATAAGACAGTAGAAGAAAAGGAGGAGGGAAATCCCTTAAATTCAGCTCTCAAAGTTGAATCACAAGGCATTTTCTAGCCCTTTCACCATCTGTCTTGATCAGAGATGTCAGCCCTGGAAGAACTGCCCATGTCCATTTGGCAGGACACAGACAGGAGCAGCCTCTTAAACACCCCTGCAATATCACTCTGCCCCCCAGTCCACTCCCCGTGGCAAAAGGCTGAGGGTACCTGCAGAGAGGGATCCTGAGCTGTAACACCCTCCCTGGTGGCAAGTGGCACATCCCCAAGCCCTGCTTAACCTATCTGCAGCCACCAGCTCTCCCTCCAGGAGCCGGGGAGGACTTGCCATACAACAAGACCTCAGGGCCTCCACCCCAGGCACAGACACTGCTCTGCAGATGGGTATTTTTAGCTGCTCTTTCTGTGCTACAGACAGGAAACTGAGGCAGACAGCAAATACAGGCCCAGATCTATAAAGGCTTTCTGGCCTCCAACCTCTGTCTTTAGACAATCACTGGCTTAGATTTCACAAGTCATTTCCAAGGGAAGAGACAAGGCAATGGCAGAGACAAGCCCTTTTCCTAGGATATCCCTTCCTTGGCTCTCCTCTCCCCCTTCTGGGAGAGGCAAGAGTACAGACTTTCCTTAATCATGGAGCCATTCTCTTGGAAATTAAGATCTTCCCTTTCCTGGCACTTCCCATCCTCTCTCTTTCCCCAAGGCAAGATCTGGCACACCTTAGATGTTCTGGTTTGGCCTGAAGTTTTATTTAGACTGTTCCTTGCTTAGGGGATTCTCTGTTTATATCATTGGAGGGTGTTAATAAGGGCAGAATGGTTTCCAGATCCACACCAGCTGACTGGATTTCCTGAATCCACGCCATCTGTAAAAACAGAAATGTTCCCTTCTCCTTGTACACACAGATAAATGCATTAATGTTAAACCTCCCAGGGCAGGAATACAGGAGAGGTTTGCACTTCTGGCCAACTGAAACCCAGCAAGGTCTGGAATGAGGTACAGAACTACCATTTTTATTGTGGAGCCTCAGCTGAAGACATGAAGTATCTCATCACTCTGTGGAACAGACAGAAGAGCTTGACATTTTAAAAGAGCTCACTCTGGAGTTTCTGGCACCTGTGTGACACATCTGGCACCAGCCACCCTCAGAGACACCAGAAGATGAGAACTGAGGCCCTGGCTGGTATTACAGCACTTGCAAATGCCCATCACTCAGTTCTTCCATGGCAGAACAAGCTTCCCTGGAGCTCTCAGGACAGCACAGGGCACTAACCCAGGTGCTTCTCAATGATTCAAAGAGGTGCTTGGGAGATGGGACACTTGGGGACCAATACCTGGGATCTGTCAGCCAAAAGGGTTTATATCTTGTAAGCCTGACACCAGTTTGATCACCCATTCCCAGTTTGGGCTGAGCTGTGCACACCAAACTGATGTCTCAGCTGCCACCTCTGTCACCCCAGTGCCCACCAGGGTCACACACAAACTGCACCATTACCCAAGCACTGGGCTCAATCAGCCCAACGTGTCCACTGTTTGTTGTCCCCATCTAACAGAACTAAATGCTACCCAGACGCTTTGGAAAGGAATGACAGCCAAAAAAATTCATTTTTCTAACACACCAGCACAAAAATCAGTCTCAAGTGGGAACAGGCTAAAGCATCAAAGGGTTAGTCTGGCTGAAGAAACAGCAGCAAGCAGCTTTGAAATACTCTGAGAAGCAAGCCCAGGGCATGTCAAGGAGTTAAGCCCCTTATCCAGGGACTTACATCCAGATCTAGGATGTCTAAGGGGCTGCCCCAAGAGGGATAATTTTGTTTGTTCAGCAAACTGCATCAGCTCAGTGCACCTGATGAGCTCTGCAAGGTCAGGGAGGCAGAGGCTTTACAACCAGGAGTAAAAGCAGATCACACCTGTACTCTTCCAGGAGGAATGAGGTGTCCATCAGGCCCAGCCAGTGCACATCCCTTCCTTCACTCCAAGTTGTTCCTTTTGTGAAACTAACCCTGTTCCAAGAAGGGATGAAGACACATCAGCTAGACTACAACAGCAGTGAGCTGTCAACCTGCCTCTGGAGTGCCCCAAACCATGGGAATTGCCAGCTGACAGGACATGGATCCCCCACCTCTGCACTCCAACCACAGGAGCAGGACACTTCTTTCCTCTTCCTATGCCAACAGTGCTCCAGGCTTCAATCTGATTTGGGGGTGGGACTGGCCTTTACTGACGGGTTCCAAGTCAGCTCCCAGGTGAGGGAGCACATCAGGGAGTGACACCACACACCTGGAAGGGCTTGTTCCATCCCCTGGTACCGTCTGGGCCACAGACAAGCACAGCTCTGACCACACCATATCTGCCTAAGCCTTTTAGCTCCCTGACAGGCCTGACAGCACAGACCATTTAATGTCAAGCCTCTTATTTAATCACAGTAGAAACGAGGCTGTTTCCCTTCCGGAGCTTCCTCCCTGCCCCAGCTCATTGAAACCCAAACACCTGGTTATGGGTTTGTCTCCTGTGAATAAAAACGTTTCCTACAACATCCATCTCCTCCAGCTACAAGACTGCAAAGGGCACAGAGCATTAGCAGCCCAATTCAGTCAGATTTTCCTTGTTACAAGATTAAGCTCAGGCCATGAGAGCTGCCTCTTGGCTTGGCTTCCAAGTGAAAAGGACCCATGTGTGTTCACAACAAACAGTCACCAGCGTGGTGTTTCTGAGGAATTCAGCTTTGTGCTGCTAGAAATGCTGCAGTACTCGGATTTTTAAGGTCTCCAACCCTTGATGTGTCCAGAATTGCAGTTTGAACCCCAAAACAGATACTGCTCACATTATGCCAATGTCTTGTTTAGCATATGACAACTATTTACCTCAATTAAAAGGAGCAATTTTCTACCCATTATTCTTAAAGCCACGAAGCTCCAGGAGAGCAACCCTGCAAATACTGGCCAGAATCCAAAAGCACTTTGTTATAAACAGTCTTACTCTAATACAGACTTAAACTAATGCATATGCATGAAGATTCAAGACTTAAATCCATATTCTTTTGCTTCCATCCCATCGAATTGGGCAGAGTTCACAAATGCAATTATTTCAGATTCCAATTCAATACATGATCTTCCTCATATCTCTGTGTTTTTCCTTCAGTAACAGAACTTCTGAGCTTCCAGTTTGATCTCAAGAACTCTGAAATTCATGACATGCCAAAAGCCACTAATATTTTTGATAACTCAGCTCAGTTTTCTGCTCTATATTGTGTGTTCATCATAAAAAGGCCTTGGAAGACTGTGCTTAACAAACTACTTTCAATAGTAATGAACCAGCTAATCCCAAAATCCTCTCTCGAACAAAAGCCAAGAACAAGTTTCCCATTTTCAACTTCTTTATACTTCAGTCAGCCTCCCACAAGTCACTTTATATGGTTCATGGTTTAATAGAAGTTTAAGAAGTATTCCCTTCTGGGGGTTTTATTAAAAAAGCCTACCAAATTTATTGCCTGTGTCAGAAGCTTCCTTACCCTGTTTTTATTTTCATACTAAAAAGTTTATTATCTATAGCAATATTATGATTTCATCCCTGCCTCAGTTTCCCTAATGTACAACATTCACTCAGGTGATTACACAGTAATTGCTGTGATGGCAGAACCAACAATGCCCCTTCTCGCCATTAAAGCATTTCATTGTTTCACACCATTGATTCCTTCTCAAAAGTAATTAAGAGCGTGAAAGACAGGAATGAGCCTCATTAGCTCCCACAAGTACAGGCATCCTCCAGCTCTCCCATGAACCTTTCCAAGGTGCAGCAACTCGCTGGAGGTACCCACAGGCACGTCGAGCAGCATTCCCTGCTCAGCCTTTCCCAGGCACCCTGTTGGCTGCCTTACATGCAACACCAAGCACAACAGCCCTGGGACTAAATGATATCCTGACAAAATTCCTGCGTTCCAGCCTGCACAGATTGTGGAGATTGGGAGGCAGAAAGCTGCACAGAGCCATCAACTGCAGCTTCTCTTCCTTTTCCTCTAAACCCCATTGACAGTCCCTCAGAATAAAGTAAGCCATTTGCTGGATCTCCCTTATCTTATTGTACATCAATTTGCTGAAACATTCATGGGATCACTACGCATTTCATTTACCCTTAAGGCCAACCCCTCTGCTTATTAAATTAAGAAGATGAATGAGAGATTTGCTCTCCTGCTAGCAGCCCAGGGGATTCATTAGTCAAGTAAATGATTGCACTTGCCTCAAGTTATGCTACTGCAATGTTTGTAATGTGTCTTCTGATCTCAGCTCCCCATGCACTTTGGGGAAACAAGGTTGGCTTCCAGACAGGTCACATTTAATTCCAGTCACTCGGCTTCAGCAAATGGATAAAAAAGCCTCAGATTCACTGTCCTATTCCCTCCCTTGGCTCAGCCCCCCAGACACTTCACAGAGCAGACACACGAGGGAAATCAGGAGCTACGTGGGAGCCACCAATATTTGTCCCATTTCTGTCTGTGTCGGGCACAGTGACCATTTCAGTGCTGACAGAAAGGGCAGATTTGGGGGCACAGTGCCACATACAGTGACAGAGCTGCACAGGGCAGGAGGGAGCAGTTCTGCCCTCATCAAGTTGGATTATTAATTAAGCACAGAGGCAGCTGTTAACAAGCTCCCTTTTGCCTTGTGGAGAGGAGCTGGCTCCAGGTAACTTCAGCCAGAAGACAGCAATGTTTCTGTGTGCAATAAGAGGGAAGCAGGGAGAAAATGGTCCTTCAGGAAAAGGCTGAAATTCACATCCCAATTAAACTGCTCCGCAGTGTAGGTGGAAAGGAGGTTGAAAAACTCCAGGGAGTAGTTGTTCCCAATCCTGCAGGGCTCTTCCTTGAAAAGCAGAATGTGGATGAACAAGCCCCCCCAGCACGGTTGGGTGAGCACTTCAGCAGTGGGATGAGCATCATGGAAGAGAATCCAAAGGCAGATTGGACACTTTGTAAGTGGTTTACAAGTTGTGTTGTCATGGCCCTGGTCTCAGTAGGGCCCATCCTGCCACCTTTAACACCAGGTAAACATCACTGCAAGACCAGTTTCTGCCTAATAGACCTGGAATGAAGCACATTCCATCTTTTAAGAATGACAACAGCAAGAACCACAGTACCTGTCACCCAATACAATCCCCACAGATGCCCAGGTGGCTGCACACTCTGCTACAAAGCTATACAGTGAGTCTGAAACATCAGGCATTAGGGAAATCTGACCGGTTCTTGAAAGTTTCCTAGTAAATCTGTAAGCAAATAGAAATGAAAGATTTAGGGGCTGCTCTTTCCCCAGCACTACACCTGAGTAAAGCAACAGAGCAGGCAAGCTCTCCGAAATGCTCCCTCCCACGAAAGCATCACAGCTGCAGTGGGAAAGGAGAAAAGTGCACTGCACACCTGAGGTACAAACGTGCAGAAGGGAGGGACTAATCCCATGGCAAGAGCTGTGAGGAAGGAATTAAGATATCTGAGCAAACATTACTGCCCTCCCCTCCTTGCCATTGCCCACAGACCAAGTGCTGATTTACCTCACAGCTTTGCCACAACTTTCTCACTTGACCTTCATCGGCCATGTGCATAAAAAGCACAACATGACAATTCTGCTGCATCTGCAGAGGGGATGTTTAGCCAGGAGTGATTTTACACAGTGAACAAGTCCAGGGTTCACCCAACACGAGGCCCAGGTGGAGCTGCATTTGCCTGGAGCAGTATCAGGACATGCTCTCCACAATCAGGTGCCACTTCAGGGAGGGGCCAGGGGCAAGTCTGATAAATTTGCATAGATAAGTGCTCCCATTTTCCAAGCAGCATAATTAGGACAGAGTTAACCCTGGAGTAGCCTGTTACACAGCAGAGGATTTTACAGTGGTCACAGCTGACTTCAAAAGAGCTCATAA
Organism: Margarornis squamiger; assembly: GCA_035222235.1. Lineage (NCBI taxonomy): Eukaryota > Metazoa > Chordata > Aves > Passeriformes > Furnariidae > Margarornis > Margarornis squamiger. The sequence goes on from JAWWTY010000036.1 coordinate 8,400,968, forward strand.
ATCACAGAACGGTTTGGGTTGGAAGGGACCTGAAAGATCATCCAGTTTCACCCCCTGCCACAGTCAGGGACACCTCCCACTAGCCCAGGTTGCTCCAGGACCCATCCAACCTGGCCTTGGACACTTCCAGGGATCCAGGGGCAGCCACAGCTTCTCTGGGCACCCTGTGCCAGGGCCTGCCCACCCTCACAGGGAAGGATTTCTCCCCACTATCTCGTGTGTTTATCCCTGCCTTCTCTGTGTGAAACCATTTCCCCTTATCCCATCACTCTCTGCCCTTGTCTAAAGCCCCTCTCCAGCTCTTTTGAAGCCCCTTTAGGTGCTGGAATCCTATTCTAGTCGAATTAGCTACTTACTAATCAGTTCCAGCAACCCCTCCTAGGGCAGCGCTCCTCGTCCCAAAGAGCGAAATCTCCACGACAGAAGGCAAGAGACAGGAGCCACCCAGCCTGTGTAGGCTTAGGGTGTAACCATATCCCTTACCCCAAACTGGTGGGGCTGAATTGTACTGTCACAAACCGGGAATCGGCCCCCAAATCTACTCCCGGCTGTGGCTATGGCTGACACCTCAGGGACGGGTCCCGAGCAGCAGCCGGAGCTGCTGAAGCCTTTTGGCTGCTGACCCAGCCCCTCCCAGAGCCCCGATCTCCTCAGGTTCACACCGTTTGATGCTTTCCGTGGGTTGTGAGCTCACTCACCGCCCCTCAGCCGCCCCGGGCAGCGCACACGCCGCCACACCCCGAAGCGGCGGGCGCTGAGGATGCTCAGGGCGCTCCGCGGCGGGTCACAGCGCTTCACTGAGGCGTTAATTACACAGCCGGGCTCTTCAGCATCCCCTGCTCAGAGGGGACCCCCCAGCGCCTGCTTTTCACCTCACCCACACCCCTGGCACGGGCTGCCCCAAGCCTCAGGCTCCGCTGCATCCCCAGCCCCCCCCGGGATGCCTCATCCTGCGCTTTTTCCACGCCGAACGCGCGAATTTAAGGAACTGCCGCCATCTAGTGGGTTTAATCGCCCTCAGCCCGGCCATGAGCCCCCCACACCCACCCCGACACCCACCAGAGCGCGGTACCTGCGGGTCCGGGCGCTGCTCCCCTCCAGCCTCGCCGTGAGCAGCATCCCTTCCCTCCCGATGGGCAGGGACACACTGAGGGACCCGGCGGGTCCTTCACGCCCTCCAGCCCCACAGGTGAGACCCAGCCCGGCCCCACACCCAGCCCGGCCCCCTCGCTGGGCTCAGCTGGGCTGGCCGGGCATCGCCCACACCTGCTCCCGAAAGGAGCAAATCCCCCTCTGCCTCGGGTGGGGGGGAAATGGGAGGTGCGGGAGGGGGTACGTGTCTTCAAAACACGGCTATGGGAAGTAGTTGAGGTGCTCCTCAAATGGGGGACAACATGGGCGCCCTTCCAGGGCCTGAAGGGAGCCTGTGGGAAAGATTGGGAGACTCTTCCAAAGGGCCTGGAGTGACAGGACAAGGGGGAATGGCTTTACACTACCAGAGGGCAGGGTTAGATGGGATCAGAGGGAAAAATTCTTCCCTGTGAGGGTGGGCAGGCCCTGGCACAGGTTGCCCAGAGAAGCTGGGGCTGCCCCATCCCTGGAAGTGTCCAAGGCCAGGTTGGACGGGGCTTGGAGCAACCTGGGCTGGTGGAAGGTGTCCCTGCCCATGGCAGGGGGTGGAATGAGATGATCTTTAATGTCCCTTCCAACCCAAATGATCCTGTGATTCTGTGATCCCCAGGACTGACTGATACTGCTAGAAGAGCCCAAACTGTGGATGACTCCAGCTCTGTGTCCTGGCTAAGGGGAGAGACAGAAGGCGAAAGGAGCCAAGTCTATGTGTGGAGATGTAAAAGAGAGGCAGGTGCCGTGAGAAAATGAATGCAATTAAGAGACTCTGCTTGGTGGGAGGATTTTGGAGACAGACAACAAAGAGGATGTCAAAGATAAAAGATAAATGTGGAAGAATTATACAGTGTGAATATGTTGCTTCTGCTGCAAAAGCACATGTTGTTTCAGACAACAGCCCGTGTCTGCAGTTTTGTACTGAGTACATCTGCAAGGGCTCCTTTGTGTGCCTTTCCATGAAACCTGCACAGCAGAAGCTTATTCCAAGGGCTTTGGAGATTACTTTCGTATCCTGAGAACAAGGAAGGGATTCATTCCAGGTACACAGCATTAGCTGCAAGTCACAAAATTCAGGAGCTGGTATTGCAAGGAATCAAAGTATTTCCAACAGGGTTAATGTTAGTCATTTTAGGGTGTCTTCTGAAGAGAGACATAAAGGGAACTACAAAGATTTACACTGAAGTCTCCTCTGCAGCTAGCGGAAAATTCCAAGAAATCTTCAGTTCTGTTGAGTTTAGTGTCTGCAAATCAAAGCCTTGAGCAGCCAGACACCACCTGGGCCAGAGTGCCCAGTCAGGCAATCCCAGCTCTTACTGGGACACAGGTGCTGCACATCCAGGGCATTATCTAACCAGGGAACACCTGCAAATCGTGAGCTTGCTCTGCCAAATGGACTCACATGTCTTCCCTGGAACACAGATCCTAGCTAGGTGAGGGTTTCCCTGCAGAATCACTGCAATATTGCAGGGCAGGGTGGTTCTTTGGCCTTGGTGTGACCTGTGTGATGGAGCTTCAGCAGCAGTGCCACCTGCCAGCAGGTCTATTGTCTTGAGTGGCCCTGGTTTTGTTTGGTATGAAGTTGGCTTCAGGTTGGTGTTGTGGTGGTCTCATCTTGATGCCAGACCACTGCAGACCGTGAAATTATGAGCTGAAGGGCTGATGTTGCTCCAGGTGGTTTCACTGCTGCATTTGCAGGGGTTGTATCCTGGGACTGAAGCTATTTTGTGGGATAACCCCCAAATGCTGGTCAGCCTTTGGCCTAAGGTTTCATCTTACCTCACACAGGCTGCTAAAAGGTGAATGATAACAGAAACTCCCCATGCAGACAGCAGACAACAATTTAGTGATCGCAGTCAAGAGAACAGCACTGGGAGACAAATATTCAATTCCTGAACACTCCAAAAAGGAGAAACAACCCAGACCTGATGTAACAGTGCACAGTAACAGCAGCTGCATGTCCTTCCCTAATTCAGGGTGCCCTGTGAGCCTCAGGTGAGTTGTAACCAGATCACACACATCTTTACTCCAGCTGGTCTCAGAGCCTGGCAACAGGTTGGAAGGGACCTCCAAAGGCCACCTTGTTCCAATGCCCATGCCACGGGCAGGGATGGTGCCTGAGGGTTAATGTGAATCCCCAGCAAGGATGGGGATGCTCAAATCACCATCTTGCCTGGGGGCTCAGTTTTTGGAGGCTCCCACCTTCACGTTGCCCTTGGAGTTCCCTCTCTGAGCTCTGCCCTCCAGCTTTCTGCTGTGTTTTTGGGTGGCAATTTGTACAGTCAACAGGGTTGATTGCACCACTGCAATTAAGATGATGCCAGCCCAGATTAAATGACTTTACAATTACCATTTGCTGTTGTTTGCTGTAACAACATTTGCCTCTGAAGCTGCTGGAAAAGCTCTGCTGTTTGCTGGGCTGATCTGGAAGGGGTGGGAAATGCTGATCCTGAGGAGGAGAGTTGATGGCAGCTTGTGCACTGTCCCACCTCACAGACACCACCACCCCTGCACACAGGCAAAGCAGGAGGTTCAGGCAGCACTTGAAGGCTGCAGAAAGACACGAGAGATTGAAGCCTTTATCTGAATCCCAAAGGTTCCTCATGTCTGGGGACTTAGAGTAAATCTCTCTGTATCAAAGTTGTCTTCCATTTCTCAAAGGCAAATTTGTGGTTGCTGATTTTTTTTTTTGCTCTGCACACACCAAGATGTGGCTTTTCCATGTGCAAAGTCCAGAGCAAAACAGCAGCACTGTGGGCAGGAGAGGGATGAAATGTCCCTTTGACCTTTTGCCCTTGAGGACAAATGTACCATCCCTGGTTCTGAATGATATGAAAGCAAATTCTGCTCCCCCAGTGGGCTGGGACAGTGACACAGAGGGAACTGCTTTAATCTCAGAGGCCTGATCTGAGTTTCAGGCATATCAGGCTTGACAGGACCAGAAAATAAATTATTTGTAATGTTCAGAGGAATTAAATCATAATGGATTAGTGCTGTTAGATCCTATATGATGCTCATGCATGTTTTTTACATTAATCTCTGGGTACCAATACTTGGGGACATGCTGGATGCAACATCTAAGAGGTTTTGTAATTTTTGGCTCCAACATACTCTAGTAAGAAAGCAAAATGGGTATTTTTTGGCAAAAATACAACCACTTCCTTGGCTTCTTGATCCCTTTCTTTTGCAGTTGCTTTCTTTGGTGGGATTTGAAGCTTTTGAAGCTTACAAGAGTGTATAACTGACCTTATTTTGGAATGAAATCCAGGTTTATAGCTGCCACAGAAAAAATAGCCATGATTTTCTCTCCAGTGATAGAGTGACCTTTAAATTGAGCCTTGGGGTTCCCGTGGTGTATCTGAGAGCAGTGTCCCTGTGGCACTCATGTCTCTGCTCCCAGAGCTGTAAACACCCAGTGCATGTGCACAGTGTGTCACTGATACCTGAGAGAGCCCACAAACAAACCCTGCTTGCCTGCAGGGCTAGTTGTGTGTTCAGAGCTGAGTTACTGGGAAATGCTGGGAAAGTCCCATGAAAGGGCAGGACTGGAGAGCTTGCATCTTGGGGGCTTTGAGAGCTCTTGTCATACAGCCAGACCAGGAAAGCTGTACTGAGACATCATAAATGTCTCTTCACGTGCCTATCACAAATGATGGACTCATCTAAAAAGCCAGATAAAATTAAGAAAATGAAAAATATTGTACTTTGTGTGCTGTTTGGCTTTAATTTCAGGTAAAAAACCTAGCAGGTTCCCATCATCTCAGCAATATTACTCACCACTAGGAGAAGGATTTGTTCATGTCTATGGGCTAGTCCAGAGGGAAAGTCCTGAGCAACAGAGCCCCTCCTCTGACTGTAGCACACGTGCCAATGATGCCCATGGTGCCCATGGTTAGAGTCTAGTGTTATTACCATTGGATTTTGGTTAACTGTTTATTAAATTTATTTAAATGTATTCAAAATCCAGACCACAGCCCTCAGTCTGGGCTCACCAGGGCAGGTGCATTTTTGCCCAGGTGTGAAACCCTTGGCTGAGAATGGTGCAGAGGGACAGGTCAGGGTGCCAGCACATCACCAGTATTGTGGAGATGTGCAGGTGGGGCTGAAAAAATTGAAGATATATGTTTGTTGGATGGATGAAGGGAGGGATACCAGCATATAGTTGCATATGCTACACCATCCCTTATTTTCACATGTTCAGCAATACACAAACAGGGAGAGAACAACCACTCCAGCCTTTGTGAGGATGGGTTGGCGTGCTGCACTATGCAACTCAAATTCCTTCTTCACCCATCTCCTCCTTTTTCAACCCCAAAGCTCCCACACAGGCACTTCCACATCAACTCCCAGGTGCTGCTGGGGTTCTTTTTCCAGAGGCAGACACTACTCCTCGGTGGCCGGGAGGTGGCAAGCTTTCAATTCACATCGCTCCGGCTTTCCACTCGTTTCCCCGAAGCAAAGGATTTGCGGGAATGAACAGACTGGAGAGCCCTGTTTGTCCGTGGGGGGAACAGAGACAACTGCCCATGACTGTCAGTGACAGGGTCCTGCCACAGATCCCAGGTTTTGTCACCCTCCAGAGCAAAGCACTGGGAGACAACAGGCACAGAGAAACCAAAGCTACAGGATTTCCCCAAACTCTCTGAATGCTGACTTTGCCACAGCATTTTGCATAAAAGGATGTGTCAAGTCCATTCCTAACAAAGAAAACAAACCAAGGTGGTTTTGAGAAAATGATCCCTCTGCATGTTGGTACATACACTTTTAATTTCATAGAATCACAGAACGGTTTGGGTTGGAAGGGACATTAAAGCCCATCCAGTCCCACCTCCTGACAGGGGCAGGGACACCTTCCACTAGCCCAGGGTGCTCCAAGCCCTGTCCAACCTGGCCTTGGACACTTCCAGGGATGGGGCAGCCACAGCTTCTCTGGGCAATCTGTGCCAGGGCCTGCCCACCCTCCCAGGGAAGGATTCCTTCAGTATATCCAGCTTAAATATCCCTCTTTCAGTCTGAACCCATTACTCCCTGTCCATCACTCCACCCCATTCCCTGGAAGCAGCATTTAGCCTCTCAGACATGTCCTTGCAGGGGGACAGCAGCAGTTCAGTGTTTCTGAGCACACACAGAGCTGTGCCATCCCATGGGTGAGTCCCTCTCCTGCAATGACAGCGTGTGCTGCTCACAGGGAAACCTTCAGAGCGGTTTCTCAAACTCCCCTGACACTGCAACACCGAAGGCAACAGAGGGGGAAAGAACTCAGTTCTTTCAGACAAGCTTAAATTTGGAATATATAAAGCCCAAAAAAAAGTCCAGATAAGCAAAAAACTCTCAGTTACCCATGAGACAGGGGTGCTAATTAGTGCTGGGGTCAGGTGTTAACTAGTTATTTAGAATCAGGTTGTAATGAAGCCTTGGCTCTTGTTCTCTTGCTCTTTCCTTATGAAAGCAGCTCTCAAGGTGGGCATTCCTGAGAGCACCCCTGCTCAGCTGGCTCTGCAGCAGTGAATCCCCCCTTAGCTCCTTGGGGGAGTGGGTGTGGTGCTGCTTCAGGGTTTTTTCATGGATTCACCTAATTTTTTAGGCCAGTGATAAGAAACTGGTGGAGTGCAGCTCAAGTTGCCTCCAACACCCATTCAAGAGAAACACTGCACCAAGAATCACTTCAACACGTTCCTGCTTCCTACAGCATTCAAATGAGGAATAAAATATCATTTCCCTTCTTTTTCTGACTCTAACCCACTGCTGGTGACCTCACTGAACAAAGAAGTGGAGCTGGAGACACTCAAAAATATTGCTACAGCCTTTATGTGCACTTGGGGGTGCATAATTGCATCTAATACAAGGTCAATAAAACCTGCAGCCCAGGCTGTTCCTCTTCCCTTTTGCAGAGCTCTTCCTGCAGCCACAGAATTTATTTTCCTTAGATCTTCATCCTTTCCCCCAAACTCTTCCCCTCACTCTATGAAAGCTGGGGAATGTGTGTAAATACACCACCTGGAAAGACAAGCAGGGCAGTGCAAAAGAAATAGCTGCTGACAGGCAGAATTGCTGGCAAGGAGTTCCTTGAAAGGAGGGTGGGATGCCTTGGCACGGCGGGGCAGCTCCCACCAGAGCTGCTCCTACAATCGCAGCCTGTTGCTCGTGGCAGCTTTACACGGGCTCTCTTAATTGCATGAGACACTTGGGAGCAGCCCTGGCAGCTCTCCAGGAGCTCACACATTCATCCATCCCCTCCTGTGCCACAGGGCTTTGTGCTCCTGGCTCTCACCACCACACACGAGTGGCTGAGCCAGAGGCCCCTGGCATCACCACGCTGCTCTCAGGGTACCACGACCCTTCTTCTCTTCCATCAGACCAGGAGCAGAAGGTGGGAAGCAAAATCTCACTCCTGGGTAGCCCCTGAAGTGACAGTCCCTGAGTTGCCCCCCACTTGCCCATCTAGACAGCCCATAGGAGGTGGAGTTAGCCCAAAACTGGAGACATGAAGCCACAGTCCTGCAGGACCCAGTGGATAGACTTGCTAGAGCTGGAAGATGAACCCTCCTCAGATGAGTCTGACAGGAGTCAGATGAGAGGGAAGGGGAAGGGGAAGGGCAAAAGGAAGGGGAAGAGGAAGGGACCATGACTCCAGCCATGCCAGTTGCTCCTCTCTTAATCCAGCCTCAATTAACAACAGCTTGCACACCACTGGAACATATTTTGGCAAAATCACTATTTGACAATTAGATGATCCATGCAGGTCTGATGTGTAGCCTCAGGCTTTCTGAGAATCACCCTGAGAGCCTGGATAATGAGGTAAAGACAGGAAAAAAAAGGCTTGGGCAGCTCTAAATTAAACCAGAGGCTGGATCAGTGTCAGCACTGGAATATAAAAGATGTGACTGCAGGTTACTCTGGGAACTCCCACAGCCCTCAGCTTTGCTCTGCAACACTTCCCTGCAGTTTTGAACCTGGGCCAGACCCTTCAGGTTTCAACTCCTGAACCTTTGCCTTAACACCAACAATATAGGAATGACCTCAAATGTATAGTTTTGAAGAGACTGGAAAAATAATGCTTTCCTTGAGGCATAAAGCAAATTACAGGAGCAAAACCAACAAGAAGGTAATAACCTTCAGATCCTCTCCCACCACCACAGTGGGTCCAGCCCCTGAACAAACTCACCTCTGAGCTCATCAGAAAGGTCTAGGCTGCAAATTTCAAGTTTTAGTTGCAAAGGGAGCAAAGATTCTCAGAAAGTTTGTTTGTCATTTTGGCCTCTCAGGAGTTTCCAAGCCAGATTTTTTAGGAATTCAGACACTGCCCCATGAAATGTTGCAGATGGAGCTGCTGGGGTCTGATGGTCTGGCCTAGGCTTGAACCTCTGTTGAAATATCTGCTCTTCCCTGTTAGTCAGCAGAGAAATAAAGCACATCATCTGCCCTTTTGCATCTGCATCCCGAGGTAAAGCTTGGCAGCAGGGCTGGAACTCCTCTAACAGCTGGCACAGAACACAGAGTGCTGAAAATGCCTTTTCTGTGCAAATAACACTGAATTTAGGATGCATCTGAAGGAAAGGGGCTGGTGGGACTCTGGCCTGGTATTGCTTGAGTGTGTCTGCACCTTTCTCTGTCATTAGTTCTGGCTCTCTGCCTGGAGGAAATGAACTTGGAGGTTTTTTTCCTAATAGACATGGAACTGCTCCAAGTACCAGCACCAGCTACTGACAGGCTCATCAGGGATATCAGCAAAAGTGACTGCCCTGAGAATTAATTGTCCTCACTGAGAAATCAGTCCAGCCAGCCTGGCCAAGGGAAAGTAGTGGTGCCTATTTATAGAGAATGAAGAATTTGGGCAGACCCAAAGAGGGAACTTTGACTGTGTGGCTTTAACACAGCAGCTGAAAGGTTCCCCTGTGCCTGGGAAAGCCTGAATTTGCTTTCCCTGCCTCAGCATCTCTCCAGGCACAGTGGCACTGGCTGACCTTCCAGGATTTCTACAGAACTCCCAGCTCAGGCAGGGCAGGAGATGATGGGACCAGCCATGAGTACCTGGAAATCCTGCAGAAATGCCCACAGTGCCTGGTCAGAGCAACCAAAGGGAGATCCCTGTTCTTTGGCTCAGTCTGCCTGGAGATCCCAGTGGGGATTAACTGGTGTCCTCACTGCCTCGTTCCTTTGGCATTGGAGATCTGGCTCCCATCCTTCAGCCAAGTGGCAACTGGGAACATCCCCGTTCAACCAACAGGAGGATTTGGTTAAAATACCAAGGACACCTCGCCACAAGCAGGGATTGCTGTCAGCACCTTCCTGCACGTTGCTGAGCCCACATTCACAGTGATACAGGGACTGAAAAGCCAAATCCTGACATTTGTCACTGCTTGGAGTGGAAGAAAAACCCCCAGGTCTCTGGAGGCATGTGGATTTCTGACAGCTGGGACATATAAACATGGAGTTCCCTTCAAAACGGCATCAGATCCACTTCAGCTCATGCATATCAATTTGCCAGTCTGGAAGTTGTATCCAGTAACTAAACCAAACTTCGGAAGTGCACTGAGTTTTATAGACTAAACCCAATGACTTCATGGTGGAGCAGCACTTGATTCCTGCATGAAATATTACAGGATGCCATTTTTGTAATTCCCTCCTCCCCTGATCATGATAACACAATCCCTGAGGCCCTGGAAAGGCAGAGAATAAGTGCCAAGTGGAGGAGATGGAAATGGGAGAGTCTCCAGTAAAACAAAACATCGTTAAGGAAACAGTGTTTGAGAGTGATTGTTGTGTGGTAGGGGATGTTTTGTCTTTTTCTTCATCCATCCCTTGGAGTGGGAAGCAATAATATTTTTTTTTAAAGCTTGGAAACCATTCTTAGGACTGCTTTGGACAAGTTTCTAAGCTCCCACTGTAAACCCCTTTAAATGCTACAGCATTTAAACAACATGTACCTCTACCTACCTTTACCATTTGAAACCTGGGGAGGACAGAAAGGATATCAATGGAGTTTGAATTGAGGTTTAATCCTTTCTCTGCCAATAAGGAGACTGCCCTCACTTCTGCTCTGACCTGCTATAGGACTGACACTGGTGTTGATCTGGTCTTTTACAATGAGGTTACTCAGAGGAGGAGGGAAAAGAGCTGAGCTGAAAGCCCAGTGACACAGCAGGGCCACATGGGCTGGAGTCTTTTACTTTTCAGTGACAATATGTTCAAGGTAATTAAGCCAGTTAAAAAGATGCAAATTTCCTGTCTAAAAGGAAGTTCATGCATGGTTTAATGCCTCTCCCAGCAGAAAAGGAGCAGTCACTGTGCTTGGAGCTGAGATGTAATGCACAGGCATTTCTGAGCAGCTGACTGGAAACACACCTGAGGCTGGCACAGTGGTGTTTTCTGCCTGATCATTTATACCAACCAGAGCATGAGCTGGAAAAACAGGCACCTGCTGGCATTTCCTGGGGCTGTGGAGGTGCCTTGGTGAATAGAGACCTGTGTGCCATGGATTCATGTTAAAACTGGACTAATGCTGCCTTTTCTATGGCTGTGTGGCTGCAGAATGGGGTAAAAGTACGATTTTCAAACTTGTCACTCTTGATGAAAGGAGTCAGAGTTTCCTCTCCTGTGCTTTGTACTGTAACAACAAAGAACCATAAGGCCATTTCTATCCATATAGCGTCCTAAAGGGACTGGCTGGGCTGAAGAGGTGGTGTGAGAAACCTGCCAGGGATGAGCACACAGCCAAGGGTCAGCCTTTATCAATTATGAATAGAAGCTTTCCTGTGAATCTGCCTCTGCACATGCAGTGGTTCAGGCCTGGGTGACCCTGGGGAGCTCAGAGGGTGAACCACAGGCTCATGCCTTGTTTTCTGTGGTGTTGCTCTTCCAGTGAGTCCTCCTGAGGAGGTGGCAGCTCTCCCTCACCTCTGCCAGGGCTCCTTCATGCTCCTCGTGATGGCAGAGCAACTTCTGCAGCCGAATTTAACAGGCTGGGAAAACTTAGCTGTGAGTGTTTTCAAACATTTCTTCAGCTCGGTGACATTATCACCTCTAGTGGGTCCAGAGAGGGTTCTGGGCTCCAGATCAAATTCGTTTCAAATAAAGAAGTCATGGCTGTGTGAACCAGGCCTTGGTTCCTCCCCAGTGTGTGTGTGTGCCTTGGTGATAATCCCTGGGAATGCCAACAAATGCCTATGGCCTTCCAGAACACACAACAGCTGCCCTGAGCAGGTCAGAGCCACACACCAGACATGGCACTAAGGACCCAGGGAAGGATGTTTTATTTTACAGCCAAGGAAAGCCAAGGCTATTCCAGATACACATAAATTGCCTCCAGTGTGGAGAAAGCATTAACTTTCAGCCTTTTGACAAATACACTGAATAACAGAGATGTTTTCATAGAATCATAGAATTGTTTGTGTTGGAAGGGACCTTAAAGATCATCTCCTTCCATCCCCCTGCCACGGGCAGGGACACCTTCCACTAGCCCAGGGTGCTCCAAGCCCCGTCCAACCTGGCCTTGGATACTTCCAGGGATCCAGGGGCAGCCACAGCTTCTCTGGGCACCCTGTGCCAGGGCCTGCCCACCCTCCCAGGTAGGAAGTCCTTCCCAATATCCCATCTAACCCTGCCCTCCTTCAGCTTAAAGCCTTTCCCCTTTGCCCTGTCAATATTCCACATTCTTTGAAAAAATCCTCAAACCCCCAACCCTTTCTCTGCTTCTCTCCTGTAACTCCTCCCTCACGGCCATCCTTAGGCAAATGTGGTTAAACCAGGAGAGAATTTCACATGAGCTGGACATGAGAAGGCCAGTGTTGCTGTTGCTGATGGTTGGTTTCTTTGTGTGTGCTGGTGCTGCAGGATGAGCTGTCGCAGAGACTCGCCCGCCTACGGGATCAAGTGTAACTGAGCGGAGCTGCAGTTCTTTGTTCCTGCTTCCAAACTTCCCCTGTGGAACTAACCCTGCACTCAACTCGAGGTGTAAACAGTCTGGCTTAGTGTTTGACTATTTGTTAATATAGGGTACTTCACTCCTTGCTTGCTACTCTTTCTAAAATACATCAAGTGACCCAAAAATATCAGCTCTAATGTCCTTTTCTGTACATTTGGAAGTTGATCTATTTTTTGCAAGCTTTTTCCACAAATTCAAGTTGATGTTCTAAGTCAGCCACTGATGTTAGTAACATTCTAGTTCAAAGCAAAGCAGAGTGTCATTGAGATATATTTTAAATTTTTTAAATTAAGAGAACTGTGGTTGGAGAACTGAGGTATCAGTTCAGGTGCTTGTAGATAATTTTCCTACAGAGCCAAACCCCTGGAACACACAGGGGTGAACAGTATGGACTCCGTGGAAAATGCACTTGTTGAAACAAGTGGACTTTGAGTTTTTTAGTCTTTTAGAGGTGAGGAAATTGTGCTAAAATTAGCAGGTTCACTCAAAAATAAGTTACCAAAAGCTGATTTTGTATAAGTGGGGACTCATGGTGCCATCACTTTAGCACAGAAGGACTCAAATATATTTTTTGACCCTTTGTCAGGTCTGTTGCTCTCTGCAGATAGAATAACATGATTTGTAATATTCCCTTTGTATGGAGGAGGTAATTTTAGCAGTTCATATTTCTGCACAGAAGGAGAGAGAGTCTGGCTGCTCTCAGGAGCTTCAAACTCTTGCTGCAGTTGTAAAGTAGAAAATGGTGGCAGAAACGTGTACCTTGTGATGTGTTGTGACTTCAAATTATCTTCCTGATTTTTTGGGGCTCATTTTTGTGTTTTGTCTTTGTAGGGGTGAGGGAAGGTGTGAAGCATCAGGCTTGGAATTGGGTTTTAATTGCCTGGTGTTTACGTGGGTTTTCCAATGTTGGGGAAATATTTAAGGAAAAAAATACTTCACTTTTTTATTCAAGCAGGATTTTTTCAGTGAAAATGTGCAAAAAATGATGAAACATTTCAGAGCAGTTTCGGACTTTATTTGGAATGTGTTACCCAAGTCACTCCAAAGGTTTAGTAGGATATGACATACTGGAATAATCAAGGCTACTGTGAAAATAAGATAAGAAAATAAGACAGACAAAACAACCTATAATATTGTGGAATTCTCTCTCACACTGGCAGCCAGAACTAAAACAATTAGTTTAAAATGTGATCTTTTTGCTTGCTTAAATGAAAATAAATGTAAACACCTTGAGCGTTCCTCCTGTAAACAGGAGAAATTGGAAGGTGTTTGAAAACCACATGGTTTTGGTACATTCCCTTCAAATTATAAATAAAACATCTTAGGAAAGGAACTGTTGACTGCATTTGCCTCTGGCCAGTGTAACCAGGACAATGGTGTATCTATGCAACAGGTTACCCAGCTGAGGTAACTGTGTGTGTGCCTTTGCCTTGCTGGATTTGCTTCATTGTTTTATATTCAGTTACTTCATATCACGATCTTGCTGGACACTTCCAGCTATGGAAACACTCCACGCTTGGGGGTTGCTTATGGGAGCTGTCCATGCAGTGCTGAGGGTTTCAGTGTTTGATAGGACAACTCCAGTACCTTGCCTGGCTTATTTGAATTATGTTTCATTTAAAATACTGTTAAAATCCTCAGACAAGTTAAAAATTGTGCTGCTGTTAGACTGGTTTGGGGCCATCCTGGAACTGTTTGAGGGGTCAGACAGAAACTCTGAGCTCCCACATGGTTGATTTTCCCAGTTTCAGTGAGCCTTGGAGGAATTTAAAAACAAAGAGGTGGCACTGAGATTGCTGCAAGATAAATATTAATTAAACTCATTATTTTATTGGTGATGCACAGCCTGGTTTGGTGTTTTGATCTTATCCCAGGCTGATGAACTCCGGGACCCCCAAAGATTTTCAGTGTTGTTTCTTTAGAGGAATTAACAAATAAAAAGTCTTGATTGACTTAATGAAGTCACTTACAATTAAAGTTCTGTCTGGGGGACTGTGGTGCAAAGAGCCAGGCAGGCTTGGCTGACCTGGGGAAGAAATAGGTGTTTAAACCAGGGTGGGTTTGCCCTGTTGGTTTCACTCCAGGAGTGTTGGTGTATTCCAGCCGTGCCAGGATTTGGGGCCTGACAGCTTCTCCACACAGATCTCCTGCCCTCTCCTGGGGAAGTGTGTCTGAGAGCTGCATTCACAAACTTCTAACAGTTATATATTCAAATATGTGTATATTTTTCTCATGTCTTTTGAAAATGCTTCAAACAGCTACGCTGAGAGCAACATTTTGAGTTCCACCCTCCTCCCTTCAGGCTCCTCAAAGCACTTCTCTTCCCTGGGCAGCTCTGGCTCCTCACTCCACCCTTGTTTTGTCTCCTGTGTTTGTACAAGTTCAGTCCTTGTTAAATCACTTGTTTGTGCTTGTATGGAACTTATTCCCAGCTGGTATTTCAGTATTTATGTGATGAGCAGCACCATCTGAAGGGAGACATTGCTTGAAATGTTGCTGGATGGTTTTGCTCAGTGTTTTTCCTCTGTTGCTAAAACTGCTGGTGTGTGGTAGTGCTTTGCCTCCATTAGAGTTCCAAAACAAAGCCATGAAGAGCTTCAGATGAAAGGAGAGGGAAGGAAAATAAGAACAAGAACTTTAATTTCATGACTGCAGTGGGATCAAACAATCAAGTTGCCTTCGTGGAGATCCTCAGAGCCAAAAAATACCGACTTTTTGTTAAATATAATCAGCAGTTGTGCATAGAAATAAATTCTGAAGCTGGTGATGTGTATAGAGAAGAGAATAATTTTGTAGCTCTGGTCAAGTTCACTTTGAAAACTGCTTTCCTTGTACTGGACAGTTTGTAAATGTAACTGCAGGTGGTAAATAAAATTGTACAGGCAACTTATTTCGGGTGTGTGGTTCTTACAGGTCTCTGTGTGGGGATAAACAGGCACATGCCATGATATTCCTGGGGGAAGAGAACCAGAAAATTAAATATTGACAGAGAAAAACAAGAAGAAAATAAATCTGGAACTCTGAGAGAGACTTGGGACAATTAGGGAGTAATTAATATTAAGTATAACAACAAAATCTCTAATTATGAACAATTCTATGATTTTTTTTAATGTTTAATCTGTTACAGAGTGGTCTCTCATGCTTAAACATCTCAGAGGGTTTTCTGTCCTTAAATACAAAACGAGGGGTCAGGTGGGAAACTGGCAGGGGCTGGTGTGGGTTTGAGTTTGGGTTTGGGTTTGGGTTTGTCCTTCCCAGACCTGAAAATCTTCAATTTTAACGTTCCCCTTCCACTGTTGTTTGGGAACCAGCAGAGGGAGCTCAGGCTTTGCTTTTGTAGGTCCTACAGAAATGCCTGCTTGGAATTCCTGGAGGGAAACTGGCTGCTTTCAGGGAGTGCCTCCTGTGGAGCCTTTGATTTGGGCAGGACCCACTCGGGAGGACGTGCCCTAAGCCTGGCCTGGAAGCTGCTGGGCTGCCCTGGGTCCAGCCTGGCACAGGCGGTTCTTGTCAGTCTGCACTGAATACCCCTGAAAACATCCCTTTGCTGCCTTTAGCCACCAGTTTGGGTCTTCTGGATCTGTCAGGAGTGTGATAGTGAGTAACTTCGTGCTTTAAACCTCTTTAAAGTCTAATTTTTAATTGAGCCTTCTCAGGTTTTTTGAGTTGTCATTCTTCTTCTGTCCCGTGGTGATAGCTGTGTTTTACACAGAAGGAGACACTGTGTGCTGATGGAAATATATTTTAGCAGTGAACTTGATTTGCTTCCTAGAGGTTTGCTGAGCCTTGGCTGGATGAAGTGCTTCATTTCAGGACTCTACAGGGCATTGCAGCCCTGCCCTCTCCTCGGGCCCAGGCTGAGCTCACAGCAGCACTTGGCTGCCAACTTTCTTTTTCCCAGCAGTATTTTTGCACTGGGGCCTGGGAAGGCTCAGTGGCCTTGCTTGTGTCGGAAGCAGGTCCTTCATTACCATCCCACCAAGGGAAGGACCGGCAGGAACAATCTGCAACTCAGTTCTCGTGCCAGTTGAGCTGCTGGAGCTCGGAAGAAGAAGAAGTGAGAGAGTTTTGCAGACTCCTGCTTCCCTTTCCTGCTCTTTCTCAAGAAATTCGGGCTGTGCTAGGTGGTTCAGGATGGAAAATCACTGCCCTGCAGGATCCCAGCTCTTGGAAAGCTTTCCAAGGTCTTCCAGCGGTGCCGACGCCGTGAAGAGCAGCCAGACTTGGACCCTCTCACAGCAGACAGGCTGCTCTCAGCCCTTGTCTAGATAAGGGTGATTTCAGACCATTAAAATATTTAATACTGCATATTTCTAATCTAAAAGATGTTTTCCTGTGTGTACTGCTTAGGATATTTGGAATTTATTAAGTCTGAGCGAAACAATCTTTGTGCAAAAGTCGAAAGCAATGAACACTCTGTATCAACTCATATGTGTATCTGACAAGATAATCATCAGCTTAATTTAATTTCCCTGCTATCTGATTCATAATTCTTTATTACAATCAATTTCTGTCAAAAGGAGCTGTCAGGGATAGGAAAACATTTTAAAACGTCTTTTAAAGACGCTCAGTGTTTTTTAATTACATTTCTTAAGACTTCTTTCTTATTTTCAAAGATTAGATAAACATAATCCTGGAGTCTCTATTTCACTTCATTCTTATCACAGGCAGGGCTTTGTTTCTCTTGCTGTACAGTGGGGCAATTCTGGAATTACTGAGCTCAGTTTCTCTGGCTGGTGGTTTTCCAGTTCCCAGGTTCTGTCTGAAGTCCCAGCATTTGCCTGGAAATCCGTAGGAGAAGTTCAGAGTGTTGTAAATTAGTTCCAGTCTCCATGAGCCTGCTGTGACTAATTGATATGACCTGGAAGTGGATCAAGTCCATAACAGTAAGATCAGCTTTTCCTCTGGTAATTTGACAAATAGAAGCCCTTTTGCCAGTCCCATGTAGGCCACATACCCCATTTGTTCTGTCCCGACGGGCAGCGTTTCCGTGTTGGAGTGATAATGATTTTCCAGATTCCTGCTGATTTGTAGAGCAGGTGCCTTAATTTATTAATGCCAGAGGAAGGGAGAGATTCAGCAGCAACGACCAAAGGAGGATTCCTGGCAGCAGCTGTAAATCAAAGCCCTTCCTTACCCAGTTCCGTTGCTGTAAGTATTTGAACATTGCTTGAAATTTCATATTTTTCATGCAAAATGTGTAATTGCAACCTCTGCTGCAGGGGGTAAAAACAGCAGAAGGAATAATATATTACTGTTCATTATTACATTTAACAGTGGCACTGTTGTTTCATCTAAACATTTGAAAAATATAAAGGTTAATACTTACCAACCCCTGAGCTGTCTGGCAAACTTAAAGCAGCAAAATGCAGAATATCCCGGGCTCTCCTCCAAATTTAATGCCTTTCCTGAAGCTTTACGGTTTCCTTCAGCCTGTGGTTGGAGTCATAACCAGACCAGGTATTCCCAAGCTCTTCATGAAGGTTTATGGGGCTGTTTGGGGTGCCTGGCTGTTTCCCTGGGACACGGACACTGTAAGGACCTGCAGGAGGGCTCTGGTTTGTTTAGTGGCAGGAGCTCGTTTGTTTTCTACGACCCCATGGAAATCAGGAAATCCCAGGGTTTGTGTGGGGTTTGGCTCGTGCACAAGGGGCTGCTGGAACAGGACCTGTGCAGGGGAAGCCCTTGGGAACTCCCCTCAGTGCCTAATTAATTTTATAAGAAGAATTTTAGGCATCCACTGTCAGCACTGTGTTCATTGTGGGTGAGTGCAGGCTGCTCTCTGCATGGAAGGCTTTGTGTGCTCTCTGCCCATTCAAAACCTGCATCCCACCTCTCCTGTGCCATCCCACCCCTCCCTCTGCCATCCCCAGCCCTTCCTCTGCCATCCCACCCCTCCCTCTGCCATCCCCACCCCTCCTGTGCCATCCCCACCCCTCCTGTGCCATCCCCAGCCCTCCTCTGCCATC
>JAWWTY010000036.1:8423360-8450090 GCA_035222235.1 Margarornis squamiger
GAGCAACCTGGGCTAGTGGAAGGTGTCCCTGCCCATGGCAGGGGGTGGCACTGGATGAGCTTTAAGGTCCCTTCCAAACCAAACCACTCTATGATTCTGTTCTATGGGGTGTGGCTTCAAAGACACTGGTGCTCTGGAAAATTAAAACACACAAAATGTTAAGCACCAATTAACTTTAAAACAAGGAAGAGAAAGTGCTGTTCAGCCAAATGGAACAAAGAAGGATTTATCCTGAGATGATTATTTACTGCATATTATTTGGCACTGGCACTTCATTTGTCAGAGGTATCTGGCAGCTTTCATTTGTAAGATATGGGGAACAGCTGCAAAGAAAACAGAAATGGGTTAAGTCATCCACAAACCAGTTGCAAACTAATCCCAAATCCTCAATCATGATGTCTTGTAGAAGTTTGACTGTTGTGTTCTCAGCTTCATCCCTTTCTTCTGGAGGGGGAGTCCCAGCTTTCCTGTCAGGAGCAGAATTTGGAAGACATTCCCCAAAGACCCTTTTGCCAGGACCAGAGTTGCTGTTTGCAGGTCTGCTGGGGACTTGCTGTGACCCCTCAGAAGAGGCCACTGGCACCCTGTGCCCATTTCCCCATTGGTTCCAAGGCAGTAAAGACACACAGGTGCCTCTGAAAGCAGCATGTGTTGGTCTGACACGGGTTCTGCCAGCCCCAGGAGGAGTCCCAGCTCTCAGGGGCTCAGGGAGTGCTGTCTGAGCACACCTTCCCACCAGGGGTCTTCCCCACCCTCCCAACACACAGATCATCTGGTGAGCTGCTCAAGGACAGTAATACTGAGGATTTTCCATGCTTTTCCATTGTAAGGATGGGATGACAGCCCATCCTGGGAAGAGGAAACTACCTCAGACCTTCTGGCTAAACTCCTTCACTGCCCTTTCTTAATTTAGTGTCGTGGCAGGATGTGTGGAGGAGAAGACAGGGTTTGGAAAGGCAGAGCAGGACAGCCCCCAGGGGAGTGAGGGCAGTCAGCAGACAGGGGTTTTGCTTTCCTGCTCCACCACATGACCTCAGACAAGTCACTGAAGCTCTGCCTTCACTCCCACTCTGGTTGCTCATCATGGGATGGCTCTTCGTGGCGTGGGCAGCCACAGTGTCCTCAGGGACGTTGTGATCAGGGGCATCACCAGATCCAACACTTCATGTGGCTCAGGCATTGTATTTCACCTAATTATTCAGAATCTAATCATTTGTGTTTGCCTAAAGTGCCTCTTCCAGAAAGGGTTTGTAGGAAAGCATCCAGCAACACAGAATTTCTCACATGAATTTATTCAGCTTCAGATCTATCTGCTGTCTCTTACTTGACTGGATAACCAAGGAGCTCAGCAGAGCCCAGTATTTTATTTTTTTTCCCCCTAGAAAAGTACTTACATAACATATTTACTTCGCTTCTCTCTATTTTTTTACCAATTAAATGTATATAACTGTATATGTTCTAATTCTTAAGCATTTTCTCAGCCTGCCTGTAACTTCTGTACCTTCCCTTAGAGGTTTTCAGGCTTCCTGCAGTGCCAGCGTGACATGTCAGAGTAACACGGGAGTAAAGCAGGAGATGTGGTTGCCCAAGACATTGGTGGGGTGAAATCATATGATTTATTAGATCAGCTGACGGAGTTAGAAGGAAAAGGTTTCATAAGCATAAAGCTTTGCTTTGGCTTTCAAGCTCCTGAGCAGTGCCATGCAGAGGAACTGAATCATCCTGGTAGTCCTGCTGTCCCTCCACAACCACAGGAGACACCCTGACACATCCCTGGCTGCCTTAGCTGCTCTGCCTGTCACTCTGAGACAACAAAAATCAAGGGCACGGTGTCCTGGGTGACGTGCAAATCTATCCCAATAACTCAATGATGGGGAAAAGGCTCTTTCAAAGGGGGAAAGTTTGTCTTGGCAGAAAAGGGAGAGATTTGTGTGAAAGATTTTGAAACGTGTGCTGAGGATTTCTGACAGCTGGTTTTTGCCAGACAGGTTATATGGAATTCTGCTGTCCGGAGCTGTCATGTCATCTGTGCTCCTTAAACCCTTCTGGAGCTCCCTGAAACAGATCCTAATCTCTGGCATGCCCACTATTCCCTGGGGTTGTTGTCTGAACATTATTTTTCTCCTTCTGATTCAGCTCTTGGACTTGGCTTCTAGTTGAGGCTAAAAATGGCTGTGCTTTGCATGGGACGAGCTGCTGTGTAACACTGAGCAAATCCCAGGGGTTGCCTTGAGACATCCAAACAAACAAGGAAGCAAACAGGGCCTTGGGAGCACACACAGAAGCACAGGGGGCATCCACCAGCCCTGGCCAAAGCCCTTGTATTGCAGAAGAGATCCTTCAGAGAATCTTGGAATGCTTTGGGTTGGAAGGGACTTTAAAGATCTGCCAAGGGCAGGACCACCTTCCACTTACTTTTAGGGTATTTGCTTAAGGAGAGTTTTCCCCAATTAAGAACCACAGAGTGGAATTAAGGAATTCCCCCACTTGGATAACATTTTGTATCCTATTAATGGTTTGTTTGTTGGTTTTTTTTGTTTGTTTGTTTGTGTGTTTTTTTTTTTAAATTCAGCCACTGTCAGGGGGATATAACTGTTATAAAACTGAGATAAACTGAGATAACAGTGCCATTTAAGGATGTGTGGGCATCACAGCACCATGGTCAAGGTAACAAACTGCCCCAAAACTCTGAGCCCCCTCTGAGACTCAGAGAACTTGTTGGCAGCTGAAAAACTAAGGAATCTCACAAGAATCATCCCAGTGCAGGTTATGGGGGAAGAGTTTTTCTTACAGAGGATGCAGAAAGCTGTGGAGGCACAAAAAGCTGAGTTTGGGCTTTTGTCGTTTGTTTTGTTGTGCTCTCTCTTGAGGGGTAATTTTTTATCTGTCTAAGCTGGTTGATTTCTTCCTACTGCTAAAATGAAATAAAATCTTTTCTCTCTTTCCTGGGCTACCTTGGCCGTATCTTCTCTGACACTCGACACGCAGGGTGTAATTGCCACATCAACACAAGGCTGCAGTGGGGGGAGCTAACAGGATCCATCTGCTTTGGAGACAGTTTTAATTCCTGTGATTTCCTCGTTAATTGTCTCTTCTCTAATTGCACCCAAACGTCAGCGAGGGGAAGTGGGAGAAGAGAAAGAGGGAAGGGCGAGGGATGCAGCTGTCAGGGAAGGGGTGCATTTCATGGAGCTGTCACTAGCCGGCGTGGTCCCCACAGCCACCACTTGTCCTGCTCCACAGCCCTGTCTCGGATGCTCTGGGAACAGAGGAATGCTTTTTATGGGGCATAATAAAAGGGAGAGTCCTGAATTGTGCCTGGATAGAAGGGTTAGACTATTCTGATCATTTCGAGACACTGAATTGTCAAATCACAGCGTGGTTTGGGCTGGAATGGACCTTAAAGATCAATCAGTCCCAACCGCCCTGCAATGCACAGGAACATCTCACACCAGACCAGGCTGCTCCAAGCCCTGCCCAATCCAGCACAGAGAAACACAAGATTTTAAGGCATTTTCCTCAGTGATTCAGCAAAGCAGGGCCTGTTTCAGACAGACTGGAGCCCTCCCTGTGCTGCAGGAAGGACACAAACTGCCTCTAAGCCTGAAAATACCCACTGACCCACCTGAACCACCATGGTGCCCGTGCCATGCAGCATCTCACCACCCGATGCTCTTCTGCCCAGTCCAAGCTGTGCTGCCCCAGAAATCCCAAGCAAACCTCCCTCACTGCCTGCTTTCACCCCACACTCACCTTCTGCTCCTTTAAGCTCTGCATTTTGGGCATTCTGGGGTTTACCTTCCCTGGCTGTGCTAGGGAGGAACCCCCAGAGCCCTTTCTGGAAGGTCTGGAGTTCCCCATGGCTGATTCTTCCCCAAAGGGCTCTTTGAAACCAGGAATTTGGGAACAGCTGAACTGGCCAAACCTGAGCCTTTGCTGGAGTTGTGGCTGATTCCTGAGGGCATCACTCCCTTTTATAAAACCTTTACCAACACAGCACAGGACAAGATGTAGAAGGAAAACAGCAAACATAAAAAAAATCACTGGTCTTTTCATCATATAAGGGAATTATTCATAGATCTCCAAGAAGCGCCAGGGAGCTCTGATAATCTTTAGGAAAACACTAATAATGAACAAGGAGCACTTTCCTCTCCAGGTGAAAGTGTGGGCCCAGCTTTTAGCACCTTGTTACCAGCAAGTCACACAAATTAGCAGTCACACATCCCCTTTAGTGTTGCATTACTGGCACTTTCCATATTGCCCTACATTCCTAAAGTAGCTCAAACTTATGCACACAGATGTACTCATCTCATTGCTGAGGAAACAGCACTGAAATCTTCATTTTGCCAGTAGGAAACAGAGAAATAATCAATGAAAGGGCTCAGACACGTCAAGAAGTTGCTGTGTTGGCTGATTTGTGTCCCTCAGTGAAAGGGGACCCGGCAAGGTTTCCTCAGCCCACTCTCCCATTACAGCAGGAGAGGTCACTCATCCCCCTGCAATCTGCTCCCTTGCAAGGAATTCAGGTGCCTCATTCCCATGGAAATCAATCACAGCCAGCCCTGAAACACTCTGAGCACTTCGGAGGTCTCCAGTTAAAGCTACACTTGCACAGGCACCACAATCAGTGAAACAGCTTATTTCATCTGCCAGCTCTGGAGGAGAAAGGAAGCAATCTGAGGATGCTTGTGTGATTTTAGGTTACTAATCAAAATTAAGTGATAAATTAAGTGCAGATTAAGCCACTGTTTACATGAGACAGCCATTAAACCAGCCTGCTAAAAAGAAGAAAATAGAATTTTTTTATTTAAAACGATTTTACTGGGTTTATTTTGTTGACCTTTTAAATGTCAGTTTTTCATTGTTAATTTTATTATTTCCAATGTTAAAAATGGAAGTCAGGCTGAAGCCAAGCTGGACCACACAGAGTGCATCTCTGCAGGCTTCTTACAGGGTACTGTGCAATGCAGAAGGCTGAGCAATCCCTCCCGTGCCCCTGCACTTGGCTTTTCATTCTCTCACCACGAGGCAGGTGAGAACTAAGAAGGTGTTCCATGTAAGCAGGTTTATGGGGCCATGACTGAGCAGCCAGGGAATGCTGTAGGACCCAGGAATGCTCCTGGCTCTAAGTGTAAGGGCTGGCAAAGCTCCAGCTCTGGGACAGGACCGAGTCTCGACCCTGCTCAGCCCATCCTGCATTCATTGTCCATGCAAAGAAACCCAAGCCTGAATGTGGGGATGTTCTGGGCTGTGCCCACCAGGCCCCTGAGGAGGACAAGAAGTGCAGGGTGTTGCAGGGCACCAAACACATGCAGCCAACCAGTGACAAAAGTGGAGTGTAAGTGACATTAACACCATTTCCTCGTGTCTGCATTCCAACCCTTCCCCTTCCATCTGGAAGAGGGCATAAAGGCAGTGGGACAGCAGCAGGAAAACCCAGGGGAGAGGGGAGGGCAGGCTGTCTAGACACACACCAGCACATGCTCGTGGCTCTGCCTCGCTGCCTCGGACTTTCATGGCCTTTCCTCTGGTTGCAGAAAATTGGGGAAGACAAGGAAGACCACCTGAGTCAGATGCTGATCTCCCTCTTGGCATTTCTCAGCCAGGTCCTGGTTTGGTGAATAACAGGAATGTGGGCTCTGGAACCATCAATGACTCCAATTTGTAGCTGACAATGGATGCCAGTGAGGAGCTCCTGCTTGGTGCCCTCTACCTGCTTGCTGGGGGAGAAAAAGCCAAGCCTTTCCCACCTTCTTTTACAGAAATCTCTCACGTGGGGGTCTCATCCATTTTCTGTAATAGGCACTGAAAGCATTTTGGCTCTGCCTGCTTCAGTAGCCAATGTGTTTTCAATCCTGTGTGAGGGGGAAAGGACTTATTTTTGACAAGTGTTGTTAATAACGAGTCATCTTTTAGCACAGAGAGTCTCCTGGGTTTTAACCTATGGCTTTTTCCCACCCCACTTAGCTCTTCCCATGTGCAAAATAATTTGGCTCTGCAGAGGCCCTGCCGTGGTTATTTATGTATTCTGGGCCTCTCTTTGTTCCCCAGCTCTCTCCCTTTGCAGCTTGGACCAGCATGGGAGGATCTCCAGGCACAAAACAAAACACTTCAAAGACAAGACACCATTATCTTCCTCCTCCTCCTCCTCCTCCTGCAGGAGCTCCTTAGGTGGACTTTGTGAAGTCTGCACAGTGCCTGGCAAAGAACCAGAGCAAGAGGAAAGTCAAAACCCCACTGACTTCACATCTCTGTGACGTGAGAGGACTTGCTTTTCAGGGTTACATTTTCTCTTCATGTTTTGTACAAGGAGGATTTGGCCTTAAAGAGGATGTGAAACTTGTGCCATCTATTGGTGCTGTAGGAAATAAAGCCCTTTCTGGCCAGTGTGCACATCCAGACCCCACACCCCACGGTCAGACACGAACATCTCTGCACTTTGGTGCCCTCCCAAGAACCCTTCCCAGCAGAGAGAGGTGAAGGGATGACCCTCATTCTCCCAGTCCAAGCACACCTTGGTTCTTCAGGCTTATTTAAGGCGTCAAGACAAAGGCTGTGTTGCACACTTGGGGTGGGTGCAGTGCCTGAAACAACAGAGCTGCAGTTTCTCATGGGATCGAGGTGTCATTACACTACAAATAATAAATAACAAGTGTAACAGGGACATTTATAGAAATATATACCCATACAGTTCACTCCCTCTGACATTATTTATTCCCTGTGATCAGGCAGTGAACTCAGCAAGGAAAAACACAACCACACAAGCCCTGGATTTTGCCAGAAATATCGAAGTGCAACGAGTTTCTTTGTGTATATGTGCTATTTCACTGCTCTTTCTTACTGAATTAAATTACTCAACTGATATTTTTTCATCATGTCTTACAAGCAAGGAAAGTGCTGTCAGTCTCTGAGTAGCACTTGGATTTTAAGAGCTGGAAGCCTCAGATCATGTTTCTGTCATTAGGTATTAACTGTCCATCTGTGGTTGGCGCCTGTGAGTTGAAGCACCAGAATTGCTTCAGGTTTTGAATGAAACGTCTGTGACTGCCACAGCCTGCACTGTGATCCTGGACAGTTATGTGTCCTACAGAAGAGAGAGGACAGCACCGTACCCACACCTGCTCCAGCAAGCAGAGCACCCAAGAACAAACACTCTCCTAGAGCACAGACTGTGGCTCCTGCTTTTTTGCGTTGTGGCACAGGATGACCATGGTCCCCATGAAGCTGAAAGAGGACTGGAGATGTCTCACGGTTCAGAAATAGCTGCAGCTTCAAGCAGGCTCTGCCCTCCTGCTCAGTGCTGGAAGGACCACAGTGAACACAAAGGTCCATGATTTCCTTGAATTTCTCTGTTTCACTGCCTATGGGGATGCCCACATGTAGCTCCTTCACCTTTCAGATTTTCCCTGTTAAAAATGCAGAAGAACCTGCCTTCCACAGTGGGATGGAGTAGATGCAACTGTGAATCACAGAATGGTTTTGGTTGGAAGGAACCTTCAAATTCATTTCGTTCCAACCCCCTGCCATGGGCAAGGAGGCCACTCAGATCAGGTTGCCCAGGGCCCCACCCAGCCTGGCCTTGGACACTTTCAGGGATGGGGGAGACACAACCAATATTGGCAAGAGGAAGATGAGAGAATTCTGCATTTCCAGCATCTGCTGTCTCTCACGCTTCGGAACCCTGAGGCAGGAGGATATCAGTGCTGTCCATCCCCATTTTGGTGGTGAGGTTTTCTGCTGAAACTTGATTAAAATCCTCCAGCCTGGAGAGAGGATGCAAAGCCCAGCCTGTGCTCAGACTTCTCCGAGGCTGCTGCTTTTGTGAAGTGCTTTGTACAGGCACTGAACTCACTCCTGCATCCCATGGAGAGGCTCGTGGGAGGTGCTGAGAACTGCCTTGTCTCACTGTCTGCATCCAAATGTTTATGGTGCCATAAACCCCAACAACAGTAATGAAGTGGTGACATGAGCAATGCAGTATCTGCACAGCTCCCGGGCTGATCCATCAGCACTGCCTGGCTCACATGGCTCTCTCCCAACTCTCCGGGAGGAAATCCTCCACAATCGCTTTATTAACAAGGAAGCGAGTCCCAGCTTAGAGAGGAAGGTGCTAATTGTGGCACATCAGCAGCCAGGAGAAACAACTCCTTTAGGATCACACCCATTGATCTCTGGTCACTGAGAGGCACTTCCTCAGTGGTGCTGGCAGCAGAACGCTCCAAGCACGACCATGCCAACAAGCTGAGGATTCACATCTCTGGCAGGTCTGCGTCTCCAACATTTCTTTGTTGGATAAGCACAAAGAGAGACACTGGAGTCCCTTGAGGCAGGAAAAGGGATAAATTGGCTTTCCATGCATTAACTGCTACACTGGTGAGAGGGAGGTTTGGGGTCACACTGTGGGATGCTGTCTGGAGGTCTATCAGTGTTGTTGAAGATCCAAGATAAGGGCTAGTTATCCCTCTTTTTCTGATCAGGCTGGTGGAACCAGGATAAGCCCCAGGTGGGTATCTCAGTAGCGATGCTGTTTCCAGGCAAAGGGCTCTGCCTACTCATGTTTACACCCTGACCGCGCCAGCTGGCACCTGAACATCCCAGAGGTGGCTGCAAAGCCTTTGTGAAGGTTCCTAACCCAGTCCCCATCCAGTTATGGGTCTATTGGCAGTACCAGCCCAAGGCAGCCAAGCCTGGCAGCCCCGGGGCACAGCCTCTGCACCCTCTCCGAGAGGATGTTTTCCCCATACCCAGTACAAACCCCCCCAGCACAACTCGTGCCAGGAGAACACTGAAAAAGAAGGAACAGAGCAAGCAGGTTTGGGGCCCCAGCTGGGCACATGCATTTAGCTGAGATGAAGGACCTCAGACCCAGTTCCCAGGTACTCATCCCTGCACCTCTAGTGCCTCCCCTTGCACAGCAGCCACAGCAAAGGTAAACTGGGGACTTCCCCCTGCACAAAGGCAGAAATGTATGCCTTGGAGAACAGCAGCTTCCAATTCCATCCCGATGTCAGGACCCTTGCTAGGGACAAACACCTCTCCTCCTCCACAGCCCAGGGCCTGTTTTTGTTTCTTAAGCTGGGGCTGGGGCTGTGTCGGTGCCTTTCCAAGCTGTACCAGCAGAAGTGAAACCGTGGCTAATCCCTTCCTTTGCAAAGCTTCCCACTCAGGGATATTCTGTGACAAGGAGCCAGTCTGGAGTGAGGAAAGAGCCCAGACTGCTCTGTCAGGCGCTGGGGCACATTGCGGATGCAACAGTAGTCGAGGCACAGAGTGCACAAAGACAGCTCCACGTCTGGCTGCAATCAGAGCACATTCCTCCCCTGAGCTGAGCTGAGCTGGCAGCTTCACCTCTGTCTCCTTCTGCAAGACCCCGAGTGACCTTGAGCCCCCATCCCATCTCATCTCCCTCCTTGGCTTTAGCCAGCTAGTATTTTGAGACACAAATAAGCTGCCTTGTGGATTGGAGGTTCCAAAAAAGAAGAGAAACTTGCTGCATCAGTCAAATTCCTGCATTTCTCTTTTTCTAACTTGTAGCTGGGCAAGCATCCATCGAGTCCAGCAGCTAGACAGCAAAAAGGAACAGGGAAGGAAGGAAGGGGCCAGGGGAGGACACACAGGGAAAAGTTATGAGCTAAAATTATGAAATGGAAAATAAAGGTAAAAGTCTGAGGAAGGAGAGAGGGGAATAAGGAAAAAGAGGGAAGACAAGGAGAAACTTTGAGAAAAGCAGCACACAGCGTCTGCCTGGAGAGTTAGCACAGATTTAGATTTCACTGTTGAAGCAGGCAATCAATGGCTGGCCCCAAGCCTCCTGCTGGCAGCCTCTGCTGGTCTGATCTCAGGACCAGCATCTGTCAGCAATTTCCAAGAGGAACCATTAGAAATCACAATGTTTAACAGTTTGTCTTGGCCCCCTGGAATTTTACCACCCCCATCAGCTACTGCAAAAAAGCAGGGGGTTGGAAGGAGGGGAGGGCAGGCGGGTGGAAGAGAAGGAGGAGGGGGAAACAAAATGGTACTTGTAAGATTTAATGGGGCTCCCCCTTTCCCCCTGCTCTTTTGCCACATCCGCAGAGGTGATGTATAGATGGGGGGCTTGGCCTCATTCCTGTGGGCTCTGACAACACAGATGCTGGTTTTGAGGAGAGCTGGCTGGAAAGTGCCTGTGAAGGGGCTCCAGAGGCATCTCTGCCGGGGAGCCCTCCCGGAAGCACAACAGACCTGGAGATTTACAGCCCTTTGCAAAGCAAATCGCTCCCGACACCCCTGACACGAGAGTGACTTCTGGGCATCTCACACACAAACCCAACGGAGAGAGGGATGCAGCATTTCCCAGAAGTGGTTCCGTCACTTGGCTACCACCAGACGATTTATTCCATCTGTTCTTCCCTCCAGATCTCTAAATAGAGCACCACAAAAGGCAGAGTGGGGAGTGAGGGAAGGGGAGAGCAGTTTCTCAGAGGATTTTGGCAAGGCTGGCCGTGTGCGGGGCTTGGTGGTCAGCTCTGGAGGGGACACCAGGCACTCACAACCAAAAGGCTTGGAAATGAAGCGTTCAAAGGGCTGGGCCTGCTTGGCACCAATAAAACTGGTGAAAACAAAACTGAATGAAGGAAAACAAATTATTGTGGTGAGGTCTGAATGCGTTCTCTACGGAGCCAGTAGAGTGAACTGAAACCACTGTGCTGAGGGAGAGACTTACGTGGCAGCTGAAGGATGGGCTGCCACAGCACGAGGAACTCTGTGCCTGGTGACTTACAGGGGCCAGAATCTGCTGTCTGCTCCATTTTTCTCCAGGAGTTGCCTAAATCCAGCCCCAAAGCACCAAGTGCTACAGGGATTTCAAAGCATGTTGAAGGCTGAGCAGCATTTCAGCTCCAGACCTGAACTTTGGTGCTGCCTCAACTTCTACATGAGCTCAGTGTAAGTTGTTTAATTCCAAAGGGATGAGATCTGTTTGTGACCAGCTGGTTTATGCAATATGAACCTCCCACTCCAGTTCTTCAATAGTCATAACCGAGGTCTCATTATGACTATTGGACTTTAACTATGTGTTTTATGTTTCATGGCTTTGGGAGATAATTTGTGGTTTGTGCAGACTCAAAGACTCGAGTTTATACAGACTCAGTGGGTCCTTGCCAGTCCTGTGGCCTGCCAGACTGTGAGAGAAGAAGGAGACTGGTAAGAGTTAGGCTGAGCCTTAACAGTTGGACTCGATGTTAAAGGTCCTTTCCAACCTAAATGGTTCTATGATACATTGTCTGTGAGCAAGGCAGGAGAATCTGCATTTTGACTTGCCCTCCCCAGAGACCTTGAGCTCCTGTTCCATTTTAGCAATGAAATCTCCTCACAGAACCCCTGACTTTTCAGAGATATTTTGCTAGAAAAGAGCAAACACAGAATTAAATACAGAGATTTGGAAAGTCAGTCCTGGTCAGAAGGCCACATCATCAGTGGAATCGTTTGAGGCTCCTACTACAGGTTTCAGACCCCTGTCCAGCATCTCTCTTGACCTCAGGTGAACACCTTTAGATGGGCAGGTTGAGCAAGAAGTGCCAGAAAGACTCAGGGGAGAGATGTCTCTCAGCCTGTGCTGAGTTCACAGGGACTCCAAAAACCTTCCAAACACGAAGGCCAAATGAGTTTTAAAACCTTCCAAAGAGAGAAGAGCGAGATGAGTTTTTCAGATCCCCGGGACACTCGAAGCATGTGCAAACACAATGTGACTTGCAAGAGTTCATTGCCCCAACTCCAGCAACACCAGATTACAACACGCAGGTTATATAATGTTATTTACACCAGGCACAGGGTGACAGGCGAGTGACACAGGCAGGTTAGCTTAATCAGACTGATATTAAGCAGTTGGCACGGTTTGGTTACCAGATCTTGATTTGGCTGCACATGGTGTTTGCAGGCTAGCTGGGTTTTAGAAAAGGATCTGTTATAAGCTGAACTAGGCTTGGATACCTTTAAACTTCAACCACATTACCACACAGAAGAGTGGAAGCTGTAGGGTTTAGATTACTGAAAAGATAAGCCCCTATTTTATACATTTGGTTCATATTTGAAAGATTACACCAAGTTAAATCACTGGTTCTATCTCTATTTTCATCATCAATTAGCTAAACAAGTTGTCTTTTAATTCTTTTTTCTTTTTTTTTCCATTGGAAATAAAAAATATTTCCTGGTTAAAATGACATGATTCAGGATTTTAGAAAGGAACAGAAGAATCTTAGCATCTGTTTTCACATTGCCTTGCCAGGGACAGACCTCAGTTGAGGATCTTATTAAGAGCGTCTCCTCCTGCATTATCTCAAACGTTGGTGCTTTTGCTGAAAGTTAAAAATGTGCACACATGGAAAGCACAGCCTGGCAGTGCAAAGGTGCTGGAGCTGTCAGGGGAGTCAGCAGCACATGCTGCATGAGCTGCAAAGGACAGGGATCATGGAAACTAGAAGAGGCTGTGGCAGCTTGGCCAGTATCTAGGAACACTTCAGAGCCAAGTCTGTTGGAGCGTTTACTGGGGAAGTACAAAATATTCTCAAAATCAGGGCCAGCAACTTTTAAATTAATCTGTTGCTTTTTCCATGTTTAATTTGCATTAACTGCCTCAGTTGATTGATGGTGCCCTTTTAATCCCCTCGTGGGTATCTCTGTCATTCCAGGCTCTTCCCACTGCTTCAGTTGGAATACTTAAAGTTACATTTGAGGATCAACCAGCCTGTTTGGACACATGGAAACCCAAGAATTAAAAATGTTGATGCTAATGCTAATAATAATACATTCTTGAGTTTTCCAGCATCATTTTGTCTCTTTAAAAAAGTTTGGAAACGTTTGCAAAAGATTTGTATAAACAGAGAGCTGGATTATCCAGACCAAACCCCTGTACCTGCTGCTGTCTGTTCACCCTGAGCCCTCAGGAACCACCACCAGGGAAATCCAGCCAAGCAACACTTTTTACACCAGGCAAAGCCTTGGCCCTTCATGTCCTTTGTGTACCAATTTCTTGTTTAAATCGTTAATACCCCCTAAACATCTGCCCTCTCTGGGCAATACCTGCAGCCTTTACAGTTCCTGCCATGACTAAAGCTCTGTCTCCCTTGGGAGCTGTAAATGTTTGATCCCTTCCAGCAGCTCATCCCTGTGACCAGCTCAGATGAGAACATTTCTGGATACTGTTGTCACATTTCCTACAGCAAAACAAGTCATTCAGAGCAGCAGATGAATTAATTCACTTTGGAAGTTTAAGTAAATCTGGATTTCCACAGAGCAAAGAGCAGCAGTGTGATTAAGTGACTGCATCCAGCATTCCTTGCTGGGAATAACTGAGTGATTTCTTTGGGATTTCTTTAACTTCCCCTCCTCAGAACCACTTAGGGAAAATGTTGTTAGGAAGCAAATCTTCCTCTGGTTCTGTGAGTTTGAGAGAGACCTTAAAGTACAGAAACAAGCTTCAATCAGAAGTCAGCAGATGGCAGATGTATTTTCACATATGTCCCTGGTCTCTGGGAGCAATCCAGGAAAACCAGGTGTGTCTCTTTCCAGGAGCATCCAAGTAAATTATAAGCACGCTCTGGAACAAAGAGAGTGCTCCATCTGCTGATCCTGCAGAGTGTCAGGAGCTGGGGCTTTGACCTCCCTGTGTCACTGAGGCCAAACATTTATTTGAGTGTACAGAAATCAAGTTCCAGAATGTCACTGGAAATCGGGGATGTTGGTTCAATTTAATGTGAGGTTTCTGTCCCTTTTCAGCTTCTGTGACTTCCTGGATGTGTAGGACAATCTGTTTGGTCCTTGTTTCAAACTGTGTGTACTGCTAAAGGCTCCAAAGGGTCCATTCCATCTTCCATCCCAAAGATGTGAATTGCAGTGGGAAGATCTCTTTTCATATCTCAGGTAGAGGAGAATGAAAAGAGCAGGACAGAAAATGGCACCACTGGGACCTTGAAGGGACACTTCAAGAAAGAGGAAGAGGGACTATTTCCAAGGGCATTTGGTGATGGACAAGGGGGAATGGCTTCAAACTGAGAGAGGATGAGGTTGGATGGGATCATAGGGAGAAATTCTTCCCTGGGAGGGTGGGCAGGCCCTGGCACAGGTTGGGCAGAGAAGCTGTGGCTGCCCCATCCCTGGAAGTGTCCAAGGACAGGTTGGACGGAGCTTGGAGCACCCTGGGCTGGTGGAAGGTGTCCCTGCCCATGGCAGGGGGTGGATTAGATGATCTTTAAGGTCCCTTCCAACCCAAAGCAGTCCACGAGTCTATGACTGCTGGTTAAGGAGACAGGACCTTGCTCTTTGCCCACAGAACATGTGTAACTGTTAGTCATGTTTCAGTCCTGGTTCAACACTGGGTTTTGGCCATCTGGGAGAACCCAGACAAAGCAAGTCCAAGCTGTGAGTTCTCTTTCCTGCAGCTCTGCTGTTGCTGAAAGGTGCCAATGCCAGCAGTGGGCTTTGGGAAGAGATTTTGGCATATACCCACCAAAAACTACCTCAAAAAAAGTCACCCCATGTTCCTGAAAGCAGCTGGAGTGCTCAGTGCTCTCTGCTCCCATGGCTGGTCACCCAAAGAGACCCTTCAAATCCTTCCTGATCCCCCTCAGTGCAGAGCCAGCTGTGAGCAGTGGTTCAGGCTGAGCAGGAGCATCACAGAGCTCTGTCAGACTTTGGCCATGGGGTGGCACCCTGTGGGAACATCAGCAGATGCCAATGTGGAGCATTGAGAGACCAAAACCAAAGAAAGACCTGGAGCTGTACTGCAGACACGACCTCCTCAGGCATTCCCAACAGTTCTGGAGTGGGAGATGCCAAGAATGGCCAAGACTCTGTGCTGAATGGTGAGGGTGCTTTCCTTGCAAACCAAAGGGAAGGCACTGTTGATCAAAACTTCCTGGCAACAAAGTCTGTGCAACTTGGTTTCCCCCACCAAAAGTGCCAAAGGGCTGCAGTGCAAGGTACATCCCATGGGAATTAGCCATGCCCAGCAGAGATGTTTCGATATGGAGAAGCCTGGTAGAGCAGGACATCAGTCTGCCAGGCAGCAGTGACAGGCAAAGCTGCAGAGACCAGGAAGAACCTCCCAGGTCACCATGTGACTTTCAGGCTCTTACAGGAGGGTTTTTGAATCAGGAATATGAAAATACTCCCATCTGCACAGGCAGATCTTCATGGGGTGGTTAAGGTAGGTGAGCAGCACCAAGGTGAATTGAGCTTTGATGAAAAGCAGCCTCTGAGTTGATGGGTCACTGGAGGCATTTCCTGGGGGTCTCCACCCTGCAGACCATGGGTGCTGCTGTGTAGATACAACTAAACACTATCCTTGGGCTAAAGGCTCCCTGAGCAACATTCAATCCCAGCACCACACCAAGGATGAGATTAGGGAAATGTTTCTTCACCAAAAGCAGTGTCAAGCACTGGAAGAGGCTGCCCAGGCAAGTGCTTGAGTCACCATCCCTGGAGGGGCTTCAAAGACATGGAGATGTTGCACTTGGGGACATGGACTAATGTGAACTTGCCAGTGTTGGGTTCATGGTTGGACTTGATGATCTTAAAGACCTTTTCCAACCTAAACAAGTCTATGGTTCTGTGACATTGGAAAAACATGCCTTTTAGATCACATGGCCTTGCCATGCCCTGCTCTCATTTCTCTTTTATGAGTCCAACTGCAAGTGTGTTGAATCACCAAGTGACATCTCCAGAATGAGTTTATAATATGCCCAGACCATTATGCAAGAGGAAAGAAAGCCTCATGGCAGGATGAACCACAGTTTAAGATATTCCTTTTCCCTGGAAATTAAGGATAAGATTCTGTCTCCCAGATTGGTGTAAATTGTTCAGTAGCTGTCCTGCTCTTCACAAAGCCACCCCATGGTCCTCCAGACAGCAGAGAAGCGCAATGTGTGGAAAATAACCCAAAAAAGACTGATGGGATGTGCTTGAACTCTTCTCTTGGTGTGAATTCTGTGCCCTCTGTTTCTCCACAACCCCTCCCTGCCCACCATCCACCATTTCCTACATTGTGGTGTCTAAAAATATAGAGATGAACAGTAAAATTCTTATTATTTCAAGGGAGGCCACGATTTCCCTGTTGTGGTCACAAACATGAGCATCTCTAAGAAACCATTTAAAGCTCTAACTGAGGCTTGGGCTGAAATGAATGAACTGGAAGCACAGAGAGGATCTGGCCAAAGTCAACCAAGACAAGAGGGAGGGAAGGAATGTAAGAGAGTCTGGAAAGGTTTAGTTGCATGAAGTGTAGAGTCCAGAAAGTGCTGGGGATGCAGACTGGGATCATTTATAGAGTACAGAGTTGACAGCTAAAGCTTCACTTTTATCCTTTAAACCCTTTTTGCCCATTTTACAACACACCCCAGCACTAAACAAGCTTAATGAACCTCTTAATTTGAAGCTGCCCGAAGGAGTGTGAGCCTCCCCCAGCAGTGCCCAGGCTTTGAGCTGGTTGATTTCTGAGAAGTGCCCACCACAATTTGGGCCACAGTGGCACAGACAAAGAGGAGAGACACTGCCTTGTCAGCGTCCCCTCACCTCTGGGACGCTGCCATCACCTACACCCAGCATTTCTTGGAAGCAGAGAACACCCATGTGCCCAAGGCTGTCATTAAAGAGATCCACCAGGAGCCTGCTGGCAGCTAAGAACACAAACCAAAAATCACAGGCTTGAATTTGATCCAGAGTGGTTTGATAAATCCTGAAAACCAACCAATTTCTTCAGAGGTGGAGGCTAAAGATAGACCTGCCCAAACATCAGCAGCACGTGGGGTCCAACAGCCTGGCTGGAATGGTGGGGAAACCTCCTTCCCAAGGGAAGGGGAGCAGTCCCTTCTCAGAAGTCCCACATTCCAAAAGCCTCTAAGAAAAGCTTTCTGTGAAAAGCTTTGCACTTTGGCTCTGGAGGAGCTCACACCACCACCACTTCCAGGCAGCCCGACCTCAGAGTCCTTCTGAGAGGAATTTTCAGCAGCAACTCCCTCCCAGGGAAAAAGTGGAAGAGGCCAGTGGAAAAAGCTGCCTATAGAAGGACCAAAAATAGACTGACACGGTAATGGTCTTACTGTAAAAGAGAATGGAAAGGAAAATCTGCAAGTCAATGGGAGAATTCACAGGGATAAGTAGCAAAAGGCAGATGTCAGTGAGTCAGAGAAATCAGCCCTTTGCCTTTTCTTTGAGTCACTGGCACATCCTGCAGCAGCAGCAGCAGCAGCAGCGACCTCTTGACATGAAACATTTTTAACAATCATTACTCAGAGAGTCCTCCAGCCTTTTTAAAGCTCCGTGAAGGGTTGAAACACATGACATCATCTCTTATCCATGCTATTCCCAACCTGAAACACACACTGGCTGGGGGGTCAGCCCGGAAGAGGGCAGATTTTTTGGCTCACAGACAGACAAGGATTTCCATCCTTCAGTCCTTGGTGGGTGCTGTGGGGCTGTGGTTCTTTATGCTCAGCACAGACCCTGCAGCATTCAGAAGCGATCAGCAAAAAAAGTGCTAGCAAAGGGGCTAGAAACACCTCCAAAATTAGCTCAGTTCATTAGATCATGGTGTTAATTACACCAAGGTTGGGGGTTCAGTCCCTGTATGGGCCACTCACTTCAGAGTTGGATTCAGTGATCCTTGTGGGTCCCCTCTAAATCAGAATATTCCGTGAAGAACTGGAAAAAAGTGTGGAGTTCTTAAAAAATACCAAGTCCTCACTTTGAGTCTTCTGCTGGAGTTCTTAATAAAGCTATGAAACATGTGGTTCACAGAGGGGCATCCAGAGGTGCTCTGGGGCCCAGATGTGAAGCTAAAGGGCAAGAGAAAAGCACAAAATATGAAACATCCCCAAATGCTTCCCGACTTCCAGACAAAGTGGGCTGGCCCAGCAGTTCAGTGCTAAGCCCTTAATCTGTAGAATGCACTTTTGCATCTGTAAGTGTGTTTTGGGGTTTCTTTTTCCCTGCAGGATTATTGCAGGCTCCAGGATGAGTTCTGTGGAGCACTGTATGGAGCACTGACCAAACAGGCATTTGAAGAATGCAGCCAGGAGAAGTGACTTATTGAAATCCTCTGGAATTTTTCGATTGCATGTATCCAGGCCAGCTCCACTCCCTTATTTTGCAGCCTGGTTATCACAGGCTATCTCAAGGTTCCTCTCTCTGCCAGATTTCTACGTGACTGTTCCCCTCAACATCTCCCTATAAAGGACACTCAGTCCTAGGGCATCTCTGGACTACAACCATGGATTTAACCTCAAACTGATGTAACTTTTTTTTTCCTAGGGATATTTTCCTACCCTGCAATCATGTTTAGCTTCTTTCCCAGGACTGTGACAGTGATGGCAGAGAAAGAAGCAGTTTCTGATTCACAAGGGCAGGCAGTGGTACCCACCAGCACCCACACTGCCATCATTCCAGCCCCTAGGAAAGAGGCACTGGAAACTCAGTCAGGATGAAATCCTCAGTGCAGATTCCCAATTTGGAACCATTTCCATCCCAGCAGTCACTCCAAAGCTCCTGAGAAACAAGCAGTGGATGTCACAGGGAAGTAAGACAGGGCAGAGAATGATTTGGTTACTGATTTCAAGAACAAAGAGCCACGAGAGAGAAACAAAAGCTGTTTTGCTGCCAGTACGTGAGCTGGACGTGTGCTTTGGAAAGGAGAGGGCTTCAGTCTTTGAGGCATTTCTGGCATGAATTGATCAATGTTGTTTTGCATAAGGAAGCAGTAACAGCTCCTTCCTGCTATAGAGCCTGCTTAGGGAGAAGAAATCCTGAGATAAAGAAAAAGCAACTTCAAAAACTGACATGGGAACGGGAGTAGAATAAAAGTGCTAAGTTGTTTCTTACACATTTTCAGCCTGTCTAGCTGTCCAAAGCCAGCTATGGCTGTCAAACACATCCCCCACAGGACTCCTAACATGAAGAGGTGATACCATTCCTTTCCCCCAACTTGAAACCCAATTACACATTTAGAAATACTGCTCTCTGCCCAGCGAGGAGGTCACTGGTGAGACATCTTGGGCAAAGACTGGGATTGCTATTTCAGAACAGGGTGTATCTAAGGTAGGGATTTACAGGGAAGAGCTGGATCCTCCATGAAAGACTCTAGAAGAAGAAAACATGAGCCACGAGTTGGGCAGAAGTTCTTTCCATCTCAGAACTGCACCCAAACTAGTTCTGGCACTTCCAGCGTATGAACAATTTAACCCAGAGAAAAGGGTCTTCTCCCAACAGACTCCTCCAGGCAGAGCAAGTGAATTGTTTTTGCATGTTAGCACTTAGTTACTCCCTCCTAAAAACAGACAAACATCGGTCCAGACTTGTAATTGCTTTCAAACTCCAGCCTGCTGCCATGGGAAGAGGTTGGAAGACCTTAAATATTGGCTGACAAAATCATGGAATGGATTCAAGCTCCTACGCAAGGGAACATGTTGGGTAAGATCTCCCTGTGACTCGGTTCTGACTTGAAATGAGTTTTATTCTGATTTTTTAAGCTATTCCCATCCTTGGGTACTGAGGAAAATGGAATAGGTCAGAAATCTTGCAAACAATCAAAGGACAAACATGTCCCACTGTCTCTGGGGGGCTCAGACATGCACCTTCTACACTGAATCACCATCCAGCAGTTCCAGGTCTCACCCCCACTCAAAGCACTTGCAGTTGGGTGTTTGGAACATTGAAACATTAGCAAAACTGGAAAGGTTGTGGATGTTTCTCATGGCAGGGATTTGGCAGTCAGTATGTGCTTGTGGAAGTGACAGTATTATCTCCCACAACTGCATCCTGGCTGTGGAAGGAAGAGATTGCAGGAGAGACAGGTATTAAGACACAATTTGCACTTCTAGTTGTCTGCACAGACCATGTATTTGAAAGCAATTTAGTGGCTAAATAGGCATGTCTGTGGGAAAGTGTTCACATCAGCTCAAACACCTTAGTAACAGTCTCAGAAAAGAGTGTTATTTTTTATTAATAACTGCTGAAGAGTTTACCTCTAGGCCAGCATGGAACTAAGCCTCTTGGGATGGGCATATTAATAAAATTAATACTTCATGAATACCTTATAATCTTCCCTTTCTGCAAACAGGCAGAGCTTTTGGTCTCCAGGACTAGTCCAACACCTCTGAGTGCAAAAACAACAAAATACCTCCCTGGATTTGCCACTGTTGCCTTTGAACAAGGGAGTGCCTGAGGTTACTACATGCTGGACCACAGATGTGGCTGGAAGCAGTGACTGTCACCTCTTCTCTGCCCACAACTTAATTGTCATTGTAGGTAAAGCAGATTAGTGGCAAACTGGAGTTTGATTGAAGGTTTTCAGTGAAACAATCAACGAGAGCCAGTGGTGAGTTATGAAACAGATTGTTTCATTGTTAGAACATTCTTAGTCTTGCCTAACTGGGATTCCTATTGACTGGCAGTGTCAAAGCCAATAATAGTCAGGTATCCTGAAGAGCTTTTCAGGCTCTGCACTCCCACCTTTCAGGAGTTTTCATTTCAATCCGTTGCCATGGCCACCACTGTCTCTTCAAATAATTGAGACTCATCGATGCTCCCCCAGACAGGAGTCAAAACTCCAGGAGACAAACCCTAAAGAAGTGGGTTAGTCATTGGTTTGGAGGCTTAGGGATAAAAGAATTCAAAGAACAGACAGCAAAATAACAGGAGAGGTTAATTTGTTATCAAAGGTAAGCATTGTGACTGAAATTGGAGATATGGAACCAGACAGATCAAGGCACGTAACCAGAGCCAGGATTTTCACCTTTCTGCCTGTTTGTTTGGTCTCGATATCCAAAGTCTCCAAACTGAATTCTGAGTGACTGAGAGTGCTCCTTGCTGGTCAAAAATAAGACAGGAAACTCAAAGCAGCTTATTCATACCCCACTTGAAAGTAGACACTTAAATGAGTATTGATTCCAACTTCTGAGAAGATTCTTGATGTGGGTGACCAACACAACCCCTTCAGTGCACCCAGTCCTTGCTCAGGAGGCATCAGACTTACTGTGTTCTACTGACATCCTTGCAGAAGAAGGGAAGATGATCTCATAGCTCAGTGAGTGGATAGAAACTTAGGTTGGACATGATCTTTTACCACCAAGAACCCCCCACACTCATCTTTTCATCCAGGTGGCCACTTTTTGTGTGTTCCTGGGGTGACCTGGGCCCCAGGAGCCAGATGTGCCAAAGCCAGAAATCCTCACAGCTGCAGCTGAACTCAGTGGGAGCAAATACAGAGCTCTGCACTGCTGGCTCTCTTACTAACTACCCAAAAATCAGAGGTCATCTCCAACCTGTGTCCCTGTTTCCCTGTCTGCCCTGCTGTATTCAAGCAGAAGGGAAAGGAATCAGAGGGGTTTGTTGATGCTAAAATGCTGGAATGGGCACAGTAGGGGAAAAAACAAACAGAAAAACTCAGAATGCACTTGAATATTATTGAGTAAATAAAGCACGTGACTGATCTAAGATATAAAGAAAGATAAAAAGCTGTTGGAAAGCAACCAAAGTAGGCTTAGAAAGATGATGAAGGGCCTGGAGGGACCATATGAAGAGCAGCTGAGGGCACTTGGTTGTTCAGCCTGGAGAAGAGGTGACTGAGGTCAGACCTCAGCAGGGTCTGCAGCTCCAATCCCTGCTGTGTGTGACAGGGACAGCCCCCAGGGAATGGCTGGGGCTGTGTCAGGGCAGGGTCAGGTTGGATCTCAGGGAAAGGTTCTTCCCCCAGAGGGTGGTGGGCACTGACCAGGCTCCCCAGGGCAGTGGGCACAGCCCCAAGGCTGCCAGAGCTCCAGGAGGCTTTGGATGATGCTCTGGGGCACAGGGTGGGATTGTTGGGGTGTCTGTGCAGGGCCAGGAGTTGGACTGGATGGTCCTTGGGGGTCCCTCCAACTCAGGATGTTCTGTGATTCCATGGTTATGGGACCTAATGGATAAGAAGAGCAGTTGCTCATTCCCACCATGAGAAGTACTGAGTCACATGCAAAAAAAGTAATCATATTTTTGGAAACTGTACCATCATATACATAAAGAGACCAGATTCAGGTTTCTTAGGAACTAAGATTCTGACTTCTGCTGACTTGTGTAAGTTTGGCTTGCAAATTTTAATACACTTAGATAAAAAGAACTCCAAAAATACCTGTGCTGGCAGAGCACTTTGCCTTTCCAATTAATGGCTACAGTAGCTGCAGTGTAGCTAAATCTCTTAGATAACCTTAAAGCTCCTGGCTTTAACATTTGACAAAAACAAGGAAGTGCATCTCAATTGTCTTTTGTAGCTTTTAAAATGAAGCTTTCCTTTGAAAACCACATTTCCTCAGGCCCAGTGGAAAGAAGGGAAAGGTTCTGCTCTGGCAGGGAGGGTAGCTAAGTGCATTTGAAGCCAGGAGGGTGGTTTGAGTCACAGATTCCACGTGCAGCCTCCCAAAACCAGGAACATCAACAGCACAAAAGGGATTCAAAGGACAGAGCTCGAGTGTGTTCCACTCCTGAGGACTCAGCCTTGTGTCCACCTTGGGAAATCCAGCTACATCCAGGACAAGGCAGGGAATGCTGGGGGATGTTTTGGAGGCACAAAGGTCTCTGGTCAATGGTCAGAGCACTCCAAGCTGTCCAAGACCTCAGTGCTGTGCCTGGAGAGTGTCAAGCCCATGTTTCCCATGGCTCTGCAGAGACTCCAACCTCGGGGTCAGGGACACAGCAGAGCTTAATAAAGAGGCATATTTAAAAAGGTTATCTTTCTCTCCTCCCTCTCTGTCAGCCTGGAACCTGGACTGACACCTTCACGCTCTATAAAGAGCTGAAC
The DNA here is from genome assembly GCA_035222235.1 of Margarornis squamiger. Classification (NCBI taxonomy): domain Eukaryota; kingdom Metazoa; phylum Chordata; class Aves; order Passeriformes; family Furnariidae; genus Margarornis; species Margarornis squamiger. The sequence goes on from JAWWTY010000036.1 coordinate 8,446,159, forward strand.
CAAATTTAAGGACCTTGAAGCCTCTCAGTGTCTGCAGTGTGGATCTGTAGCAGAACTGAGAGCCACTACAATCCCCACACTCACAGAGTGCATGTTCCCTGGCCTGCCTTCATAACACATTTATAAACCATTTCCTGTTTGGTAAACTCTGTTTGACAAATCACTTGACTTCAGCTCCAGCATCTGAAATAACCACCATTAAGAGATAAGGCAATGGCATGAAGACAAGCAAATTCATTCTAATTATTTCTGCTAATACTCGCATTTCAAAGAGATGTTAATACTTAGCCAGCTCCAGTTAACTTCCCAAAAGCAGAATTCCAAAACATTTGCTTACCAAGATCAGCCCCTCTGCCCTCAGATCGTGGCAGCCCCAGACAACTTCCATGATGTCAGTGCAAGTGAGTCTCCCTAAGTGCACTCCAGAGAACAAGTCCTACATTGGTACTTTCCACTGGAAGTACCCTGTGTTTTCTCTAGAGATCTAGGGAAACATGTCTTTGCTTCCCCTCTCACTCAGACTTAAGAAAGCTCATTAAAATATTAAATGAAGCTCAAGCAGTCTGTTGGTCACATTGCTTGCCAGTTTGTTGGGGTTTTGCCTTTTTTTTTTTTTTAAGTTTTGCTTTGTGTATGAAAATACAACCAAAGTACAAAACCCCCAACTCCAAACACACTCATTTTCTACGCTGGCAGAATTATTGTCTCATGCTTGTGACAGCTGAGTGACCTACTTTCATTTGCTGCTGCCTCTGTGGTGGGAAGCACAACTGGGGTGTCAGACCTGCTTAGAAAGGGGAGTTTGGCTGAAGCAATAAATGAACCTGGCTTACCTGGGAACAGCTGGCATTTGGAAGTCAACCATTCAAGGCAAGTGGCAGGTGACAGTGCAGAGCCAGGGGCAGAAGGTGGCTCTGGGAAGGGAAGGGAGCCCCTTGAACCAGGTGTGCAGCTGCACTGCCAGTGGGTCAGGGAGGGCACCCTGCCCCTCTGCTCAGCCCTGAGAGGCAAATCTGAGTGCTGGGGGCAGGTCTGGGCTGCCCAGGGCAACAGGGACATGGAGCCCCAGGAGAGGGTCCAGAAGAGGCTGTGAGGATGAGGAAGGGACTGGGAGCAGCAAAGGCTGAGGGAGCTGGGGCTGTTCAGCCTCGAGAAGAGAGAGGAACCCCATCCATGCCCATCAGTGTCTGCAGGGAGGGGCAGAGCATGGACCAGGCTCTGCTTGGGGGTGCCCAGCAAAGGGACAAGGGGAACAAGCAGGAACTGATGCACAAGAAGTTCCACCTGAACATAGGAAGAACTTCTTCGCTGTGCAGTGACCCAGCACTGAGCAGAGACCAGAGAGGGCATGGAATCTCCTCACTGGGGATATTCCAGAACCATCTAGAACAACCCTGTGGTCTGGGATGACCCTGCTGGAGCTGGGACCAAATGACCCACAGAATCACAGAATATGATGTTCCCTCACACACATTTGCAGAATCCTGTAGGCCTTGTGTGTCCCTTAAATGACCCCAAATCCTGACCTTTGAACGGAACAATTTTAAGGATTGCTACATGTATGGAAAAAACCCTCTTCCCATCCTTCAGAATACAAGATAAATATTAACTAATAAGGAGCAAATGAAAGCGTAGAAAGGCAACATGATTAATAATATGGCAGATAGTGCTGAGAAAGAAACTTAGGGAGTAAAAAATTGGGCAAATCTGTTAAGTGGACTCTTCTATAATGGTCACATCCTGATCTTTCTCATGCACTCTTGTTTATAGGCAATTTCCCCTCAGTCTTGTGAATAACAAAGAGACCATTTTCTTTGTTGACAAAACAATTTCACTGACTTCAGTGGATTTCGGCAGGCATGAGTTAGGAGCAGCCCGTGGAAAACACTCTGCTTCCTCGGGGTAAATATTGTTCAGATGGTTGGGAGGAAGGAATGCCCTCTGAAAGGCACTGGAAACACGGTGCATCCAGGAAGGGGATTTTAAACTTGGCAAAAGGACCTACAGGAAACTCTTCCTTGTGCCAGACTTTATGCTATTGATTCAGCAAGACAAACAAAGTTAGTTGGATTTGTTTCCCCTACATCTTTAGTTTCATCTTGAGAAGACCAGTGTGTCTAACAGGAAAATGCACCAAGCTACAACCCACTTGCCTCGTTCCAAGAAAATTCCAGGGTTGGTGAAATGACCAGAGGCTGCAGCTGAAGGTTTCCCCATAGAGCAGACTCTCTCCATCCTCATGGATGGCACTGGGAGTGCTGCTGCTGGCAGAGATTAGCATTTGGCTCCTGATCCATACCTGCCCCTCAGCCTCGACTGCAGGCTGGGCTATTCCCAGTTATCCAGAGCAGAAAATATCAGCCTTGCAAGAGTGGAATCAAGGGGTACACTGGTCAGGACCCATGGCATAGAGAAATATGTCCAGATGAGACTTCCCTAATCCTATTTGACACTCCTCTTCAAAGCCACCTTTGATGTCTCCATGTCCTCTGATGGCATAGGATTTGTAATGAAGTCTCCTTGAACTAACAGAGCTTCAGCTGTGCCTTAAGCAACTGGCTTTGGCTGAAATCAAAGCCCTTCCTCGTATGAGCCATTGGGTAAGTAATCTATGAACTGCCAAAGATCCAAAGCTGAACTAAATAATCAAACCACCCCAGTCTGGCAGTAGTTCATCACTGCCCATTAACAATTATGCTGCCAAATGAACAGCTCTGAGTCAGGAACCACTTGGATTGGAGTTTGCTGCTTTCTGGCATCACAGCTTTTTCAGAGTATTAAAGAGAACAAACACCCTTAAAGGATGTGTGACACAGCCTGTGGGAGCTAAACCCACACCTAGCGGGACCTCAGAATGCAGGGCAGCACAAAAATCATCCCAAAACCCTTTCAGTCCTACCATACCCTATAAAAGATTGTGGGAAGGGGAACAGGCATTGGATTTGCTCAGTTACTGCCTGCAATTGCTGTGAGCACCTACAGAACTTGACCTGCCCAGATTTGCAGAGGACTGCAAAATTGCAAAGATACCTTTCCAGTGACCTTCCTCACCACCAAAGCTCCAAAGAGAGAAGCTCACTCAGTGCTTTATGGCACGATAAAAGAAAAAAGGGTAGGTAGAGCTCAGACAGAAGTACTGAAGCTTTGAAATCCTCTTATATTTATTTTAAGATAAGAGGTGCAAACTGCAGCCATTCAGGTGAAATATGAACAGGCTGCCAAAATCTGTCTTGTAACATAATCCACAGCTAAAGAAAGGGATTTCTTTTTCTTCAGATCTGTATTTCCTTTCCCCTTTTTTCTTGAGACCAGGGAATTCTGCAGGAGCAAGATTTTAAAGAGACTTTCATCTCCTTCAGAAAGTTTCAACTTTCATTTTTTACCGTACAGCTGAAAAGCCTTTTTAGTAAGCTTTTATAATTTGGCCTGCCTATTCCTGTGATGAAGGATTTAAAGATGCTTCCCACTTCAGCCTGCAAGAAATTTGCACAGTATTAGAGAGCTCTTTGGTGACTTAGCAAAGGCCACCCATTGGCACTGGGGAGCCAGTAGTTAATTCAGTATTTCTCTCCCTCTCTTGATCCCTTCCTAAGTTTTAACATCTGCTGGATGAGGTTCAGTGAAAAGTGTCAGGGCCATTTCTCTGTGCAAGGTTGGTTCAATGGAGAAATAGGATGGCTTTAAAAAGAACTTCACCTGCTTTCATCTTAGAGAGTATTCATTTTTAAATGAAAGCTATTAGGAATTTCTGGCTAAAGACTTAATAAATATTTTGGCAGTTTACAGCTGAAAAAAAAATTCTTTAGATCACAGAATGGTTTGAGTGGGAAGGCACCTTAAAGTTCTTCTTGTTCCACCCCTGCCATGGGCAGGGACACCTTCCACTGTCCCAGGTTGCTCCAAGCCCTGTCCAACCTGGCCTTGGACACTTC
>JAWWTY010000036.1:8480487-8513421 GCA_035222235.1 Margarornis squamiger
AGGGGACAAGGTGGGGATCAAAGTCTGGACTCGATGATCCTGGAGGTTTTTCCAATCTCAGTGATTCCGTGGTAACAATTTGCCTTTATATCACACATCAGGTCAGTGGCAGAGGAGACAGAGAGGAGATCCAAGGTTTGATCAGTCACAGGGTGGACTCCATGATCTTGGAGGTCTTTCCCACCCCAAACGACTCTGTGATTCCATGTGAATGCTGAGGTGGAAGCTCTAAGAACTTCAAGCCCCAGGAAGCCACCCTGGTGTACCTTCTCCCCTACTACTCCTTTATTTTGCCTTCCATCTTCCCAAATCCAAGAACTGGAGGATTCTCTTTATTTCCCTGGCACTCTGCTGTGTATCAGATCTTTACCACCCCCACAGCCATTTGAATATGTCCTGCCATGTAAAATGTACAGACCTCCCCTGCCATCTGTGCACGCCACACACATTTCTCACCCCGAATTCTCATGCAGGGCCAAGACAGTCTTAGGTAGGAGTGTCTGTGGCTCACAGAGGTCCTGCAACCTCCTCAGCCCTGAAAAAAATCCAAAGTATTTGGTTCTGGGTCTTTTGTGCAGCCAACAGGACGTGGCATGAGCTTTTTTTGCCTGCACTTTAGGTCTAGATTACAGCTCAGACTTTGCTTTTCTCAGCCTGCCCTGCCTGGTTGATGCTCTTTCCCTACAACTGCATCCCCCTTGAAAATGTCCTACATCAGGAGAACTCTCCAGCTTTAAATATAACTTCACTTCTGATTTATGCAGAATTTAATTAAACTAAAAGTGGGACCCTTCAGGCAAATTCAAGCCAAAAAACTGTTGCTATAAACACACTGTGGGCTCTGTGCCTGCAAGCGAAGCCAAGCTGCTTTATTTGCACACTGGGAGTCTTAAACCCAGATGTACTTTAAAGATTCACATCCAAAAATCTTCATAGGGGGATTCTGGATCTCTGTGGGATCAAAGCGATCCTTAAAGAGGGGTTTATATTTATCTTTACATTCAGAAAGGACAAATTAAGCCATGTGTTATTTCATGGTGCTGGGCAATCTAGGGCAGAAATTTGCTTTTTGATTCACTCCTACCTAAAGCAGCAGTGCAAGTTCCACGTAACAAATCACTTTTTAAGGTGTTTGGTTCTTCACTGACTGTAAAATAAGCCAGACCTTCCACTTAGGCTTCATACCCAACTTCTAGCCAACAAACTGAGGGCAATCCTGTCTTGTGCACCAAATATCTGCAGTTTGGGACTAGAGCATTTGTAGGGAACATATTTGGGCTGAGGCAGCAGGCACAGCTTGTGCAACATCCACAGCTATGGCAACCCAAATGGACATGCAGAGGCTTTAGTGAGCAAAGCCAGAAGAAATTCCAGCAATATCTCACTCAGCTATGCAAAAATATCCATGAATGTGTTTGGGAGAAGTAGAAAAATTGTGGACATGCCACGATTTTTTAAATTATCACAGTGATTGTGTTTATGGTTCTCTACTTTTCTGTGTGTTATATATGACTTTTTAAGGGGAAGGATTGAGCTAAACCTTATCCTGACCTGGAAGAGCAGAAAACAGAGGCATTTGGAGCACTGAAATACGGGGGGACAACCCATTTTACAGCTCCTCCTCCTGATCTTCCCCAAGGCAACCCTTTAAGAACAGGCAGAGATGAGGTGAGAAGCTGGACCAAACAGGACCTAGGAAGGGTTTTAGGCTTCATCTTTCAAAGCCCAGCCACTGATTCTAAAAGACAGTGGTAGAATCCAGGCCCAGAGATGGTCTGGGCTCAGCCTTAAAGTCAGGCAGCTCAGTTTTGACAACAGCCTTGCCAAGAGCTGGCTGGAAGTTGAACACAAACAGCACAAACGTGGGATACCCCAAACCTGCAAAACTGTCTCTGCCACATTGGTTTTAATTTTAGGTGTTTTACCTTTGGTCTTAGCACTGAAAACCCAATTCCACCCCCCTTTCCTTAGGTTATCCCAAGAACAGCCAAAGGAGCTCCAGCCACAGCTGAGGGCGCGTGCAGATTTCAGTCCTAAACTTCATTTTTGGGGTGGGTTGCTCTTGTTTAGTTCCTGCCCACAGTTGGTTTTGCTCACTTATTTTTAGGAATTTGTAGGAAAATCCTTTCAACCATTTTTCACTCAGAAGCAGCCCAATTATTGGCACACATCTCCCCCACACAAATACCTCGTCAACAGCTGGGAGGTTTAAGCACAAATCTTGGCTGGGCACTGGCCTTGTCAGGGGGGTTGGGGATATTATGGCTACAATGAGTCAGTGTTGCTTTGCCCAAGCATTAAAAATCTTAATCACAGGATGCCTTCATCACTGGGTTTTTATTTTGTTTAACTACTGAAGTTTTAGGGTTCCCACAGCCAAAGCTTTTCTCTCTAATGCCTAAAAGTAGGGAAGACAAAAAGATGCTCATGCTCCAATCCTCCAGCAGTTGGGGCTGGAAGGCAAAACTCAACCAGCCAACGTGTGGTGATTTACAGGAGCTGGGAATTCATATAAATTCAGGAAAAAAAGGAGGCAAAGGATGAACTTTAGAATGCCACATTGCCAGAAGTTTGACTGCTTATGTAGAGGTTTAGTAATAACCTGTCACACCCCTTCTGCCACACAGCCCAAGCTTCAGACCCGTGGGGGACAGAGGGAAGAGTTACAGGAAATCCTTCTGCAAGGAAAACAGCTCAGGGGTGACATCTGGGACAAGGACACTTGGCAAGCCCATCAAGGGTCCCCAAGCAGCAAGGGAAAAACACTGGCAGAACTCTGTTGCCACAGTTGCAGCCTGGAGAGGCTTCCAGGACAAATGATATTTTCACAATCGCTCAGATAAACCCCTTTCTCACATGATGAGAAAACTTTCTGCTGGTCATAAATTCAGTGGGGTTTGTTTTTCACTGTCTTGCCTTCTAATTAGTGATTTAGGAGGAGAATGCTCTGAGAGGGTTTAAAACTTTCCATTTGTAACAGTGGAGCTGGAATAGGGGTTTGGTCTTTGAAACTGGTTAAATGAGAGGACCAATATTAAAGAAGGAAAGCATTCAGGAGATGCTGAAGTGTTTTTTTTCAATGCACCTTAATTTTAACAGGGAGTTTTGGCCAGAGCCTTTTGGAAAGACCCTTTGGAAAGATCAAAAAGCTGTTGTGAGGTTTGCCCCCTGATTTGCTTTACTTGGTTTCTAAAGAGCATTTTCTGTATCTTCTGGTTTAAAAACTAACATGCATTGACTCAAACCCAATGCTTTAAGTCAGTGTTGGGCTTGGTTTTTTCAATTCAAAGGACTAAACTAAAACAGAGATATTCAAGTCCAAGAAAGCAGTTATAGCTTGATGCAAACTGAAATGTCATGAGCTGTTGGACAGAAAACATGCAAGACTGTTTTTCTTTGTCTCCCTTTGAGCTTCAACTGAGTTCTTCTCTCCTTTCTTCAGCTGTGCCGTGCCTAAAAAACCATCCCACCCCATCTCTTGTACCTCTGCTCCTTCCAACAGGGGTTATGCTCTGGAAAACAGGGGGGCTGTGCCAGAGCTCTGAGTCTTAACCACCCTGAGCAGCCTCACCTGGGACCCCCAGACACACCTGCTTGGGCCAGGGACCTATTTAAGCTGGAGCCTGGACCTTCCCCTCTCCTGGAGGTGGAGCCATCTCAGGTGTGTCCTCAGTGCCCAGGGATGCCCAGAGGTGGGTTGGTTGTCTCCTGGCAGGGTTCTCACGTGCCTGTCTATGGTTTGTCTCCAGTCCTGTGTCCTGGAAGCACCTTGTGCTGTGTCCTGCTTTCCAGACCTGTCTCTGGCTCCTTTTCCTTTGGCTCCTGGCTGGAATGACTCCCCCTGGCTGCTCCCTGGCCAAGCAAGGGGAAGGTTGGCTTTGTAGGGGGATTCAGGACCTTCCTGTCTCAGGTGATATTTTGAAGTTATAGACTCTTTACAGGGGTGAGGGGATGGTGCATTTAATGTGGCTCCTGTTCATGCAAAACAACTCCAAAGGCATGTTATGTTTCCTCCCTGGGGACCTGAGGAAGCTGTTTTTGTGTGCTGCTCCTTTCTGCCTCTGCTCTCTTTTCATTCTTTCCACATTACACGAGACAGTAGGTGGGAATGTGCAGCCAGATCACAGTAATTTATTACTGATCTCTCAGAGTTGTTCAAAAGTCTTTCCAGCTAGTACTATAAATTAAGGGTTTCTGTCCTTTTCTTGCCTTTAATGATCTGAAGATCCCCTTGAAGGAAGGCACTGCTGTATCTAAAAGTATTGGAAACATTTAAGCAGCATATATTGAAAGATGGGGTATGGAGAGGTATTTCTCCTTTAGCAGATAGGATTGGATTGATTATGTCACTGTTAATTATTGGTGTGTTTGCATTGTGCTTTCCCCAAAGCAAGTCTCCTTCTCTGCTTTGTTTTTGTTAGGACTCTTTGTGATCCTCTTTCCTCCTATTTTGGGAATATCCAGTAGAAAATTGGTTTCTCCTTATGTTTCCTTTCTCTGCCTGCTCTTTCCTGTGTTTGATTGTCCTGGATAAAGTGAGTTGGGACATCAATAGCTGTTAAACCTCCTAGACTTCTAATACTGCTAATTTCTCATTCTGATCCTTTCCCAGGAGTATCAGGGTGTTATTTATAACCAAGCTGGGACGACAGTTATTGTGGTCATTCTCAATTAGTTTCGCTGGAACTGGCTGTGCTAAATCATCTTTCATCAGGTGGGTGGTTCAGCTGCTGTTGGTGGGGTGTGTAAAATTAAACACAGCAATACATTAGAGCACCCGAACGTGGCTCAGGAGTATCTTGTCCTCTAAAGCCATAGAACTATTGCTAATAAATAAAACAAACTCTCAGTGAACTTTATCTCCAAGAGCATCTTTCCACAGCCAGTTTTATTACCTTTCCCCTGACAGGAAGCACAAAGCATTAATCCAGCAGGTAGTGACTGTGTTCCTTAGGCATGACTTTGGAAAGGGTTTTAAAGTACCTTAGCTTTCAGCTGCAGCATTTTTGGGGCATGAGAATGTCCCTGGGCTTGAATTAAAACCTTTTGTTCTCAGTGTTTAATTACAGTTCACCTTTTGGAGTGATGTGAAGGGGTGGCAGAAGGCACAGCAGACTGTCTGCATTGCTTGGCTAGTCTATCATCAAATATGTTCAGGTTGGCATCCCTGTGCTTGTTCTCAGAAATGATCACCTAAGGTCACCTCTTCAATTATCCCTTTCCAGGGAAATGTGGTGCTGTTGGAAATGTTCTCAGCCATGGCAGTAGCAGAGTGGCCACTTGCAGGTTTCTATTCCATCTTTTTGCAGTTCTGTGTGGCACAAACCCATTCTGTGCTGGGCACCATCTCAATGCATTAAATAAGACACAATGCTCACTCTCGTGGAGTTAAACTGAGCTTGAGTTAGCCCACCAGCAGAGCTGAGCAGTTACTTCCACAAGTGTCTCTGTGCATTTGGAGCATTAACTTTCCCTGCAAATGAGCAGGATAAACCCTCAAGTGTTGGAGGTAAAGCCTTCCACAGTCCACAGAGGGAGCATGTGTGAGCCACGTGTTCCCTTCCATGCCTTGCTGGGTCTGATTTTACGAGGCAGATGAATGTAAAGCAGCTTTGGTTGTTTTGTTTTCAAACTCTTGGCCCCGGTGACTCCCGGGGTGGTTTCTGTAACTCTGCACTGCAGGGAGGGAATCAGGCACTGTGACCTGTCTGCCTGCCTTGTTTTTCTGCTCTGGTCATCTGACAGACCAGCCTGAGGATGTGCTTTGCCCCAGGCACAAATGTCTCCTTTCTGCTCTTTCTATCAGCCCCAAACCTGGAGTGCCTCAGCAGTCACCAAGCAGTCCTTCACCTGGGGGTTGTGATGACTCTCCAGCTCTGGATGGTGTTTGTTTTCAGCTCACAGTGATGCTCACTGATGTTAAGTGCTGAAAATATGAATGGAAATGTTTCAGGGCAGGGCAGGATCCTCATGGAACTTCAGCACACTAGAAAGGAAGGATGGAGTGGGTGCAAAATGTTCTGCCTGGTGGCGTTCAGTGTGAGGTGACAGAATGTGTTCAAGGTGACAGACTGCAGCATCTGTGCTGTAAAGGCACTGAAGTTCAAGGTTCTCCTGCATTACTGCTGTTACTCAGGCTGCAAAGAGTCAAATTCATATTCCTGGAGGAGTGGAGTTATGGAAATACACTGAACCCAAACAGGAGTTGTTCCATTACCTTGGGTATTGGATGGGAATAAAGCAGAGACAGTGACCAATCTGTCTTAAAACAGAGCTCTGGCTCTGGATGTTCCTTTTCTCTCACCCTGCACCCAGGCAAGACTGGGAGTATTTAAAACAGTGCAATCACCAAGAAAAAAATCCATTGGGAATGTCACTGAGGGCATCTTGGGTTCCTGCTCCAACCGAATCTGTTTGATATTAATGCTAGAATTCCCTCATAAAACACAGAGCTCTCCTCTCTGCTTGGTTTAGGTCCCACCCTGGAACTCTCCAGGTTCCCTTGGTGTGTATTTTAATTTCAATCCCCACTGATTTTCCTTGGAGGACGGAGCACTGATCCCACCAGAATGTTGTTTCCCTGGGTATCTCAAGTTTGGACTCGTGTTCTTTGGGGCTGCATTATCTTACCTTGTATCTGCTTAAAACTCTGCCTAACAAGAGCCACATTTAGTCTCTGTTCCAGTAGATAAATATTGATTGTAACAAACATGGGACCGAGTTAATACTTCTCTTCATTCACTCGGAGCTTTTGGGTCTAGTGGCTTATCTGTATTTTCGTTGTATATAAAATTTGGGTATTGCTGTCATGCTCCCTGGAAAGATGAGCATGTTTTAGAGCACCTGGTTTGTAATAGCAGGGAGAAATCAAGATTTTGAATGGGGCTAATAGAACCAGATGTATAGAAGGAGGCCAAAAATGTCTGACTCTCTGCTTATATTCCTAGAAATCAGTGTTTTCATCTAAGGCTTTAGAGAAGAGCTGCCTGTCTGCCTTATTATCTGCAGCACTACTTGGCTGCTGTCACAAAATGACCTTCACAGAGGAAGAGGCCTTGTCTCTGCTTGGTTGTCTGGGGTTTTTGTTTGTTTGGTTTTTAAACCAGCTCTTGATGAGCTTTAATTGCCTCGTTGGAGTTCAAAGGAGAGAACTCCCACATTTGGGATGCTGTTCTTTATTCTCCTGCTCCTGATTATGATGAGCAATGCCCGGTTCTTACAAAGCCTGCAAAAACTGCCCTAAATTCTGGCATTTCTTAACTCTACACTTGTTGACCCTGCAGTTTTTAGTCCTGTGATATTTGCACAGTGCCCAGTTTATAAGTCTGTTTTTTAAACTATCATTACACTGCAGATTGCTCTGTTTAAATTTGAAAATGCTGTTCTGGTGTGCCTGCTTTTGCTTATTTTGGGAGACAGATTTGAACTGTTAGAGCTGATAAACATGTTGCAGATTTATTTATTATTATTCAGCTCTTTTGTTGCATTGACTGGATGGGTTTAATTTGAACATAAACTGTCCTTGTTGTGTGGTGTGGTGGGAGAGTCACAGCAAGAGCAAAGGTATTTTAACCTGGCAGCAGTGGCAGAAACCACAGCTTGAATGTATTCATTTAAAATGGACTTGTTAAGCAGAATATGATATAGAGGAGTGGCACAGATGAGATAAGGAGCTGGTCTCATATGAAATGATGTGCAAACTCACTTGTGTGCCTTGAAAACCCCTGGCTTGTATGGCAAAGGGGTGGGGTGATATTTTATGGCTTTCCAGGAGGAGCACAACGTGTTCTTTTGGGACCTTCACTGCTCATGCCGTGTGGTGGAGACCCATTAGATTTAATGACATTTATTTGGCTTCTTTCATTAAGTTGGTGGCAGTTCTGGCACGACAAAACCCACTTGCAGCTGAATTTGTTTTTCTAATCTCTCAACATGAGAAGGTGGAAATGATTGGGTTTCAGGTTGTGGTTTCTCAGGCTTATCCAAGGACAGTGCCTGCCTGTGCTGTCCTTGGAAGGATGCTCCAGGACACTCAATGCTGGCTGGAAAGCAGGAGGGTTCAGCCACATGTGAAAAATGCTGGGGGCAGGTTTGCCTTCACCTCTCCCTTTCGGGAGGTGCCTGCTGCCCCAGAGTTCTGTGTGTGCTCGTGGAATCGTCCCAGGCAAGAGGGGTCACAAGACAAAGCCCCACTTGGTCTTCCAGCTGAAGGTCTGCTTTGAAGCTTCTATTTATTTAATAAAAGGCTGTGCTGGCAGCAAATCCCCTCAGTTTTTCTGGGCATGGTAATAACAAGCTGCTTCCCACTAAAACTGAGAGCCAAACTGGCAGGGTGAGTGAGCATCAGTCACTGCACTTGGGACAAGTCCTGCAAATACCCTTGTTCATGTGAGAGAGGAGCTTCCACCCTCTGCCTGCCCAGAGGAGCTCAAGAAACTTCTCAGCTCAAGTTCAGAGCCTCCTTTAAGGTTTATTCCCGACAAAGAATGAGTAACATCTCTCCCCTGTGTGTCCCAGCTCGATAGCCTGACACCTCTGCCTGTTTATTATCTTTGCCCTCCTTCACAGCACATCCATGTCCTCCCACATCCCTGGGCAGGGGTGCCTGGGGGTTCACCTTCTGCCTGTGACTCACCGAGCTGCCCCAGCTGAGGGAACACTTGTGAGCTCTGTGATTTGAGGGGTTTGGGTAGGATTATGCCATGGCACAGGCAGGGAGCTTTTCAAATACTGATTGTCGATCCAGAGTCGATGCAAGTCTCCCTAACTCTGATCCTAAAGGTTTTTTGTAACTAGTTGCTCTTCAGGTACTTAAGATCTGCATCTTTTAGATATAAAACTCAGAATGGGCGCTGGAGATGCTTTGATTTCAGTAGTTTCTCATTTTTGAGGACAAAGATACTTAATGCGTGATGAATTTTATTGTCAGGTCTCAATAAGTTCCATTTTTGCAGTCGAAAGGTCTGGTGCAGTTAAATGGCCCCATTTCCCACTGCTCTGTGCTCGGGAACTTGGTGGGGATGGGGATTTTTGCATTTGTTTCGGGGTTTTTGGGGGGTAGGGGGAGTTGTGGGGTTTTCGGTGGTGGTGTTTTGGTTTGGGGTTCTTTTGCCAATGTACAATGCACAAGTTGAGTGTATTTGCAGGCAGGATGAGAAGCCCTCAAAATGTTCTCTTTGCCAGGCTCTGTGTGGTCTGTGAGGATTCCTGGTGCTCTGGAGCTCTTGAGTGCTGTTAGAAATCCTGCTTTTGCAATTTGGTCTGGCCTCTTTTAGTTTGTGTATCTTGTGACCTGCTAAACTCTGCCTTAGGATGTTCAGTGTCTCTTTCCAGGCTGTCATTATTTATAATTCCCGAACCAACACCATCATAGGGGAATATTTAGAAAACCCCAGTGTTTTGTTGGCGTGTGAGGTCAGACCTGTGGGTGTGACCTCAAGGGCATCACAGGACTTGTCTTGTTTCACGCAGTGATTGTGGGTTCCTCCCCCAGGAGGTCATGCCTTGACAGACCATTCCCCAAGGTCTGTGTGCTCTCCTTCCCACGCTTGGGAAGGTTCCCTGGATTTCAGGGATTGGGATATCTGGAGAGACTGCAGTGGGGGAACAGAGCTTTAGAGGAATGGGTGTCAGAACAGGCCATCTGCTCTGCCCCCTTGCCATGTGCTCTTGGCAAGCACGAGGTTGATGATGTGAACTCACATTTCCCAGTTTAAAGGCTGCTGATGCTTCCCTTTGATATGTTTGGGTTTTCATAGTCATTTCAAGTCATTTAAGTTGGGTATTCCTCTCACCTTGTACTTTCCAGCTGTGAGGCCACTCCATTTTTAAGTCAACAACATTCAGGTGTGTTGTCTTTGCTTTTTCAGAGCTAGAGCAGCAATGACTTATCCCACCACGTGCCTTGCTTTCAGTATTCCCCATTTTTCCCTGGCATGGAGGAGGTAACTTCCATCTGGTTTGGTGCTTGCACTGATGTGCTGCTCCCACTGCTCCCAGACAGGCTCCAGCAGTGACACAAAGAGCAAGGGAGGACTCCCTGGGTCCCACCCATGGCAAGGAATCAAAGGTGGTTGGTGGAAAAAAAGGTTTGAGCTGTAACCTCTGGATTACTGAGTGTTGACAGCCTTGTTTTTTCCACGGATCTGCCCTGGCAGGGTTCTCACACGGACAGTAATCACAAGACAGCTCCTGGATGTGCCAAGTTGGGTGTCCTTTTGGAAATGGATCTTCCTCTGTTTTATCTGTTCAGAGGATGTTTTTCCCCTCCTTGAGGTGGAGAAACTATCCTTCAGTGAAGGTCTGGTGTGCCCTAGGGCAGTGTGGCCTTCCAGGACCTTTTTAAGGGGGTTATAAAAAGGAGGGAGAGGGACTTTTTATATGGGAGACAGTGACAGGATAAGGGACAATGGTTTTAAACTGGGAGAAGGTGGCAGGGCTAGATGAGATGTTGGGAAGAAATTTATTCAGGGGGTGGGCAGGCCCTGGCACAGGTTGCCCAGAGAAGCTGTGGGTGCCTCATCCCTGGAAGTGCCCAAGGTTGGGCAGAGCCCTGAGCAAACCTGCCCTAGGGAGGGGTAGGGAGGCTGTGGTTGACTTCAAGCTTGTTGGAGTCACTGCTGAGGCTTTAAGAGCTGCCAGTTGGGCTTTGTGGTGGGTGACAGCTGTGAGGTTTCAGCCAAAGGGTAACAAAACTGAGGAGGAAGAGCAACCTCGGGCTGTTCTTTGAGGATTTCAAGGCCAAATCTGAAGTCCTAAATGAAAGAATGTGACCTGGAGAACAGCTGAGAGTTTGGGGTCTGGGTACAAGGTGTTGGCAAGTCGAGTCATGCTGGAAACTTGAGGTCTCCTTTCATGGAAAATCTTAAATGAGAGGGGAACATCAATGAATTGGTGTGTGATACTGGAGCAGGCTGTGCCACTGTCAGCTCACCAGGGGATTCAGGGGCTCTTTCACTGGTTTTGACTCTTCAGCACACTTCAATCCAGAAAACTGGGTTTGGAAAACCTCCTGGACCAGAGACTTGCTGTGAGGGAGGTGGAAGGGCACTGCTTTTCAGGCACTCAGGTATTCCATCTGTTGCACCAGCTTTGTAACCGTTGTCCAGGTGAGCAGCACAGAGAAATAGGCTCTGGTGTTTGTGTTTTAGTCCCAGCCTGGAGTGGATGCAGGGAATGAACAAGAGCACTGCCTCGATTATTTATTCTTTTTAGATGAAGGCTCCCAGCAGGTATTTAACACAAATAATAAGCAGCTTCCCCTCCAGCCAGTGGAATGATGCCCCAGGCAGTGTTTTATATATATTGTTCCAGACCAAGGGGGGCATAACCCTGGCTTAGACCCCAACCCCTGTATTTTGCTGTTGGTTTTGCACAGCCGTGTTTCCTTAGGAAGCAGCACAAACATAACTTGATCAATGCTTAATTTATTGCCTCAGCAGTAGCACTGGAGATCTGGCTCTGACTCAAATGTGAGGGAAGGGACAATGTTTTTAAGCTTAACACGGGGGAAATGATACTTAAAAGATATGTTTGAAACAGCAGGGAGAGAAGGGCTGGGCTTTCCATTAGGCAGCTTGATGAGATTTTGAAGAATCTGTGTCTGGCAGATCCATTAGCTGCTCTTGGAGCTTTCAGGAACTCTTAGGGCTGTTGAAAGACCCCAGAGCACACAGTGCAAGGAATTGGAGTTCCTTTGCTGGAGCAAATAATTCATCCCCATCCTCTTGCTGAGGGGAAAGTGGGAATAGCTGTAACAGCATGAAAGGAGGTCTGGAGCTCTGTGTTTCTCACTCTGAGTTCAGACAGGGATGTTGATTTGGTTGTGTAAATGGGACTGAAAACCAGCTGTGTGTCCAAAGCCAAGCTCCAAATTTGAGTTCTAAGCATTGAAGGGCTCTGTTCTGCTATGACCTATCTGTGCTCAGGCAGCCTCTCCACCTCCTCACCTGAACCAAGACTTACTATTGAAGGGATATGAACTATTTTGGACGAAGCCTCACTCTGACCAGTTCTTACCCAATTAATGAAGAATTAAGAGCTTGGTTTGTAACTCTGAGGCAGAAATCCTCTGTGCATGGTATGGATTCCAGGTGGGATGGAGGAAAACCCCAGCCAGGAGGAACAGGGGTGCAGCCCACACCCAGGTAGCATTCCATAGCTTGGCCAGCTGGATTCCATTCCTTGCCTGTGTTCCCCAGTTATCCCAGTGGGAACTTTCACCGGCATTTGCTACTTGATGAAAAAAACTGCCAGAAAGTTTCATATCCCAAAATTCCATCATATTTCTTGGTTATCAACGTGGAGAGCTTGGAGCAGCAAAGACACAGGGGGGTGTTTTGGTGAGATCCAGACAGAGATGTTTAATCCAAGCCATGGGTTTAATTGCAGGTCCTGATACTCCAGGAAATCCTTGGCACTAAGTGTTGAAATACATATTTGAGCTGAAAACAAGGAAAAGGGCAGTGAATTGTTTCAAGCTGCAACTAAAAAGATATTTGTTGTTTTTCTTCTGGTTTGACAACTGTAGATTTCTAGAACAATCTGCCTTTGAAGTCTGCACCAAAAATAAGCAAAGAATTTACTGGATAACTTCAATGCCAAGGAAAACAATTGTCAGTTCTCCTGACCAGCCTGGCTAAGAGGGCTCTACACAGTCTGCAGAGGCAGGATTGGTGCTGTGGCTTCATTTTATTCTATATTTATTTATTTATTTGCCTCTGTACATCACTGCTGGTGTGACCCAAAAGCTCCAGGCTGGTCCACACTTTCTAGATGCATCTTTGATAGAAATTCAGCCTCTCTTTGTGTGTCTCGAGCAACATGAACTTGCACTGGTGAAATACCTCCTCAAAAGTAACAGATACAGCTCAAAGGTCTTGGCTGTCACATGTAGTAAAGACCTGAAGTCAGTTCTGCCAGACCTGAGTCAATCTGGCTTTGAGAAAGGCAGATGTGGTTCCTCACTGGGGAGAAGAGATGCACTACAATGAGTAAACTTAGCAATTCTGTGGTTCTTTTAAATGTTTAGAATATTTTCTTGATGATAAATGAATGTTGAGAGGGGAAAGCAAGCTGTCATTTGTTTCTCCTCATGGCATTTGCACCAACTCTGAGAAGTGTGCCACTTTTTATAGGCATTACCCTCTTTTTCCCTGGGCAACTCTTCCTCTTTGGAGCAGTTGCCTGCTCTGAACAAGTGGAACATCTTTGGGCTGTCAAAGAAACAGCACCAGGTCTGAAGAGCCACATCCCTTGTCCCAGCTGCCTTTTATCTCACTGTCAAACATTTTGAAACTCCTGAGGCGAAGTATTTATGCTACTGGACAGTTTGTTTAGTCCGTGGGCCTTTTTTATTTTCTTTTTTTTTACCAAAGAACTGAAAATGAGTGACGTGGATGTGCCTGAGTGTAAATAAGAGACACATGACTCGTCCTGTCAGAGGTAGCAATTCTTCATGATGCTCTGAGGGGCTGAAGGAAATGCTGCTGTGGGTGAACCCCAGAAAGTAAACATCAGTTAAAGGGAAAAACAAGCTGCTTAATCCGAGTTCAGTTTCACCTACAAAACGTCAAAAAAAGGAGATGAAAGTGTGCAGCTTCTGGTAATGAAGGTAATAACCCCCAAGGAGGGGTGAGCCTGTGGGCAAACCTGTGTCTTCACTGCAGTGTGGGAAGCTGTAGGAGGGAGGTGAAAAAGAAGGCTGTGGAAATCAATGTTGCCAGTGATGATTCCCCTTTTAAACAGGCTGTTTCCAGAACAGAAGGCACAGCAATGCAGCCTGCTGTGAGACAGGGAGATGCAATATCCACATCAGGGGTGGGGTACAAAAAGCAGGCTCTGCCTGTGGCTCACAGTGCAGCAAAGAGCACCTGAGCTGGGGAATTCCTGCAGGGGAAACAGCCTGGATTTTGGAGTGTGTTGCTCAGAAATACTCCAAGGGTTTGCCTTTTTCTTCTTTGGAAGTGCTCCTGGCCCCACTTGTGGAGATTTCTCAAACCTCTTACTTTCACTTGCCCAGAGGTCCCTTTTGTGTGACCCTCCTGCCTCTGCTTCTTACCCTGACTTGATAGGATTTCATCAGCCCCAGCTTTGCCTGATCAGTCACCTCTTGCAAACCACTCTCCTCAAAAACAAAGAGCTTCTCTTGTGCACACCCCCAGGTGTTACATTCAAGAAGCACTCACCACATTCAATACTTCTGATTGTTGCAGTTCAGTGTCTGACTTCACTCAAAGAAGTCGTTGCTTCCAGTTACTTGGTTTGGGCTGAGTGAGGATTTTTCAAACCAAGCAAGTCATTTCTGAAAAACCCCATAAAATGTTGTGCCAGGACACTGAAGGGCTTGGCCAAAAGACCAACACCCAGGTTAGTCTGAAAGACTAAACTGTGAGAAAGCCCCAGGGCTTTGCTTGTAGCTTTTGTCACATCCTGTGATGTGCTGGGTTTATCCAAATTAATTCCTGGGCATCTCTAACCTTCCTGGTCTGCTTCCACCTTGCTTGGGGTGTATAAAGAATTAATTGCAGGCTTTTTTTTTCCTCCTGCCCAGCCCCTTCAATTGATTTCCTTTTTACATCTAAAGTCTTCAGATGGGACACTGACAAAAGAATTCCTGAATATCTTCATAGGATGTTGCATTCCAGTGAGAAGTTTCCAAGGTGAGCCTTTGGTCTGAAATGGTGGGAATTTGTGGCTCTTGAGGTCTGGGAAATCAGGGATAGGGATGAAGGGCAGACTTGTATCTTTTGGAGACTTATCTAAGAGCAAATTACATGTTTGAGTGTTGTTCCAAGTGTCTTTGGGCAGCACAGGCTGGTGAAACATAGATGTAAGAACTCCCAAAGGCAGCTGCTTCTTGATATAATCTAGGTATAAACTCACAACAAGCTTTTCCCAGTTTCTTTTAAAAGAAGCAAATTCATGTTCACTTAATCTTGGGTCACAATGAGCACTTTGAACCTTTTCCCAGAAAGTGAGGTGTGAGCTTTGGTGAATGGAGTGCCTCCCCGTGGAGTTCTCCCTTGTTCTTCTGCTGGGGAGTCCTGCTCAGCTGTCCCCACTATTTTAGACTTTCACCCCACCTCTTTCCCTGGGCTGGCAAGGGACATGGGAGCTCCTGGCATGCTCTTGCAGAAATAAGCAGAGTTTTCTGAAGAAAGAGCAGTGTTTGACAATGCTGAAGGAGTCAAACCAGAGAGAAACTATTGATGAAAGGCCTTGCACAGTTTCAAGGACAAATCCAAAGAAAAACACCGGGTTTGTTGCAAGCTAAAATTAAAAACTAAAAATCCCCTATGTTTGCAGGGAGAGCTCTGCTCTTTTTCCCCACCTTCCCGAGTTGTGTGAGTGCTGAAGACACCAACCAGTGTCTTTTTGCCCTGGAGATCCCAGGAGCCTTGGCTGACCACACTGCCCCTGCTCCTGAATGCTTTGTCTTTCTCTCCCTCTGCTTTGAGAGCATCTTTCAACCAGCCCTGCCTCGTTCCCTATGTTGAAGTTGGCTGTTGAAGCTGCAGCTAAATCAAAAACATAGCTGATGATTTGGACAGAGACAAGCTGGGTGGGATTCTTGCCAACGTTATATTTGCTTTTGTCTTCATGAGAAGCAGTCCTGGGAGATGTGCACTGCAACCAGGGAGAGTCTCACAAAGGCATGTGCTTTCAGAGAGCATTTTCTTTTTTCAAGGAAACTTGTTTTTCTGGTGAGCCAGCTCCATGAGCTATTTCAGGCCGTGGTGTGCTGAGCAGATGCACAGGGTGATAATGTCCTGAAAGAAATGAGATGCAAGTGTTCAAATTGGGCAGTGCCTGGGCAATCCTGCTGAGTGTCTGCTCCTGGTGTGGTGGGGCTGGGTGTTCACACCCAGAGCAGGCTCTGAGGATCCCTCTGGATCCTTGTATGGAATGGTGAGACTGCCAGGAGTTTGTGAGTTCTTCAGCACTGCTTAAGAAAATCAAGAGGAAAGTGCTTTGGGGGTCTCCCATCAACCTTTGAGCACCTGACTGATTTTAGGCACCTGAACAGCCTTGCAGAGTTGAAAGTGTGACTGTTGCGTGGGACTTCAATGTCTTGAAGTCAAGGCATTGTTTAGAGTGTATTTTCTGTGGGATTGTGGGTTCCCCCTTATTCTCTGCCTCGGGTTTCTGCTGGTGAAACTGGTAAGAGCATGTAATAGTTGCAGCACGTAAATACTGTAGTTTGCATTAATAGGGGCTGTAAAGAATGAACAGAAATGGGACTGTGAGTAAAGCTTGGGCCAAACTGGGTGCATTTCCCAGCAGCTCACCCCAGCACCCCCTTGGAGAGGACTTGGTAATGCTGGTCCTTCTATAATGGATAGAATTTGGGGGGGTTCCCCTCATCTGTGCCAAAGCCCTGTAAAATGAGCCTCACCAGCACCTCCCTTCCCCATGCCTCGTTACCCAGGCTGTTCTAGGGTTTCCATACAGGCAATTCTGAGGCCACTTAATCTGTTCTGTTTAACAGCAGTTTCCTTCTGCTTTCCTTTACCTTACAAGGCAAACAGGCAGGAGCAGCATTGGGAAGAAACATTTTTATGGACACATGGGCTCTAAAACTGCCATCTCCCCTGGAGACAGACCCTGCTCAAACATCCACACTGACACTGAGATTACAAACTCAGTAAGACCCAGGAGCTGTTTGACAATATCTGCCTTTATGGAGTCCTTCCCTCTGCCTTTGGTGCTCTTGCTGTTCCCAGGGTAACTGTTTGCTCTTACTTTTCATCACCTTCATGAGGCATCTTGCCTGTCCTGCCTGCCTGGCCCCTTTGGGCTCTGCTTGAGGCAGAGTTTGCTGTCCCAGGTTTAGTGTGCCTTTGGCATTGGAGCTAGTTTTGTTCTTGGCTGGCTTGCTGAAGATGAAGGCAGAGCCATGTTGGTGCCCAGTAGCCACCCAGGAGAGATATTGCTTAACATGGTGTTCCAAGTCTCTTTGATTATTTGAAGTATTTATATGAATTAATATACTGAGATAGGACTGGGGAGGCACTTTGAGTACCTTGTCCACTTCTGGGCCCCCTGTTGCAAGAAAGGCATTGAGGGGCTGGAGCACATCCAGGGAAGGGGCTGGAGCAGCAGGAGGGGCTGAGGGAGCTGGTGGGGCTCAGCCTGGAGAAAAGGAGGCTCAGGAGGGACCTTCTGGCTCTGCAACTCCCTGCCAGGAGAGGGAAGCCAGGGTGAGCTCTGCTCCCAGGGAACAGGGACAGGACAAGCGGAAATACCTCAAGCTGTGCCAGGGCAGGGGCAGGGGGGACAGCAGGAGGAATTTCTCCATGGAAAGGGTGGTCAGACATTGGAAGGGGCTGCCCAGGGAGGGTTGGAGTGCCCAGCCCTGGAGGTGTCCAAGGATTGACTGGGTGTGGCACTGAGAGCTCTGGGCTGAGGGGACAAGGTGGGGATCAAAGTCTGGACTCGATGATCCTGGAGGTTTTTCCAATCTCAGTGATTCCGTGGTAACACTTTGCCTTTATATCACACATCAGGTCAGTGGCAGAGGAGACAGAGAGGAGATCCAGGTGCTCCCCTGAGTTTTGCTCTTTTCTAATCAATGCTGAACTGTTGCTGATCCTGCTGCCTCCCAGGTGAACGTCTCTGCTCCACTGACCCTGACAGCAAGAAGGTCTTTGAGTTGCAGGATGCAGCCCAAGACAACAGCCCTGGCAAGCTCTGCTGCCTTGGGCTCTTCTGAGCTGAACTTCACTGCAAATCTGCTCTGCCTTGTACTCAGGGAGCTCAAGGCCCAGTGAAGGCTTTCTCTCAGCTCCATCACTGTCTTAAATGGTTCTAAAGCCCCACAGTTGCTTTTGAAAGCCAGAATCTGCCTGCACTATTGCACTTGTGAAGCTGCAAGGAGCTCTTAAAGCAGTTCTGCATTATTTCCCCAGTTGCTTCAATGCCTCAACCCGCAGGTACAACTCCTGTCTGGTGCCAGTGCTCCTGGCAGGGACTTACCCAAACTTCTTCCTCCTCCCTCCTTCACTTCCTCCTTTTTAAGACCAGTAATTATTTGCATGGCAATTCCAGCCTCGAGGCTTGCACAAATTCATTAAAGGCCTTGCCTTTTGAAGTGGAATTAGTACTTTGCTGGAGCTGTCTGTGCCCTGGGTCATGACCCAGCTAATGGGAGGGCTGTGCTAATTCAAGCTGCCTGCCCTGGAGCACTGGGGCTGAGGCTGCAGCTCAGTGCACACAGCAGCTCCTTGCATCTGAGCTGCACAGTGACCCCTTGCTTGGTGCTGGATGCTGATTGCCATCAGCCAAACCCCTGGAGTAGGAGCACTTGCTTGTAAAGGAGTTTCCTACACCCTGGTATCTCACTGGGAAACCTCCTTGAGATCTTCCTTTAAGGCATTTTTCTTCTCAGAGGTAGTTCCTTGCCAGAATCCTGTGTTATTATAAGTCCCTTATCTAGGGATGGAAATTGCATCTTCCAGTGCTGTTGTTCGTTGCCATTTCCTTCAAATGCTCCATGCCTGGCTCCTCACTGCATCCAGTAGAGGCTATTTCATGGGACAGAGCAGGGAATGGCATGGGGATATAGGAGGGATAGCATGGAATTTCTGCTTCTTAAGCCCTTTTATTCTCCAAGCCTAAGTTTCTTATCAATACAGAAATAGAGCTGGAATTGGAGTGGAACTCTGGGTTTTCCTGTTGAATCTGGTCAGAAGCGAAGTGGCAACAAGAGAGACAGAAATTATGGGGTTGTTAAAGGTGCAGCAGTTTGTTGTTTCTAATGTTCACATTTGCTCTCAAGCTCTTTCAATTCTTCTAAAGAACCTCATGGTTAAATTGGACTCTTTAAAAGGGACTCTTTAAAAGGGCTTGGCCCCAAAGGACTGTTTCTCTTAATTTGTCCCATTTGCTCTAGACCCAAAATTGGCTAGACTTCCCCAAAACTCTTCTGAATGTTATAAGGTACTGAAAGCTCAAAGGGAGGCTCTGGATGGCTTTCTGCAAATAGATGTGGAACCACTCTGGACCATGGACCATGTGGAACCATGGACCACTCTGGTGTGCAGACATGACAATTAGATCAATTATTAGATGTCTAGTGGAAGGTGGCTCTGCCCAGGGCAGGAGGGTTGGGATGAGATGGTTTTTAAGGTCCCTTCGAAGCCAAACCATTCTGGGATTCCTTTAGGCTTGGATGCTTTTCTGTTGCCTCACTTGCTGTAATGCAACACAGTAAATAGGCAATAGGAGTAACACTGGTTGGATTATACTCCAGTTATTCATGTCAACCAGATACTTCAGAGGAAAATTTAGCTGCATTTTTAAGTCTGAACTCTGCAAAGTATAATTACAGGACTTTAGGACAGGATCTTCCCGGGCAAGCTCCATTTGAGCTGCTCCCTGGCTGTGGCAGGAACTCCCAGCTCTGCAGTTGGGCTTTTATGTAGGAGACAGCACTTGGCACCTGGCACTGCTCATGCATCCCCTTCAACCAGCCTGATGGATCCATTATTTTGGGTGAATGATTTATAGGTTTCATTGTGGTGGTAGCTGAGCTGACCCAGGGCAGCAGATGTCTCACAATCCCCAAAGGCCACGATGAAATGTTTCTGAGCTCTGGGCTGGACTAGCACAGTTGTTGGAATCACACGAGCAGCTGAACTCTCAGCTCTTGGACCTTCAAAGGAACGTGACTTCAGTGGGAAATGCAGGAGTTGTGGAGAGAGCAGCCACCACTCAGGAAGATAGTGTCTTCAGGAGTGTTGCTCAGCTGTGACAAAAGGGGCTGGGTGCTCAGGCAGATGTGCTTTCCTGGCTCTTGATGGCTGTGTGAAGTGCTTGAGTTGTACAAATCAGTTAGTTCATGGCTTATTCCTGAACCGAATTGAAAATCCTTTGGGATCAAACTCTTCTTGATCAACATCCCAGGCTTTTAAGAAGTGTTTGTGGGTTTATTCCCCTTTAAATTTCAGGCAGCCTGACATTGCTGTACTGTCTTGTTTGGCTTCAGCTCTCAAACCATGACATTTGGAATTAAAAATAGACTTGTCCACAGCCACTGCCACAGTTTGGCATTAACCTGCAAATGGTTCTTCTTGGCCTTGGGCCCCACTTTTCTTTGCATGGAAAAAGATAATCCAGGTCTAGTAATCAACAGCAAAGTCCACTGTTCGAAACAGAGGCATCTGAAGTCCCTACATGGTGTGAGGCTTGGCAGGAGCTGACTTTGATTCAATACAAATCAACCAGGAGGTTTTTTCCCCTTTCTCAGCATCTCTTTTGGCAGAGCCTCCATCTGTGGTGGGTGTTGCAGAGCCCAGCTGCTGTTCCAAGCTGCAAGGAATGCCCACGGTGGGATGTGGTGAATAGCTCTATTCATGAGTCATCTTGCCCTCCCTCTTCCTCCCTGCAGTTGGAGGCTCCAGGAGGTTTGTGCAGCCTTGGTGTGGAGAAGGGCACAGCCTGTCCTGAGGGATGGGAGCAGCACGTAACTACTCAGAAAATGAGTTCAGACATCCCCTTTATTTGCTTCTTGACCATAAAACCCTGCTGGTCGCCTTCTCCAAGGTCTGATTCTTTCCACTTCCACGGTCTGGCTGAGTTTCCTGCCCTAGCAGGCTGCTGGATCCGTCAGGAGAAGTCTCATCCCTCTCTTTGGACGCAGAGCCAAGAACACGGGTAGCTGAAGGAAGTGCCTGCTGTGTGCCTCTTGTTACCTTGCTTGGCACAGGAAGGGCTGCTGATCCCAGACTTGGAAAGGCCCTTCTCTGAGGCTTTCTATATTGAAAATATTCTGTTTCATTTTGGACTGTGGTGGAACTTGAGTGTTGGAAAGCTTGACAAAGTCACCAGCTGCTCTGTCTTTTCTTGTTTGTTTTATTAGCAGAGAAGAAAATGTGTGGCTTAGGAGGGAAAGCAAACAGAAGGTGGGAGGGGAGTAGAAAGGATTATTGAGGTAAGAATGGAGACTTCCTCAAATGAACTTCCACAGAGTTACATAAATGAATGTCAGTACTGAAGACCATTACTTTCATGGCTTTCATTTTTCTGCCCAACCTTCTTTCACTGGTGGAACAGCAAGGTTTGACCACGATGGCCTGGTCTAGTCAGCTGCTTCTCTCTAGCCATTGACTCCTCCTGTGTTCCTGTCCTGATTCATCAAGCCAGAAGGCTTCTCTAGAGAATCTTCACAGCTGATGCCTAACAGGGAAACCCTACCTGCTGTTCCCAGCAGAGCTGCTCTTCTCTCTGATAGAGAAGGTCCTTGTGTCATCCAGTAGAGTGTGATGACACCAACATCATGATCTACCCTACCTGACCAGGTACAGCAGCACCAATCTTACTTGACATGCTGGTGACAGTGACACTTTGAGTCAAGCACTGTCAATTCTTAACAGGGATGATCCTCATCATGAAGGATTCCAAACTGTGAGAGGAAAGTGTCCATACAAACCATCTGCTTGACAGATGCATTGTGGCTCATCTTCTCTAGGGCTGTGGCACTTCAGCCTCGGAGCAGGCTCTGGGTGAAGCACATGTTAAATCTGATTTCATGGCTGACTGGACACTGCCTTTCCCAGCTGTGACTTTCCTCTCACATCCATCCTGTTTGCAGCACTTTGTGCAATTACATCCACATATGTCTTGTTTCAGATCACTGCCCAGTCCCGCAGGAACCAAAGCTGTGAGGGGATTTTGGTGTGAAGAACTGGCAATAGAAGTGGAAGAAGCTTTCAGGATGTCCTAGGGAGGAGGTCAGTTAAATTGTATTAGGGAAAGGCTCTTCCCCCAGAGGGTGGTGGGCACTGACCAGGCTCCCCAGGGCAGTGGGCACAGCCCCAAGGCTGCCAGAGCTCCAGGAGGGTTTGGATGATGCTCTGGGGCACAGGGTGGGATTGTTGGGGTGTCTGTGCAGGACCAGGAGCTGGACTGGATGATCTCTGTGTTCCTTCCACTTCAGAATCTTCTATGACAACAAACCTAAATTTCAGCATTAGACCTTCTCCTTTTGACACCAGATCCAAAAAGTGTCCTGTTACAACTCCAGCTTGGACTGGGTTTTCCTACTTCACCAAATGAGCTGCTCTGATGTTTTCCTAGGATTATATGTCCTTCCAGTTGCAGTTCCAGCCAGGTGACTGCCTGGCAGCTGGAAAATGTGACCGTAGAGATGGTTTGGTTTTCACCTGGAGCCAAGTCATGGCACTTCAAGTCTCAACTTCTTCCTGGCCCGCTGTGTAATCCTGCAGGAACATCCTGACACCGTGGTAAAATGAGAGAATCTCCCATTCCACGAGTTAAACTTCTCCCAGTGGGATGTGTTTTGCTGTGTGACCACTGAGTACATGTGCAGAGAACCCCTCAATTTAGGAATTAACCTGAGTTGTCCCTCCCAGTGAGATGGCTGGAGTGCACCAGCAGGCAGCTGAGAGCAGCACTAGCAGGGGCACGTTCATAGGTCTGATGTCAGAGTTTGGAGAGTGCTTAGTCTGAGCTTCAGTCAACTCCACTGCTCTGAATTCTTTACTTGCAGCTCATGGGTTTATTTGTCTGTTTTTCTGGGCACACACAACGCTGTCACAACATTATTAGAAGACTTAAGTGGTGCTTAAGTGGAAGTGGCATGTTTCTGTGCTCCACAACTCGTTTTTGAAGGGAAAATTGATCTAAACAAATCCCCAGATAGAAGTGGTAGTTCACTAGTAGGGCTACTTCTTTCGAGGACAATGGAATTAGTGGCTAGACTAAAGATATATTAGTTTTGTTTCCTGAAAGAAATGGGAAAGGCTCTTTGCAGGGCACCAATGACACTTCCTCAGTGAGGAAAGCACAGAGCTCCTATTGTTGGAAACTGAAATGTTGGGGTTTAATGATATCCTAAATAGGTGCCTATATGTGAATAACCCCCTGGATGCTTTGTCATGCAGATGTGTGCTGGAGAACTAATCCACTGCATGACACTGGCATAATAGATAATAACAAGCTTTTAAATAGTAACTTTCTCTTTTGAGTTGTTTCATAGTTCAAATCCATCACTAATTTTGAATGTTTACAGACCCAAACTTATCCTTCTCCCTCCTGTCTTGGCTCCTCGTTCAGCATTTCCCAACTACACGGAGAGTTTAAAGTGATGAGCATCTCTGAAATGCCAGTTTTGGGATCCAGACCACAGTCACTTTTCCTGTAGTCAGTTGGCTGCTACAAAAGAATTGGGTAATAAAAACTGGAGAGCCAGGAGCATTTACTTCAGCTGAACAACATGCCTGAGAGCTGACAGGCTACGGGCTGAGCAACTGGAAAATTTCTTAAGGAGTCTTTGGGAGAAACGGATTGTCTGAGAGAACTGCTTTGAAACAAGCCCAGATTGCATAACCTGTGATGCATTTGCAGGATGAGCCCTGAGGGCAGCTGCAATTTCAGGAGACTTGCAGTGGAGCCCAGCTCTTGCCTAATGATGTCTCAGCACTCCTGTGAGGACAAAGGTGAGAGCAAACACCTGTTGGAGGCTGGACAAGGTTTGCTGCCCATTCAGAAAATAAGATTAGAAGACCTGAGCAATACACCGAGCACAGTTCTTTCCCAAGGCTTGTCAGTAGCTGCAATGGGCTCTTACTTTTGCAGTCTGGAAAGAACTGGGCCTGAATGGATGCTGAACCCCTGCCCTGCAGGTCAGTTTTACAGGAGGTACCAAAGATGAGCCAGGGTCTATAGTTTTGGGCATTGGAAAGCTGGAGGTTGAGCTCCCTGTTTTACTCTGAAGGCAACTAATTGGTTTGACTCTACTGGCACCTCTTTTTCACCTTGAGCCATTGTGGGCAGCTCAGCTTAGCTGGGCACTTCACAGTTGCACATCCTAATTGCCAAGGGTTGTCATCCTTGCTGTCCCTGATATTTCCCTGCTGCAGTTAGCATGAATGAAATCCGAAGTAGTGAATGTGTCTGCAGTTGCAAGTCAGGTTCATTTTAAAAGGTTTGTGGCCAACTGTGCCCTTAACCTCGTGCCAAAGTTCTGATTCTAGCCTGAGACTGGTGCTGGGGATTGCTCACCTCTGGGCTGAAATTTGGACTTGATAGTTCTTATAGGTCCTTTCCAGCTCCAGGTATTCTCTGATAATGTCTCCCCTGAGCTGAAGGAGGGGTTTGCAGCCCTCAATAATAACCCAAGCCCACAGCATGAGCTGAGGGAGGAGGATGGAGCAGCTCCAGGCAGTGGAATCTGCTCTGTCTGTCCAAGGTGACTTTCCCAAGGGGACACGTGAACTGCCCTTCCCTTGTGTGGGCACGAGTGGGGTTTGGTTTCAAGCAAGTCTGGAGAAGTTGTGTCTGCAGCTTTGCTTTGCTGTGCAATTTGTGTTTAGGCCACAGAGGGTTGCCCTTGTATGTGAGCAGAGAAGTGGGACTGTGTTTATTCTCAGAGCAGGTACAGCTCCAGTGTCCAAGTGTTGCTGTGACAGGGAAAAGCTGTGTAGTTTTGAGAAGGGGAAGCAAATCCCATTGCTCACCTTGAGGGAATGAAAAGCAGTGTCTTGGGTGTGAGCTGAACGTGGTAATGGACCAGAGGAAGGAAAAAACGAATGAAGCAGATGAATATACATGCCAACTAATTTATCAAGGCACGTTATCTGGCTGCACAGGGTTCAAGTGAGGCACCTCCTGTTCTGAACCAGATGGAACATGGGGGTGATCTGACCCCTATTGACAAGCTCTGCCTCTTGGGAATGGTGACAAAGCCTGGCTTAACAAAGCTACAGGAGGTAAAGCCAGGTGTTCCTTTTTCCTCTGCTTAGCTCAGAGTCAGCAGCACTGGAGCCCTGTGCAGGTGGTCAGGGGTGTTGGAGCTACACCCAGGGAAGTGTAAACCAGCAATGTGTGTTACCTGCTGGGGTGGAGCTCTGGAAGTGGTGACAATCCCATTCCATCAGCCCTCTGGTATCCTAGGAGTGTTCTTCTAGCTAGTGTTCTTCTGTTCCCTTAGGATGCTCACTCAGAACAGCTCAAGATAATTTGATCATCATCATATCTTCTGAAATCATCTCTGCACAGCCATATCTATACAGCATGGAAATTCAACCCAGGAAAACTATTTTTTTTTCTTTTTTTTTTTAATTAAGAGCTTTTAGGCCACACCAAAGAATGCTGCACAAATGAACAAACTGTGCTACTCCAATTCAGTTTTATTGCTACTCCTCAGCTTGGAAGCTGAGAGATGAACTCCTTTCCTGTATTGTTTTGTTGGGTTTTTTTCTGGAAGATGCTTGCCAGCCGTGGGCATGGTGGAAATGGGATGTGGGTATGGAATTGTGAACCAAAGTGACGTGCAGGATGTGTGCAGGGCTGCCCAGCTGGAAGCCTGGCCAGCAAGGCAAACACAGGAACTGCTGACTGCAGCTGCAATGGCAAGGCTGTCATTTAGTCCTGGCTGGCAGGGCCATGGCACCAGGCAACTGGGGGGCTTTGGGAGCTGCCCATGGAGAGCATAGGGATGATTAAGGAGGAATAATTTGGTCAGCAGAGCCTGAGGAGGTGGACTTAGGAATAGTCTGTCCTTGCAAAGCTGACCAAATCCTCAGGAAAACCATAATTGCTGCTGAAAACCAAGGACCAGTCCTTTGGTTTGGCCAGATTCCTGTTTGTTCAAATACAGACTCTACACTGGAGTGACTCTACCCTGTTCTTGTCAAGGATTTTCTTTCCAGAGGCAAATGCTTGAGCTTGGAAGGAAGACAGCAGAAGGCCTTCTGCTCCAGGAAGCTCTTGGAAGAGCTCAACAGATGGAACGTGTTGCAGGGTGCACATTTCCCTGGTCCTCCTGCAGGGAACCTTGTCACCTCTCCTGCCAAAGCACTTCTGAAGGCACCTCACCTCTAAAAGCTGTGGCTGCCCCATCCCTGGGAGTGTCCAAGGCCAGGCTGGATGGAGCTCTGAGCACCCTGGGCTAGTGGAAGGTGTCCCTGGCCGTGGCAGGGCTTTGGAACAAGATGAGCTTTAAGTTCCCTTCCAAGCCAAACCCTTCCATGATTGTGTATCAAGGCAGGGGTGCCGACCTCACCCCCTGGAGCACTGAGACAATGATCCTGCCACTTGCTAGGATGTGATCTCATGAAGTTCATTCCCCACCTCTGCTAAGACATTGTCACCTTTTAATTTATTTATTTTTTTCTGGCTTAATGTTAATCTGTCCGTTCTTAATCAGCTTTTGCCTTGCAGGAGATAAAAGCCATTTGACACGTGGTAGCTTTTGTGTCACAGTGTAATTAGGACCCCAGTGCAGAGTGAGTGCCCTGGGAGAGCAGTGTGAGTTCCAAGGGAGGATCTGAGGGAGAATCCGCTTTGGCTTCAGTTCACAGGCTTTGGTTTGGTGCCTGTCTGGGCTTGGGAGGGGCAGGGTATGGCAGGAATGTATCTGTGCGCCGTTTCTTTGCAAAACTGAGTGGAATAGGTGAAGAATTTGTTCCGAGGAGATTGGGTATTTCCTACTACTCTGAATTGTTGTGGAAAAATACCTAAGGCTGCTAAACAGCTGCTGCCTTAACGACAGGGAACAGAGAGCTTGGGCTCTGCTCAAGCTCTGTCATGCAGTGCTTTAAAGGGACGTGGCTAAATGGTTGTCCTGATGTACTTGTGTTACTTTCCATTTACTCCTTGCTCATTTTATATCATATGTTAGTGTCTTTTTATTATTATTTGAGTCTTTTCCCGAGTGTTTCACAATTTGGTTTCCTGTGGTTTTAGCAAGAGAGCTTGGAATCATGCACTTTTTTTATGGCAGCATTATTATTTTTATGGCATTATGCACCAGTTTCTCTCTCAGTGCTGTGTTTCACTCCCTAGCTGTGTGTGCATCAAGGAAAGGGGTGCTTTGGCCTTGCTGGCTTTGCTGAGGAGGGGAATATTCAAGTTAGAGCAATTAAGCAATGTGCTTGCACCAGGAAAATGCTGATCTGCAAAGACAATAGGTGTTTATTACTACCAGTGTGTGCTGCTCAAGCAGAAGGCAGAGCTAGCTGGTAAAAATACTGTGAGAAAGTGCTGAAACAGCACTGCAAAGGCATAGGAGAGACTAAGTGGCCTTGTAGATCTGACCTACTTTGCACTTTCCTTGCCTCAGGCTGCTCAGTAAATCTCACAGAACCCTAACAAGCCATCTGGGTACGCCTTCCTTTTTGGGGCTCTTTTCCTCTGAGCCCCCCTACATTGCACTGATCACTGGACCATGCCTGTGTTGCTGTGAACTCATCTTGCTTCCATGGCTGGTAATTAATTTGCATGATTCTGCAACACACAGCTTCTTTGATCAGGAAAAACCTCTTCCCAAGGGGTTGTGGAGCACTGGAACCTGCTGTCCATGGATGTGATGGAGTCAGCATCCCTGGAAGTGCTGAGAAAACCTGTGGCTGTGGAACTCAAGGACGTGGTTTAATGGTGAGCATGGTGGTGCTGCTGCATCCATGGGTGGACTTGATCTTTAAGGACTTTTCCAACCATAATGGTTCTTTGATTCTTGCTCTCCATTCATGTCACCTCCCTTTCTGGTTGTGTCTCTGCTTTTGAAGTGCACAGCAGTGTGTCCTGCACTGTGAGGAGATGGACTGAAATCAGGCCTGGCTATGCCACTTTAAGGATGTTATGGGAAATATCCCTAAATATAATGAATCTAGGAAATATAAGACTAGATTTTGTGTGGGCATGGAACAGCTGGACCCAAATTTGCCTTAAAGCAGTTTCCATAGTTCATATTAGAATGGTGGATGGGGGTAGGACAGTGGCAATAGCACAGGCATGGCTTTGGGGTTACCTGTTGGAAAGGAAAGCCTGGGGTGGGTTAGTTCCAGGAACCTGGCACCTCCATTTCCCTCAGGTCACTTGCTCTGACTCAGGTGGCATTTCAGATGCAGCTCTGAGATCCCTTTTTCCTGCTTTGCCATCTTTTCAGTCCCAGACAGTTTGTCCTGAGCGCTGGGAGATGGAGCTTCAGTTCTACTTGTTTGGAACAAGCCATTTTTTGGCATCAACACCCAGTAAAGGATTTTAAGAGCCAGGTCTCTTGAGAAACTTCTCTTGTGGAATTCCCCCTCTCAGAATCCAGTGCAGATGTGTCTGTGCTGGACATACTGGTGGAGAGGAGGTGCAAACTGTCCCTGCTTGTCACTGAGCCCTCAATGCAGCAAGAACCAAACCATTCTGATAGTTCACCAACACAGAGTTCACATCCTGGAAACCAGCCTGCCTTTATTTTGGGTTTTGTTTTCTCCTTTAGGAGTGAAAAATGAAGAAGGACCTTGTTTAGGGATAGCATGTTCTTTAAAGCAGGTCCAAGAAGTTCTTTTCGTGCCCTTTCGCTTGTGTTGTGTTTAAACTGTCACTGCCTTAGATGACAAATGACTCGGAGGTGGCTTTTCTTTCATCTTCTCCCCAGTGGCAGCCCTGTGTACACACTGGGGTGTGTATTTTGGGAGTGTTTGCTGCTCTGTTTGCCCTATTTAAATACAGACACGGGGCTACAAAGAGAGGCCACAGAAGGTGCTGAGGTCTTTGCTGTCTTTAAATTCCTGTAAAAGGCTCGGGCAGGCCCTGGGGCTGCACTGGTGTCTCTCCAGGGCACCTCTACTGTTTGAGCCACACTTCAGCTTGGCACTTTGTCACATGCACACATTTGCCATGACAGCACCCAAAGCTTTGCCTTTCCCTTCTACCTTCTTGCTCTCTTCACCACACTGGCTGGGAATCAAAATCTAATGGTTTTGATTGGTTTTGACCACAGCCCTCTCATTTTCTTTCCCATGAAGGGATATGAAACTCTAACTTGTTTGGCAAAATTTGGTGGATTTGCCCATCTTAAGCAGGTTTTCTCTGGTCATTATTTGTGTGAGAGACGTGGCAGAATGCTGTCACTGTTCCTTATTTATGCCTGAGAGCCTGAGGTTTGAAACAGAAACACAGAATCAATAAGGTTGGGAGAGCCCTCTGAGATTGAGTCCAACCGTGGACATGCTCCAGCCCCTCAATGTCCTTCCTGGATTGAGGGGCCCAGAACTGGACACAGAACTCAAGGTGTGGCCTCAGCAGTGCCCAGTACAGGGGGACAATGCCTGTCCTGGTCCTGCTGGCCACACTGTTCTTGGTGGCCTCCTGCCCAGCTGGACTCATGCTTATGGCAACAGCACCCCCAGGTCTTTTTCCACAGGGCTGCTTTCCAGCCAGTCTTCCCACCTTTGACTAGTTTAAGGTTGGAGGGGCTTGTTCTCATCTCCTGAATTCCACTTTGTGCTCCTTTCAGCCTTCCAGTGACCAGGGATTCCAGCAGTGACCAGATGCAAAAATAGCATCACGTGTAACCAGCCGCAGGGCAGAACATGAAGCACATTCTTATGTCAACCCCACCTCGGATACTTTGGTATCTTAAAAGATGGGGAAAGAAGGTGAAATGCTTTAGGGAATGTGCAGCTCCTCCTGAGCCCTGGCCAGTTCAGCACAGAGGTACTGGGGGTTATGATGTCTCAGAACTAGTCGGAGTGCAGATGTCCCCTGACTGGGACAGATCCCGGAATATTTATCAGCTGGAGCTCAGGAGTTGCTCCATAAGAGCAGCAAGTGGGTGAAAATAATCACCTTTTTTGCAGCAAGCCTTTTGCACTGTAAAAGGCTTGTATTTTGTAGGGTAAATTGAGGCTTGCCTGCCTTTTTTCCTTTAGGCAAGCTGGGATGATCTGTTCTCGAGCAGCATCCCATCCAAGAATGACACCTGAATATTGCAGTGGTGGGAGAGGTGGGGAGGCAGAGTGAGGGGGATCCGTGTTCACACAACCTTAGCCTCATTTCAGGGGAGGAAACAAGCCTTGCAACATGCAGAAACAATGAGTTTTAATAGTTTTTAATCTGTTTTTAAACATTTCCATCGCTCCCTCTACGTTTTCAGACACGGCTTGGCAATAAATCAGAGTAAAAGCAAACACACATCTGAGCTGGTCATTAGGCTGAAATGGAAGTTAAACACTGAAGGAGGAGGGAAAAGCACCGAGTTTACATCAGTGAGGTTAAGGAACAGGCAGACAAAACATTGCGAGCAGCAGGGGAACACATCCTGCTTTCGTTCTGGCCTGATCACGAGCCAGCACTAGAAATGGCAGCGTGTGCATTGTGGTGACAAGTGATCTGCAGAGCGTGGCTGGGCTGCTTCAGCCCTGCTGGGGAGGTGGTGGTCGTGGTGGGGCTTTGGTGGGGTTTTGATGCCAGCCTTCCCAAAGCTCCTCCTTGCTGCCTGAGGGTTGATTCCACCCTGGTGTGAAGAACCAGGATCAGGGCATTTCTCCTTTGCTGTCTCTGCAGGTTGTTAGTCCTGAGCTGGTGCTGATCAGACTTTAATGTTACAGGGGTTTTAACTTTTGTAGTGCTGGAGGAGAGGGTTGTAGGTCTGCTCTTGTCCCCTGCTTTAGGTTAGTATAGAAGACACTTCTATGTGATCCTTTAGGATTTGTTACAATACTGCAAGGTGGAGAAACCATGAAACCTTGAGTCGCAGGGTGTTTTCAGAAGGTGGAAATGTCACTCACCATTAACTTTCTGAGCACTGTCCTTATCCTGAAAGCCTAATTTTTCTTGGAGAGTCCATCTTTTTGATTTCAGCTGATGACTTCTGGGTCTTCAGGAGCCTAATGGTCCTTTCTGTTCCTCACAGGCTCTTCCCCAAGCAAAGATGCATGGATCAGTTGGATGCTCTTTGCCTTGCTTAGGGAGAAGTCAATAAGAGGAACAGCCAAATCATTTATACTCTTATGATTTTCTTTCAGCTCTCTTATCAACCCCACATTATACTCTCCACTTTTAGAAGGGTTTTAAGAATGTTTAATGAGAGAATCCTGGTTAATGATATGTTTAGAGCCTAAACACAGGGGGGCAGAATGTACAAGGGACTTCAGTGACCTGTTAAAGGTAATTCATGAGGCTTAAATGAGGCCAAGCCAGGTGGGCAGAGCTCCTGTCCTGTGGTCCTCAAGAACACATGCTGATGGTTTGAGAGTTTAGATATCCTGACAGCACTGGCAGGTTGAGCTCCAGGAGGTTCAGTGATGCTCTTTTGCCATCCCTGGTGTGATTCCTTACCCAGGGAAGTATCTTGTCTCTCAAGGGCAGCTGGCTGGGGTGTCTCTGCCCTTGCTGTCCCAGTTAATGGAGCAGCATCTTCATGTAAGACTGTCCTCAGGAGGCTCAGAAGCCTTGCAGATTCCCTCCTGCTGCCAAGTTTTCATGCAGGAGTGTCTGTGCTGAACCTTTTCTGCTCAGCACCACCTGAGGCCTGAGTGGTAGCATGAAGGGAAAGGCACTCCCTTGTTTTATTAGAACTGAGTTTCAGGCTGATGAAAGCTTTATTTCCTAGACTGGAAAAAACCTAAAACCCGTGGGGTTTTCAACCACAGCCTGTGCTATATTTAGAGTGTCTTAAATCACTCCAAGCTCCAGATTTGAAGGGGTTATTATAGAGTGTATGTATGTATTTATATGTGTGTTTGGTTTTTATTGTGGAAGACTGGTCAGCAGGGATTTTGTGGGTCTCTTTGGCAATGATGAAGTAATTAAAGTGCGTTTTGAGGAATGGGAGGGAAAGAAATGATGAGAGCCAAGAGGGGCAGAAATGAAGGAGGTCAGGGCATTATTCTCTATAAATTACTAATCCTTCTTCCCTTGCTGCTCTTGCAAACCTCAGCCTTTACCTCACAAAGGTGGAAGGCTGCCAAGGCAAAGGATATCATTAAGATTACACCAAACCCTCCAGTCTTTGCTGAAACACATGAAAAGCCAGAAGATCTCCTGGACCGCCCTGGAAGGTTCCAAGCAGTGCCTGGAGTGACTCACCCAGAAGATGATGTGCAAAGATTCCCCTCTTGTCCTATATTTTCCAACCTGCCAGGCAAGTGAGCACTCTGCAGGATAGGAGTGTGTATACCTACACATGTATACGTGCCATAGCAACAGAATTCATTGTGATTTAAGGGTTTCCACATCAACCAAGCGGACAAAGTGCAGCCCTGTGTAGTGACAAGGAATACCAGAGATATTCCCAGCACTGCCAGCTCTCAGTACTCACTTTCAAGCCCCATAACTTTGGAAACTTGCTTTCCTCCTCTGAAGTTTTGAACTCGTCTTCTTGTAATTAGGTGAGATGGTGGGAATTTATTTTTCTTTCCAGGCTTGTGATTTCTCAGCCAGGTTCCCTCCTTTGGGGAGAGAACTTCCCGGAGAGACTTCCCCCTCTGCCAACCCCAGATATTTGAGAGAGCACAATTCCAAATTAGCATATGCTTGTCTTTGTGTGTGATCAACATGTCCACTGGAGGCAAACACCCTGCTCACATCTGTAAGCAGGCGTGTGGTGTCCCTTGCAGGCCCTGCCAAGGGCAGAGTGGAACAGCAGGACACTAAGGAAGAACATGTGCTGCCGTGGAAATCTGCAGTTCCTGGACTTGCTGGAACAGCACTGAGGTGTTTGGGGAAATGGGATTTTCCAGCAGGGGGGAGACTTGTGGGGAAATGAGTGGAATTTGAACTTCCACTTTGAATCTGACTCTCTTGGGATGTGACTAATTTATTAGACAAATCATTGCTGGAGGTAGAGACAAGGGAGGAATTCTGTGCCCTTTTCTGTTCCTTTTTCAATTCCATCAGTGCTTTCTGTTACCAGCCCAGAGCCAGTTCAGAGCAGCCAGTCTGGAGGACACCTGGCAGTAGGATGGGACAATAAGGGTACTACATGAACTTCTGGGTGTAGAAATTGTGCAGAGAATTTGCAGCCCCCTCATTGCAGAACTTTGGCTGTGAGCACCCTGCAGTGAATGTCAGAGACACACACTGGTTTGGGTTGGAAAGGACCTTAAAGCTTATCCAGTCCCACCCCTGCCATGGGCAGGGACACCTTCCACTAGCCCAGGTTGCTCCAAGCCCTGTCCAACCTGGCCTTGGACA
>JAWWTY010000036.1:8515766-8537539 GCA_035222235.1 Margarornis squamiger
CATGTCCAGCCTCTCCCCCACCAGCCCCCCCAGGTCCTTCTCCCAGGGCTGCTCCATCTGCTCATCCCCAGCCTGGACTGAGAACAGGGGCTGCCCTGACCCAAGTGCAGCACCAACACTTGGTCTTATTGAACCACATGAGATTCCTCTTGGTCACTGCTCGAGCTCATTCAGGTCCCTTTGGACAATATGAGTGAGGAGGAGAAAGAACATGGAATGAGGAGAAAGCTCTTTTGCTGTATGGTCGGTATCCCCTCCCTTTCAGGCTTGCATTTTGTGTCCTTGCGTGTGAGTTTTGCTGCAATATCCGGATATTCCATGTATGGCTGCTGAGCTTGGCTCCTGGCCTGGGAAACTGTGACAAGCTCTTGCCTCACACTTACATAGTCAGACAATGAGTGCAGAGAAAGAGGGAGGGCAGGGAAAAAGGTGTGCTGAGCCCTGGAGCTTTCCCTGCCATGTAGAGAATGTCTCCTTTCCTTGGCAACGGGGGAATTTCCACCCTTGCACCCCCCTGCAGCGGCCTTGGGTTTGTTGAGGTGTCACCTCTCTCCAGGGCTTGCCTTGGGAATTCATCATTTGCCCCTGTGTGTTTATTCTGGGCATGCCAAGGGCCTGAGTCAGAGCTGTGCAGGCAGGTCCTCCTCGACTGCTTCTGATTAGGGGCTGAGGGATGGGGAGAGGCTGGAACGGCTCCAAGGGGATTCCATGATGTCTGGACTTCAGTGCAGTTCAAAATCCCAGACCTGGGGGTGCACTTTATTGCAGTGGACTTTGCCCTTGGCTTTGGAGCTGTGGGAAGCACAGCTTTCTAAATGCCTTTGCTGCTATATACTCATAGAAAAATTAATTGCCATGATTTGTTTCAGATGCAATCACATTAGGTCAGGAATAATTTCACTAATTACAGCAGCACCACAGCCTGCTTGTATTCCTAAAGTCATGAGTTGTATGAGGTCATTCCCTTTCATCCTTAAGACTTCCAGTCCTCCAAAGTAGCTGGTTTCATATCAGATGTTACCCCAAATTCCATGCAGTAAAAGGATCTGTTCTGGGAGGAATCTGTTGGGTATTGACCAAACTGATTCCCCCTGATTTCTCTCTTAAAATCACATCTTTATTCTTGTGACTCTGCTTTTTACAGAATTTATAACTAACTCAGACTGAAGATTTTTAAACCAGAAATCTGGTACAAAGGGGGGAAGTCCCCTGTATTTGTTCTTGTCTAGAGGGTTATAGCCCCCTATTTTTGTGTTTCAACTCCTTTTAATGTTAGTAGGCTCAGGAACCTCTAAAAGCTGAAAAAGCATTTTAGCACAGGGGTTCAGTTGTATAAACAAGTTCTCCTGATTCAGCCAGACTTCATCTTTCTGAGCTTAAATCTGTCTGGGCGTTAGAGGTAAACCAGAAGCTGAATTTAAACCAAAACTCTTACTGCTTTAATCATTTGGTTTTACTCTGCAGCCAGTGCTGGCCTTGCCTTTTGGCCCTAATTAAGGAAAGCACTTGTGCACAATCCCAGCTTTCAGCTGAGTGACGTACTTAAATTAGTCATATTGTTCAAGTCTGGCTGAATTAGGGGCTCTAATCTTAACTTTTGCAATCTAAACCCTTGTCCCTTCTGTGAAAATCTGCATTCTGGCAGCCTCTAGCTTGAAGGAAAGGGTTACACGTTAATCCTGAACGTGCTGATGATTGGGAAAGCTTGGGAAACCAAAGGGTTGTGCCAGGTGGGAATGTCACAGCGTGAGGCTGTTTCTTTGGAAGGTCTGGACACCTGACATCTTCCACTGCTGGAAATCTAGAAGCTTAGAATTGTGGCCAAAGGCTTCCACTTGGTGACAGAATTTCAAATTTTTGCTTTACCTGACTTCAGTTCCCTTGGAGAGAATCACTGAGGTTCACTTAATTTTTAATTTCAGGGGTTTATTTATTTTAGGGATTCAAAGCCACAGCTTTTTATAGCCAAGATGCTCATATTTAAAGCCAGGCAAGACCATAATTTCCATTCCAGGTAGTGTATTTAAACACACACATCTTCAGTGTCTTTAGTGTCACAACTTGACTTCTGTCACCTCAACCTCTGTGGTTTTACTGTCCTGACCAGCTGGAAAAGGGGTTCTCCAGACCCTCAGAGCACTGATGCAATTACCAACTACTTTGTGACACTTAAATATTTGCCCCAGGACACAAATATTTGATGGGGTTGTTTTGTTTGATTTTCATTGTTGTTGCTGTTGTGGGGTGTTGGGTATTTTTATTTCTATAGGTTCATCAGTCATTATTCAGGCTCAGAAATAGCCTTTTCTGGTTTTTTTTACAGTGGGGAGAGACCAGCTTTTTGAAGTCCTGTCTAGTTTAGTCAGAAGCTGTTGTTGTATGATAAATAGAGATGTGCAGTTTCCAGGGAGAGTCAGGTCTGTGGAAGTTCTTTGCCTGCAGTTGGATGCTGTGGGGTCCTGCCCCAAATACCACAGGGTTTCTTCCCTGGGGAAAACACCAAAAAATAAACCAAATTCCTGCCCTGCCCCCCAAAAATCAAAAAAAGGAAAAAGGCAGAGTGAAATAGCCCCCCGGGAATAGCTATTTATAGTTTCTTCTGCCACAAAGTTCCTTATGCCACATCTTGATGTCCTTAAGCTCTGAAGGCCCGTAAAGAGCACGAAATAGCAAGTTGTTCATAGTTTTTTTGACAAGAAACGTTGTTTGGTTATTTTTTAGCCCTTTTGGCAAATGCAGCTTTGCCTGGGCAGCTCAAACACTGCCTGAGTGGGGAGTTACACTGAGGACACTTATTGAAAGGAAACCACAAATACTTTGTGTGTGTGAGGTCCCAGGGAGTGTGTGGTTAGAACCACAAATGTTATCTCCAAAGGATTATTTCTCGCAGTCAAAACTAATTTGGGATGAAGGAAATGGGAGTGATTTGCAGTGGTGTAGATAAAGTGCCCTAAAACTCCTCACTTCTGGGTGAGAAACTGCTGTTTATCAGAAAATAACTGGCTTGGTTTCCAGTTGATATCTCCCCTGTGGAAAAACAATTATTATTGTTGGCTTTCCAGCTTCTCTCTTGGTGGGGCAGCAAACCCAAGATACAGCCTGGGATTTGTTTGCCAGATTAGCTGTCGAGTAATTAAGTTATTGTGGAAAAATGCACCAACAGGAGGATGAAGGGGCTGCCCATTTAGAGAAATGAAACAAATGTCTCTGTTTGGAGAGACAGCTGAGAGGGATTGAAAACCCTACTGGAATAAAAAGTGGGTTTGGGGAGCGTTTAGGGGGTGTACAGGAAAGAAAGGCAAGATTTAAAGGAGAAAAGCCCCTGAAAGTGTGGAATTTCTTTATGGAAAAGACTCAGGGATAACAGGGGAAATCCCAGCCATTGCAAGGAGGAAAAGCAGGCTCAGGCTGCTGATTTGAGCATGATAAAGGTCTGAAGTTTCTCTCAAGCAAATATTTTGGGGCATTTTCATCAGGTATATTTGGGGCATCTTTTTCTTCACAGCACCCACGGCTCTGCCCTCCAAACCTGAGCAGAAATTCTTGGGTAGCCCCATGTACAGCTCTCTGTGCCTGTGCTGGGAGAATTCCCCCCCATTCCAAAGGGTGTGGGGCTGTCCAGGGTGCAGTGAGTTCCTGGAATTGAGTAGCAAACTCTCTTCCTCCTCTCTGGGCCCTGATTCCAGCCTGAAGGGTCAAGAAGAAATCTCTGTCCTGCCAGACATGTGCCATGATCACCTGTCCCCCTTCCTGATCTACATATATGTTTACAGAATATATGTATTTGCGACCAGAAATAGAGTTTTGCACCTGAGAAGCTTTTGTTTTTTAAAAAAAT
Source organism: Margarornis squamiger (assembly GCA_035222235.1). NCBI lineage: Eukaryota > Metazoa > Chordata > Aves > Passeriformes > Furnariidae > Margarornis > Margarornis squamiger. The sequence continues at coordinate 8,519,605 of JAWWTY010000036.1, forward strand.
GATGTGTTTTTGGAGAGGGAGAAGAATCTGGTTCAATGGCATTTCTTAAGGAATTTTAGTTTCCTTGGAATACTCCTGCCAAGCTCTCTATGATGCTGGGAGGTTTTGTTCTGGCCCTTTTTATTCTTTCTTGTGGCATTACAGGGATTAATTCTGCAGGGACAGATGTTCAGGTAGTTCAGTAATGAGAAGGTAAACAGCTGGAGAAAGGATTTAATAAAAGTGGGTGCAAATGTAATCTAACAGATAACACGTCTCCATCACAGTGGTGACACAGCAGGAGATTGAGCTCTGGTGAGGAAAAATTAACTCAAATACCTATTCTGTTTCCTCAGATGTCCTAATTTCAGTGGCTCAAATCTCTGCAGGAGTTTCTGTCTTCCAAGATCTGCTTATTGTGTTTAAAGCTCCTGGAAGTGGTGCCAAAACCCCACGAGGAACAGGGCAAAGACAAGGGGATCCCTTTCTGTTCAGCTGCTGGAACTGTGGGGTGATGTTCTGGTTGAAGCTCCTCTCAGGAGAAGAAACCCCCAGAGCAGCGAGGGCAGGCTGTGCATCCACTCAGCTGGGTGAGTAAAATCAAATCTAAAACAGGCTGGGATATAAGAATCTATAAAATCCAGCTTAAAGGCAGAGTTTGGAGGAGTTATTTGAACTCCGGCTGGCAAACAGGGAAAGAATTAAGAACAAGCTGTTTCTTGCCTTTCTATTTTTATCCCCTTTAGCAGATGTGACTTTTCCATGGATGGATTTAATGACTCTCTTTCTTAAACCACGGTTGCTGCAGTGTGGAAAGGTTTGTGCTGGCTCAGCCTCCTGGTGCTTTCTCTGGAGCATAAAAGAACATAAGTACATTTTAAACCTGTGTAGTGGAGCTGCTTGAGCTCCTCTTCCATTCAGCATTTTGGAGTTGTGCTCGTCTTCACTCCAACGGATTGTAGGGCAAACCTTGCAATATTTGTTCCAGTCTGGAAATAAAACGTTTTCAGTTAACTTTAGGTGCTTTTGATAAATTCATTAAGGCTTTTGCTAAATTGGGAACACATCCATAAATTCTTCCAGTGTTACAGCATGAACTGTAGTTGAAGAGCTGGACTGATTGTAGTTTCTGCTTTTCTCATGTTCAAGATGCATCAAATACTGTTTCATTTTATTTTTTTATTTTTTTTTACTGATGCTCATATGGCCCTCAAGGTTTCATCTCAAGTGTTGCCTGTTAAGGCAGCCAGAATGTTCACACCGAAAGTACATTGTGATGCTGTGGCTGGTTCTCTGCCCTCCACAAACGTGCAGCATTGGAACAAAAGAGCCTTTTCAGGTTTTTTCACGTTTGGGATATGAATGAAGCTTTTGATGTGCAGTTTTCACTTCTGCTCATGAGTCACAGGCATCCCTTTGCAGATGTGACGGGGGGGGGAAATACGGGTCTTGTCTCAGCTCAGCATTTGCGGACGAGCACTTGCTTGCCTTTCCGAAGGGCTGAGCAGGGGGCTGAGCAGCTCTGCTGACTCAGGAGCCCACGCTGGGTTCCACAGGAACCTTCATTACTGAGGATTCACGAAGGCGGCGCTGCCCGGGGGTCCGTGCCGGGCTCCGCTCGGGGTTTCAGCACCGCGGGCTGAACAGCGCCCGCAGCCCGAGCTGCGAGCGGCCCGGCGGACACGGGCATGGCCATCCCCTGCCCACGGGCATGGCCATCCCCTGCCCACGGCCATCCCCTGCCCACGGGCCCTCCAGCCTCTGTCAGCCCTTCCCACAAAGCGGGCACGGCTCCCTACGCTCAGGGGAGATTTATGGCTCATGCACCATCTCCACATCCAGCTCTTGCCCGGGGTCTCCTTTTTTCTCCTGGTGAAGCTTCGCCCTGGTCAGCAATTTCCACCCTACTACGTCCTACCCACACGGAGGAGTTGTGGGTTGATGATTTACTTTGGCAAATATCCCAAAAGTGTTACCAAGTTTAGCTTTGCTTTGCCCTTGGCTGGTGGGAAGTCGCAGCGAGGTTGGGGTCGATCTTGTCTCCCAGGTCACAAGTGACAGGATGAGAGGGAAGGACCAAATTGCACCAGAGAAGGCTCAGATCAGAAATTAGGGGAAGACTCTTCACAGAAAGGGTGGTCAGGAATTGGAAGTGGTGGAACCATCCCTGGTTCAGAAGATGTGTGGATGTGGCACTGGGGGATGTGGTTTAACAGTGACCTTAGCAGTGCTGGATTAAGGGAACTCAATTTTAGAGCTGTCTTCCATCCTAAAGGATTCTGTGATCTATGGGAAAGGGATGTAGGTGGAAGAATGGACATTCTTCAGGGTATAAATTCTATCTGGAAAGAGCTCACCTACAGAGACACTTTATAAAGGGTCATACATACATAGCTTGACCTGCAGAGCTTGTCTCCCTTGAGTTGAACTCATCTGTATTTAGCTGTTCCAAAGAGCTGTCTGTGGAAAGCTGTGGAATGATGTGAGGTTGTCGCTGACTCTATTCCCTGAATGATTTCTGAATTGGCCCAAGAGAAACATAAGCTTCTTGTTTAAAAAATTCTGGCCCTGGGGCAAAACTCCTCCTTATAGCTCTGAATGTTCTTTAGGAGTTCAGCCCTTTCTCTGACTGGGGACAAACAAAGGAGTCTTGTAGGAAAAAAAGGACTGGGATAGGTAAAATATTGTGGTTGGGAGTGGAGGGACTTCAGCTTGGTCTGAAGAGAAATCCATGCAGTATTTTGTGGTAAAATCCTACTGTGACCACCTGGGTTGAAATGCAGCCAGGGCTGAGAGCTAAGGAACCTCCTTTAACCAAGGGGTGTCCCAAAAATCAGCCAGTGTTTGTCAGGACTCTTGTTAAATATGCTAATTCTGCATTCAGGTGCTTCCCAATTTACCCAGGGCTCGGTACCCCACAGATATTGTTACATTTTGGGGTCCACCAGGCGCAGCTCCAGAGTATTTTTCTCTCCCTAAGAAGTCCAAGCCCTCCTGATGCCTCACCCTGCCAAGGCACCTGCTTCTGCAGGCCCAGCTTTTGTGTGGCTGCTTCATGTGTGGCCAAAAGGTTGAAATTCACTTTTGTGTATCATTCATGGCCCTATTTTGTATGGAAATCGTGGGCTTCAGCTTATTTTTCATTAAATCTGCTCTTTTCTTTCTGTCTTCTTTGGCAGAGAAGGAGAAATACTTGCCATGAAAATGAAGCTTGAGGTTTTTTTAGGTCTAAATTTTCTCTTGCATTCCAGGACACTCTGTTCCAAAATTATGAGGTTTTGGTTCTCTTTCATTGATTTTAATCTCCAACACATGTCACTCTCTCAATAAAATTCCTTTAAAAAAATTGTAATGGGTTTATTTTCCTGTTTGATGGCAAAAAAAAAAAAGTGAATGTGGCTGTTGATTTCAACTGGCAACCAGCTCAATATAGAGGCCATATTTCCATCAACTCTTCCCTGTTATTGTGGCTTCTGCAAACCTCTTAATTATTTTCTAGATAAGCTAATGAAGGACAGCTAAAAACCAGTACAGAACTAGCCTATAACTGTGTAGTTTTGGGGGTTTTTGAGAGATGTTTCCTGAGCTCTGCCCTTGGTTTCCCTCCTGAAGTTTTGTGTGCTTATCATTTGAAAGCTATTTAATTGCTTTAATTAATGGCTGTTAGTGTGTTCTGTCAGGCTTGATTTGCATTATGAGTCCTGAACAGACTGAAGGGTCATCACCATCTGCCAGTGGCTGTGGGAGGGGTCAGAGCATGGACCAGGCTCTGCTTGGGTTGCCCAGCAATGGCAGGAATTGATGCCCAGGAAGTTCCATCTCAATATGAGAAAGAACTTCTTGCCCATGTGGGTGATCAAACACTGGACAGATTTCCCAGAGAGGGGGTAGAGTCTCCTCACTGGAGACATTCCAGACCCATCTGGACACAATCCTGTGCCAAGTGCTCTGGGATGGCCCTGCTGGAGCAGGGAGGTGGCACCAGATGATCCCCTAGAGGTCCCTTCCAAGCTGCCCCCTCCTGTGATGCAGAACTGGGATCTCATTCCAGAGCATGGACAGGCAACAGCTCACACCAGGACTGAAGTATTTTGGTGATGCACAGAAATGCAGGTCAACCTAAAGGATATGGGGGATTTTGAAGGGATAAACTGAGGCATTCATGGGGGGTTTCAACAGCAGCCAGTCATGCTAATTTCAATACTAGTTTTTACAACAAAAATTACATTTTTAATATGGTTTTGTCACTTAAAATCTCCGTGAATTTGCTTTCTTACACTGCTGGATTCCCATTCCTTTCTTCACTCCTGCTGCTTCTGTTCATATCCATGGACAACACTAACTCATCAGCCTGTTTTGATCCAAGTCTCACCAGCCACCACCTTTCTCCCCATTCCTGCAGTTCTTGGCTCTACAGGTGCATTCCAAGCCAAATGATGGATCCAGTGCTACCCTAGAAGGGAAGTTTGAATGAAAAAAGCCTGAAGCAAAACTCCTTTGCTCCTGGAGGCTGGAGAGAGGAGAGGGAACGCTATTTAGCTTGTGTTCCATGTGCTTTCTTGTTTTTCACGTAGAAGGTCCAGTCGGAGCTGAGCTGGCACAGGGATGTCCTGCCAGGTAAGGAAAGCTGTGTCTGTGCCATGGGAGAGCTGCCTTTGGCCACAGCAGCACAAAGCACAGTGCTCTCCAGGCAAAAAAAAGGCTGACCAGACAGCTTTTGGTGTGAGGCGATTGAAATCGCTGCCATTAAGCACGGGATGAGCTTGAGGCAAATTTAAAATACGTGAATTTCTTGAGCTGGAAGTTTTTGAGCGCTGAGCAAATGTTAATGTGTCAGCTGAAATCCCTCATAAGGTAGGCAAGTATTGTTTGCTGTCTTCATTTCACTGACTGGAAAATTGGAATTTCAAGGGCTTCAACCTCACTAATCTTGATATAAACTGGAACTAATTCTGTTTTTGTGGTGTTGCTCCTCGTTGGTGCTGATGTAGGTGAAATTTGAAAGCAGCTTTTCCTTCCCTGCCAGAGAGAACTGGGGCAGCTTACACAAGCAGATGAATCTCCAGGAACCAATGGTGTGGTACCTGTTGATGTTGGCAAATGAGCTCCAGTTTCATTCAAACTACGGGGTTTTAGTCCTCCTTGCTGGGCTGATTTTGTGCTGCAGCCCCTGCCCGGGTGAGTGCTGATCTCTGGCTTGGGGAGGGAGCAGCTCTGGAAAAGCATCTGTCAGCAAATAAAAAGCCAGGCTCGAAGGGAAGGGCTTTAAAACTCCATCTGAAGCCTGCTGGAATTTGCATGGGATTCTTTTGGAGTTGCATCAGCTGGGCACATATTGTGACTGCCTGACACTTCCCATTGCCTGGTGCTGCACAGAATACTGCTGCAGGGGGGGTTAAGAGAGATGTCAGCCATTCAAAGGACACTGTTTGACAAGGGCTGCCAGGCCTTTCTACAACAATTGTTTTATAGGAAGCTTTTCGTGTAGATAAATGCCAAGGTGCTTTACATTAATCTTTTGTTTTGTTTTTTTTTTGAGGGGGGAAGGAAGAGTTGTGATTCATTTTTTTTTTCCTTGCCTTTAATAATTTGAAACTCTCTAATGTTCTGTCTGTCATGATAAAAGTCCTCTTATAAGTTCTTCCAGGAGAAAGAAAAGCTCATCCTGTGTGTGCAGGATGCCAGTTCATTCTGTGGGGTTCTTTCCTCTCTCTTAATGATGAATGTTTTCTATTTGTGTTCAGAGTTAACAGTGGGGAGGGATATGGGAGTTTCTTTCAGCAGATGTTCCATGGAATGACAGCCACAGTACAGCACACACTGCCCTGCTTAGATACATCAAACCCCAAACTCAATTTAACCAGCTATAAATGGCTGTAAAAATAAAACAGGCAACACACCAACATCATCCACCACCCCCTGAAACTCAAATGTCACTTCTAATGAGGAACATGCTTAGAGCCTTGTAGGATTACACTGTTCAAGAACACTAAATTAGCAGGTTTTGCTGCTCAGAGCTGTGACTTGACCCATAAAAACTCCAGTTAACCCAGGGGCAAGAATGGTCTCGGTTGAATAAGGTGTTGCTGGGCCCCTCTCTGAATGCAAGTCCGGGGCCCTGGAGATATTTAGGGCCTTAATTTGCTGCTTTGAATGGTAAAAAGATGATTGAGAACTCTTCCAGCTTTGGTTGGTTAGAGGAAAGCTTAGCAGTGTCATGCTGATGGAGATTTCAGTGCAGAGAGCAAGAAGGATCTGATGTGATCAGAGATGGGAATCACTCCAGCAGGTGTTTTTTTTTACCTGCTTGCTCTAATCTTTCCAGTGGAAAATGGAAATAAAAATTAATGTTTTATTAGTATTAGCAGGGAACTGACTGATTTTCTGCCTCCCCTGGGGGGAGAGAAAGGGTGAATGCTTCGATGCACGGGGATTTTGTATCACCCTAATGGTTATATGTAGGCAAGTCTTCATTTTGTTAAGGTGCTGTTTATCCAGCACACCCTGAGACATCAAATCATGCCAGTTCATTGCAGATAATTACTTTAATTACTTTAAACACCAACAACTCCCCTCTGTGGTGATCCCTCCTTTCCTGTAGTGATAATCCGAAGCTTTTCCAGCAGAGAAGAATTGCCAGCTCGACATCTGCTGTGTCTTGCCTGTTGAACACGTGTAATACTTCGGTCTTAATTTGTCTCCATTTTAGGATAAGATTGATTTTTTTCCCTCAGGGGTACCAAGGAAATTTTTCCCCATCCCTGGAAGTGTCCAAGGCCAGGCTGGATGGAGCTTGGAGCAACCTGGGCTAGTGGAAGGTGTCCCTGCCCATGGCAGGGGGTGGCACTGGACGAGCTTTAACCATTCCACAAATCTATAAATGTGAGTTCCTAAAACTTCATTTTGTGCTTAAATTAATATTCCAGTGATTGCTAATTAATGAATTTATTTTGTACTTGGTGTATCTAACCCACTTTGGCCTCACATTCTCCATTCTCCCAGAGCGTTCAGATCCAGTTGGGTTAAATCAGTGCAAAATCAGCTTAATTGTCACGATGTCACAAGGTTAGCTGAGATATTCTGAATTCGTTAAGACTCTGATCCAAAGGAGGGCTGGTGTAATAAGCTACTAGAAAGCTGTTCCTTCACTGATATCTCTTATTGTAAAGCCCCTCACCCAGTTTTGCCTTGGAACCCACACCCAGGGCATAAATAAAGCCCTGCCATGAGCCTGCTGGTCCCAGCTGAAGGCAGAATGGGACAAAGCCCTGCTTATTGTCACCTAAAAGGGATCACAACTAAAACACTCCAAGAGACATTATAGAGCCGTGTCCTCTGTTGGCAAGGAAAGAAGGTTGAGTAAATCTTCTGTCATCAGCATCTGATCCTCTCAATATTTAAATGTCAGCCCTCCTGGGAGGAGCACAGAGCTGCTTTCTGAAATGAGGTTACACCAGAAAGAGGATATTGAAATTTTTGCTAATGCTCCACTGCAATTTGATCTTTTTATGCCTCGCTGGCTACACTGGCTGCGTGTAAGAAAAATCAAAATTCACCCCACGTCTCCCAAAGCTCAGGTTTTTCTACAGCATTTAAATGTCATAAAAAAATAATCACCCGACCTAAATAGTGGCTGTTGAGAGCTGGTGGGGTTTTTTTCAGGGCTGTCACACAATTCCACCAAGTTTTCAGCTACAGAATGTTTTTTAGTGCATGGAAAAGGGTGTGTTTTGGTAATCTCAGCCCCTCATTCTGATGCTGAGCTGTTGCAATGGGCACAGAACTTTGCCTGCTTGTCTCTTGGGATGGGGAGAGCCGAAGCTGTCCACGAAATGTCTCCTTTAGCAAACACTTGTTACTTTGCAAGCAATGTTTGAAGACTTTCTGTTATAACACACTGTCAGATGTTAAACTCTACATCCTGAAATTAAAAATGTATAAGGGACTGATGAAACCAAGTCTCTGAGGTTAAATGAAGCACTGTAGTTAAATATATTCTGTTATATTTTGCCCACTGGACTCAGAGGTCCAGAATGTGTTAGTTGAAGACTTTTTTCCCTGCTTTTTCTCACTCCAAAGGTTCAGAGGATCAAACAGAAAGTTTGCACGAGTCCATTTCGCAGAGTGGGGATTGATATTTTGTTTGTTCAACTTCAATTCTTTGGCAATTATTTTTTCCCTCTAGAAATGCCCGGGATGCAGTTGTGCTGAAATAGCATCCCGAGCAAATAAAAGTTGCCTTTGAAAGCTCTCTCTTCTCATGCTCCAAAGGCCTTTCCCTGCCTTCCTTTTGCCCATATTTGGCCTGGGAGAACACAATTACTGGTTGTTTTGCTGACTTCGGGGTTTTCTTGCATGCCATGTCTGACCTTGTTTACTCAGAAAGAGGAAGAAATGCTCAGGAACTCTCTCTCCCCGTTTCTGATGGACAATAACTTCTGTGTGGCAGGAATTCCAGCTGAGGAGGACTGGCTGCATTGCTGACCTTCATACCCTGCTGTCATCTGGGGGAATTGCTGCCTTTACAGTGCTGCAGCAACAGGGCTTTCCTTATTCCATTGTTTCAACTGCCTTTTATGCCTCTCTGCGAAAAAACTTCCTGAGCAGTTTCTTTTTCTCAAGGGCTCGGCATATAAGAGGCAAAAGTGGGTCTGAACCTGTAAAAATAGAGATGGATACGTGAAGGGAAGTGGGAATGAAGTTGTGGGGCTGAGGAGGTCAAAGACTCGAGTTGGGAATTCTAATAAAATGGTAAAAAGATCAGGAATATGTGCCATAAAGAACGGTGATAAAGAGATAAAAGGAAACAGAAAAGTAAATCGTTTCAGAATTTAACTGGCAAGGACAGAGCCACCTTCAGTGGTGCTCAGTGCAGAGCCCAAAGCACTGGGGAAAACCTGCTGGGAGTCGAGCAGTGTGACAGAAAAAGGACAAACGTGAGAAAGTAAAGCTTCAACCAAGCTTGAAAATAATAAAGGAGGGGGAAAAGCAAAGTATGAGAGCAGGAAGGCTGGCAATTATGCCATGAAGACTAAATACATGACCTGAGAATGCAAACTTAATGTACTTAACATGGAGAATTAGCCCCAAATCCTTGCTAAGGCACCAGGAGAGCTTCTTGCTAAGGAGGAAATCCCAAGTGCTTTGGAGCTGCTGAGGAAGAACCCCACAGCCCATCAATAGAACGTGCTTGGGCAAATATTTAGTCCCATTCAAGGTGGGGAAATCTCCTCAGTTCTGGTTTGTGACGTGCCTGGGACTTGCCAAGAGAGCTGCTGGTCTGGGACTACACTAATGATGGAGCTTTAAAAGGATCTCAGTTCCAGGAGAGCACCCCACTGCTGCTCGTGCTGTTAGAGATGCCTGACCCTTCCATGAAGATGGTGCTTTCCAGGCTCTTCATTTATGGATTGGGCAAAGCATTTGCAAAATAGCTACTGATTTTTCCTATCTCCAGTTTAAGGTGAGTTTTCAACTTTGGTCCTTTCTCCTGCTGAGCCCAGAAAATAAGCAGTGGAAAATGGGCAGTGGGAGCTGAAGGGCTGCATTCAGACCTCCCACTTGCTCCAAGCTTCAAATGCTCCTCAGGCTTTTCATGATCCTCAAGAAACACCACCGAGTCCCCAGCACTGCTGTCCCCTGGGGCCTCTCACTGATGCCAGTGTCATATTTAGCCAGGAGTCTGGGGTTTATTCCTGATGTCATTCAGCTCCTTTCCTTTCACCCTCTCCCTTGTTTTCTTCACTGCTTTTCAACCACTGCACTTAATTAGGAGGATTAATACTCTCAGTGACAGAGCCTTCCTTTCCTTTGAGCTGAGTGCAATTAAAAATACTCTGGCAGGAGAAAGGGTGGTCCTCGTTGCTCTCACTGTGGGATTAGGTGTTTGAAACACAAGCTTTTGTGTGACAACTTAGTCCCTTTGTTCCCCATTACCAATTCTGGATAATTATTCCCTTTTCCACCCCTTTCTTTGTGTACCTTGTCTGCTTAGACTTTGAGTTCCTGGGAAGGTGGTTTCTTCCAATGTGTTTAAAAGCTCTTGAGAGGGATCTGTCACTCCAACAGGATTTGCTGCTGGAAACCTCTAACTCTTTTTATTTTTTTTAATTGCTTTATTTTTCTTTTGTTCCTTTTCCCTTCTCCTTCACACTTAAGGAAACACATTGGCCTTCCCACACACACTTGTTGTGCCTGGCAGATATCAAACACTTCCAGCATTCTCCAAAATGCTTTTCCTCAGCTTTGCTGCACTTCTCAATTTGTCACCTCTTCTTTTTTGAGTGTTTTCATCCCAGGGCACCTGATTTGCCCACTGTGATGGGTACAGCTTTCCCCTTTATGGCAAGGATGACAAACTTTGATTGGAGCAGGGATTTTTTTTTAGATGTCAGAGATATTTGTCTGGTTTTACACTTCAATTTGCAACTGAAGCAAAATTAATCGGAGTGCAATTAATTGACGTTAGATATTTACTCCAGTAAATCCAGGCTGGACTCTGAAACGGCTTGATTTGTTTTCATTTGGGTTTTTCCTTTGTTTTCAGTGGGTACCTTTACCAAAATATTGCTGATAGGATTATCAATAGTCAATTCTCCATCACAAGAGCAGGCAAGAGTTCTTCACGTCTCCCACTCCAAACCCGACCCCCCTGAAGGGCGTGCAGCTTTTTGGTGGCCAAAGGCATTAAATGGAGCGAGCTACACTTGAAATGCCAAGCCATTGCACAGCAAAAGTTCTCTAACTATTTCACCCCGAGGGGACTACCCTGAAGCAGAGAGGCTCCAGCAGCAGGTTCAATTCCTTGCAAGAGCTCTGGAGCCCCTTTGTCCATTGCAGCCCCCGCGGGAGGGGAATGGATTATCCAAGCCCCTCTAATTACCTTTGCCTGAGCCTCAGAAAGAGCTGCCCCACTGCCCCGTGGCCAAAAGCTTTCTCCTTTCCCTCCTCAATGGGCCCTTGTGCTCTTTCCCTCCAGCTGCTTGTCATTCTGGAGCAGTTCTGGCTCCGAGGGCAGCTTTGCACTTGACGACTGACACTTATTGCTGGAGACACACAAGGGTGTCAGTTCTCCCTCCCTTGGGAAAGGTGACGTTGGTGACAAAACACGGGCCAAGCTGCTGTCTGTCACTGCGAGATGAGCTAATCGTTCCCCCTGGCAGCGTGTGAAGCTGCAGGAACACCCCCCTTCCTTCTCCTGCCACCCAAAGGCACCAGAGGAGCAGCCCAAGGCTTGCTTTGGCAACTCAGCTGCCTTTATTTGTGCTCGTGTGGCCATGGCTGAGGCTTTGCTGTGTCCCCTGCGTGGTGACACCAAAGGGAGCTGATGACATGGGTCCCCAGGACAGGCTGGAGGCAGCGAATGGTGCTCCCTAAATCCTGGGCTGCTGAGAGGGGGTCCCAGCAGAGCTGGCCTCGGGTGCTGCTCACACGGCCCTGGTGGCCACAGGGGTGCAGCAAGAGAAATGGGGCTGGGAGGGGGTTCAAAAAGAAAAGGGATAGTTGCATGAAGGTTTGTAGGGGCTGGGAGGGGGTTTAAAACAAATAGTTGCATGAAGGTTTGTAAAAGGAAGAGAAATAGTTGCATGATGATATTTAAAACCAAATAGTTGCATGGAGGTTTTTAAAAAGGAAAAAAATAGTTGCCTGAAGGTTTTTAAAAACAAAAGAAATAGTTGCATGAAGGTTTTTAAAACCAAAAGCAAAGAGTTGCATGAAGGTTTTTAAAAAGAAAAAGGAATAGTTTCATGAAAGTTTCTAAAAGCAAGAGAAATAGTTGCATGAAGGTTTTTAAAACCAAAACCAAAGAGTTGCATGAGGGTTTTTAAAAAGAAAAGGAATAGATGCATGGATGTTTTAAAAGCAAGAGAAATAATTGCATGGAAGTCTTTAAAAGTAAGAGAAATAGTTGAATGAAGGTTTCTCAAAACAAATAGTTGCAAGAGGGTTTTTAAAAAGAAAAGGAATAGTTACATGAAGGTTTTAAAAAGCAAGAGAAATAGGTGCATGATGGGTCTTAAAAACAAAACAGACCCCAACCTTAGCTCATGCCTGTTCACTTATTATGTTTTACCTTTAAATTAATGACTTGCTGCTGAGATTCCTCCTGGTAAAAACACTCCCCAGCTCCACATGCTGCCACTCTGCTAAATTTGGCCTTCCTAGTGCTGAAGAACTTTGTGGTGGCAGAGATTTTCCAAAGTAGGTCAGCAAAACAATGCAGGGATGTGTGTGGGGAGGAAGGGAATCCCAGAGAGGAGCACTATGGATTTATGCCCTGCTACATCTATGAGGTCAGTTAATTGCAGATCACTTCACAGACCTAATTTAAAGCACAGTCTAATTGCCACAACTGATGGTAAAAATCCTAAAAGTGATGGCCAGGACATGATAAATCATTTATGGAGAAGGCAAGAGGGTACATTTGCAACTGAATTCGCCAGGGAAGAAATTGAATGCAGGGCTGTTCTCGAGGACTTCCTTCTGGTGGCGGAAAGAAGATGGGCCAGGAATAAACTTTGTTAGAGCAAAATGAGGCACGAGGACTGCACAGCTTCTGATGGGACGGTGCTCTGCTGGAGACAGCACACAATGGGTCCTGCTGGGAGGATTTCAGAAAGCTGCTTTAGCTCCCCGTGGGGGGAAGAAAGGCCCAGGAGGAAATACATTCCATGTGGATCTCCTGCTGAGGTTTATTTTTATAAAAGGGGCGAATTGGCTCGTGCCATGCTTTTTCTGTATTTCGCGGCAAACTTGGAATTAAAAAGTGTTTTCAGGCCAGAGCTTACAGAGGGTTTTTTCTGGTAAAATAAGGGAGGAAGTTTAGAAAGCATTTATCTCCTGCTGGTGATGTCCGTGTGGGGCTCTCCTTGTGGCTCTCAAAAAAAGGTCAGGACCATCATCCACTCTTTGCATGGGAGAGAAAACCCCTGCATTTGGTTGTGTCCCCTCAACAGGCTCCTGGAAATTTGTGAATTGGGGTAGAGGGAGTTTGCACTTCTAGCTGGGCATTAAAAGCACGATGGGAAGAGTTAGAACCACCTGATGTCTTGAGAATGACCTTGGCTATGGGTGAAGGTGATTCCTCCTTTTGGATTCAAAAGGTTTCCTGACATTCCCATTCCAGAGCTGCAGTTCCACCTGGGTTTGTGTCATCCCCAACCCTGCTGGACTCCTTTCAATTCTGTGTGTTGGTGATTTGGGGGGTTTATGCCCCAAACAGGCTCAAGGATATGTCCCACAGCAATTTGACAGTCCCTTTTTCCAACTGGAGGGGTGGAAACTAAGAAGAGGAAGCCTTTTAATGCAGCACATGGGGTTGGACCAACTTGAAGATCTAATTACAAAGCAAAGGAAACAGCGTTTGCTGTTCCAAGAGTACAAATGTTGCCTTTCCAATTGCCACATGTTCAAGCTGACCTCAGGCCCTGTCAAAGAAATCCAGTGCTGTCCAGTGAGATGGGAGGTTTCTGCTGCTGAACTTCTGGATTGTTTGGGGAAAGCCAGGAGGGCAAGGCTTTGCTTGGGTCCAGTAGATCCAGGAGGGCACCCTGAGTGTTCCCAGGACAGCAAGTTGTGGGGTATGACCATGTGTGGTGGCCTGGCCCAGCTCCCTGGGGAGGGAGCTGAAAGAATGAGAGGAAATCAGGAGGGGACTGGGAGAAGGGTGTGGAGGAAGAAGCTGGGTTGGAAGGAGAAGACAAGACACTTTAATCAGGAACAGGATGGATGAAACGGATGGGTTGTCTGAGCAATTGTTTTCCTCTTTATTCTTGCCCTGGACCTAGACATCTACTGGATTCCAGTTATGTTTTCAGTATTTTCCATCTCTCTCGGGAATGAAACCACCTCTTAAACTTACTTTACTGCAAACACTTGTAGCTTGGTGTAAGTACTGCAAAGCAGAGTCATACAGACAGTTCCTACCTTTCCTTGGCAGGCTACAGAATCATGGAATCCCAGAATGTGTGGGCTTGGAAAGGACCTTAAAGACCTTTTCACTCCATCCCCCTGCCATGGGCAGGGACACCTTCCACTGTAGGTTGAGATACTCAGCCAGGTGTAAGATTTTGGCTCAGTCTTCTCTTTCCTGAAGAGGTCCAAGTCTGTACCTCTTGCATTCCAAGCAGGCCCTGTATTTATGAAGCTCTACCATTGAAGCAGAAGAACACACTTTCTTCCTGCTGGCACATGGAAGATTTCCAGGTGGAAGAGCTGTTGAGCATAGAGGTGCTCCTGGAGGGTTGCAATGACCACCTCAAGCTCAGGCATTTGGAGCCTGGGCAGAGCAGGGGGTTGAGCCCCCATTCTTGTGTGTCTGCTTTCCCTTGAGCTGCCTGGGGACAAACATCAAAGGGTATTTGTGTGTCTTGCCCTCAGCTGGAACTATTTGGTGAAGTTGACTAAACCTTGGCATCATGAGACTGAAGTTTTCTGTAGGTCTGGTGGTCACTGGGAATGCAGCTTGGTGGTTTTTTACTTGAAGAAAGGAAGGAATAATTGAAGGCAGGTGGTGTCCAAAGGGGAGAAAGTCAAAGAAGGCATTTCTGGAAAAAATTGGGACTTGGCATGGCAGGATGTGAGTCCAGCTATAGCAGAATGTCTCCTCGCTGCAGACCATGAAGTCTGCCTGCTCCCAGCACCAACTCATCACATCTGAACACATCTGATGGTCCATATTTGCTTAGGAGGAGCCACAGTACCATGGATTTTGGTGTACCCTTATGTCCAACAGCTCTCAGGTGTGATGGTGGTTTATTGGTGATGGGTGTGGAAAGTGGGCACCTCTTTCCAAATTTTCTTCCTCGAGTTGTCCTGGCTGCTTTTCTTTAAGATGGTGGTTTAGGGGAAAGCAGCAGGGAGCACAAATGCTTTAAAGGGAGCGAGAAACTGAGTTCATCTTTTACTCTCCAAAGGTCTTACAGAATTTATAAAGGATGAAAATAATGGAATCTGAATGGCTGCAAACCCTAAAACACAGTAAGGGGGTTGTGTGTGGTTTCCTGAGCAAACTCCCAGCACTCTGTAGCAGGATTATCCACTTCTATCAAATTCTCCTTGAAGGTGAACACGTCTAATAGAGCCCTCAGGCTTCTGTTAGTCTCCAATTTCACTGAAATAAGATCTGGGAAAGGAAAAGAAAGGAATTGAATCAGTGTTGAATACAGCTATGGTTTGGGAAATTGGGTTTTCAAAGACTGGGAGAAATAAAACGTTTTCTTTGGAGGGCTTGGCAGAGTGATTCCCTGCACACAGCCCTTCCTGGGGACAGAGGGGACAGTGCATCAGAAAATAAAGGACACTGGAACGTCCTGCCTGTCAGCCCAAGGACACGGAGTGGCTCTGGGGGCAGAGAGTCATCCAGGAGCATTCCCAGTGCAGCTGGAATGTAAATAGTCTGAGCCCCTCAAAGCAAACCTCATCTTGCCTTGACTTTAAATGCTCTGCTTCACCTTCCCTGCTGTGCCCTTGCCCTGCAGCCCGCGGGGAAATCTGCTCTGCTCTTCTCCCCTTCTGCCTGCCAGCCCTCCGAAACGTCTCTCCCAAATTTCCCTGCCCTTCCAGCCTCCAGCAGCAGCCCTGGGAAGAACAGGAGACCATTAAAGACAGCACTACAAAGAGCTCACTGTGCCCACCCCTCCAGCCCCATCCGATTACAAAGCGCAGCTGATGGCCCGGGCAGCAATTGCTGCCTCTGCTCTGCTGAGCCCACAAAGGTCACCATCTAACACGGCATCTCCTCTTCCCTCGGCCTTTTTATCCCTTTCTCTTTCTAGCATTTCCTTCTGTCACTGTCACCCAACACCTTTGCATCCACCTGCCCTCCCACACACCATCAAATTGCTCTGTGTAGTCCCCATTCATTCATTCATTCATTCACCTTCCTCCAGGGAACATAATTCCCTCTGGAAATCTGCAGCAGAGCTTTGCTGTCTTTAAAACACCTTCTCTTCCCTCTTTAAAGTCCTTCCTCTCCTCTTAGAGCCCATTGAAAGGATATATATATATATATATTCCAGCTGTTTAAATTAAATCCATGGCACAGTTTAGTTTTTACTTAATTCAGAATTTATTGAATCATTCACTGGACTCTCTGTTTTTTGCAAACTGCTTTTGCATTGAAAACAGACCAAGAGACAAGGGGTAGAGGGAGGGATCTGAAGGGCTTCCAAGGGAGCAAATCCTGTCTCTTGTAGCTGTAGGTCTCAGCTTGGATGTTTTGTGGTCCTTGCAGAGGTTTTGGAGCATTTCAGATCCCAGTGAGCAGACCCAGGACTGTGTCTGGGGCTGTAGCAGGGAGATTTGTGATGGGCAGGAAAGGAAGCTCAAGAGAAGACAGCTTAGACTTTTCCTGCATTTCTCAAAATAATGTTGCTCTTGGCTTTGGAACTCGTCTTTCATCTGCCCAGCTTGCAATTTGTCTCTTCACTTTGAATCCTTCGGTGTGATTTGTTTTATCTGAATGATTTTAAATTGTGCAGGGGCAGATAAATCCAGTGAAAAGTGAATAATGTGTAATTTGATTGTCCTTCAAATAATAAACAGGAATTGTGTTTGTTTTGGCAGCAAGAGGGAAAGTCTTAAAGGAGCATTTTGCCTCCAAAGCCATAAAGAAGAACACTTGGACACGCAGGAATGAGACATTTTCTGTCTCCACTGAAGAGTTTGGGAATTGAATTGGAAGATTCTGCTTGTTGGACACACTGTAACCCCTTCAGCTTGAAGGGATGGCTGAAGGAAGGAGGGGCATTTGGGAGCCTGGCTTTTCCTAATCCCCCCTGATTAAACTGCAGATGTCAGACAGCAGGTGTGACCTTTAACTTACTCATTCTAAAGTTCAAGTTCAATTCTTCTGATGTCTGCTCTCCCCTGGCTGCAATAAGGCTCAGGGTTTGGTGTGTGAAGTAATGCAGCTTTTTAGCTTTGTGGAGCAGGAGGATTGTAGTTGTGGGGACAAAACGGGGCTGTTTGGGCATTTAATGGCCTGCTTTAGTCTCCTGCACTCTATAAAAACATCAGCTCAATAAGAGTCTTACAAAGATGTTTTATTTGCAATGTCTGGATATTTAGAGCTTCCCCTGGGTATTTCTGTCCCTGAGAGAGGACCAGCCTGGAACAGTCTGATGGAAACTGTAAAAAGCTGCAATGGAAATGAGGAGGAAAAAAGTGTGTTTTCTTGATGTTTCAGACTGAATTTCCTGAAGTGTCCTTATGTAAATGTTTAGACAGAACCCATAAAGCTCTCTGTCCGTTTTAGCTGCCCCAGCACTGAGGGGAAACCCTTTTCTTTACAGTGGCAACCAAATATTTTGATGGCACTTTAACCACTTATCAGGAAACAAACTTCTTCAGCAGAACTTGTTTCCACGTGATTGGACTGTGTTTATATTTTATCTTTCCAGGCTAGAAACAAAATCCCAATAAGTCTGGAATTGAATCAGTTGTGAAGGGCATAAACTGAAACCATGTGCTTGGGGCCAGCAAAGAGACACCCAGGTGGCAGCTTTTATCTTTACCCAACTTGGGTGTTTTCTGCCTCATGGAGGGCAGGGCAGGGGCAGCCTCAATTTTGGGACCCAGGTTGGTCACTACAAATAGCCTTTAACACCTCTGTACAATCCAGAGGAATAAAATCATGTAAAAATGGCTCTCTCTCATCATTTAGTGCTGTCTGTTTGCAAATGCACCACTGCTCTGCTCCCCTCGATGGTTTTGTCTTCCTTTCCCTGTCTCAGCTGAGGGTGCAAACAGCAGAGTCCAGTTTTGCTTCTCCCCAAGCCCTGTCAGCTGTAACTCAGCAGCCTCCAGAGAGGGCCTGTCCTGTATCACAGGGTCTCACACTGGTTTGGGGGGGAAGGGACCTTAAAGAGCACCCCATCCCACCCCCCTGCCATGGGCAGGGACACCTTCCACCAGCCCAGGGTGCTCCAAGCCCCGTCCAACCTGGCCTTGGACA
>JAWWTY010000036.1:8540750-8553716 GCA_035222235.1 Margarornis squamiger
CTTGTGGTTGGGAATAAAGGTACTTGTGGCTGATTGAGGTGTTCAGCTTTTGGAAACACACACAAGTTTGGCAAGGAGCAGTTTCCATGTGATGGAGCTCGTGCCCACCTGTCCCCCAGGGAAAGGCCATGTCCAAAGCAAGATTCTGATGGTTCTCTCAGTGCTAGAACAGCCCCTGGGTGGTGTGACTTGTCCAGCACAGAGTCACAGAAGGGTTTGGCTTGGAGGGCACCTTGAAGATCATCCCATTCCAACACCCCACCATGGGCAGGGATACATTGCAGCAGCACTAATGTGACTTTAATTTATGCCACAGTACCTAATTTTGCTACTTCTCTACAGATGTGAAAAGAATTATTTTGGATTATAGAGATGTGTGTGTAGCCTCATTAAGCCATTGCAAGGGCTCACTGTGTTTTCATGTCAAAAAAATCTTTAAAAACCTCCCCCAAAAATAACCTCCAAACCCCAAGCAAACCAGGAGCAAAGTGTGCACTTAGGAGCATAAAATTTCAGGCAAAAAAGCCCCCTACCAAACAGCTCAAAGTATTTACCATCTGAGTTAAGAAAAGTCCACTGGTTAAAAAAAATAACAGTGACAGCTCCCCAGCGCTCAATTAATCATTGGCTTTTAACAACAGAGACTCAGAGGCAGGCACAAAAGCGGAACAGGAAAGCAGGAGAAATGAAATGGTCCTTTGTCTTGGGGCTGAACTTGTTGCCCTTGCCAGGACACAAACAGTTCATCTGGGGAGAGAAACCCACTGGCCCACTTGGCATCCTGCAGCTCCTGGCATGAGCTGAACAGGGCAGTAGGTGGTCTGGCACAGACCTCCTGGGTGTGTTTTCTCACAAGGGCCTGTGCTTTGCAGGGAGGAAGAACAGCTCAAAGAGAGACCTTTTCCATGGGATTCATAAATTGGTTCATGGTACTTGCTGAGAGCTCTCTCTGAAATATGTCACTAAAGTGTAAAGATGGCAATGAATTCTGTAAGGCTGGAGAGTCATTTCGTGCTATCCCACATAATCTGTTTGTTTTGTCTCTGATCTATTGATTACAGAATTTAATAGAGAAATTGTAGGTAAACCAGAATTTGTGCATTCAGAACAAATTAAAACTATCAGGTGAAATAATGGGGCTGAAAATTTCAGCAGGTCTAATTAAAACTCAAAAAATTAAATCTCTGCCTCAGGCTCCACCAGTGTGCTTTGGCCGTGGCAAGTTTCACCTCCTCCCTTCCAATCTACCAAGGAGCTGATTGTGCTGGTGGTTACAAATGTCTTTTAATACTTTATTATTTGTACATCCTTGCTGTGTCACACTGTTTGATTGTGTCCTATGACCTGACTTTAGATGGAAGGTTCCCATCCATGGCAAAGTGGCCCACGGTGAAGAAGAGCCCTGAAGGAACCATCCTGTGACACCAAAACCCAGGATTTAGATGTAAAATTAGTTTTGCTGGGAAAAGCGTCAACAACAGCAAATTGAAAAGGGCTTTTGGAGCTGTTTGGGGTGCCCAAATTCTGTCAACATCCCACCTCAAAATATGTAGACCTCAGTTTTCCTGTGGCTCATATCTTTGGGAAAAACAAGTTGTCATCTTTCACGAGGAACATTGGGAATCTACGCTCTTGGGAGCTGTCAGGGAAGTGGTAGAGAAGGAAAGGGATTCCTAAAATACCCAGGAACAACAGCTTTTCATTCAGTCTGTTCTGTCTTCCAAATCAAGAAGTTCAATGTGCTACACAGCAAGACGAGAAAAATTTAATTGGATTTTTGTTTTTAATAGAAGGGGGTGCAGAGAGTCAGAAGAACACCGTGAAATCTGAAGGTTCCATCAGTTCCACCAGCAGATATGAAGTCAAGTCAGCAGAGTATTTTGGGGAGATAACCCCACTTCCTCTCCAGCCAAGTGTACCCACTTTGTTGGTCAGGATGGGTCTCCTGAACCACCCAAAATTGCATCTCTGCTTCCCATTCCTGCCTCTTTCATCGTGAATTCTGTAATGTCAGCGCCGTTTCTGCCTGCCTGGGTTTTGTACAGGTAGATGTAACACATTTTATTCCCGAAGAATCTCTTTCTAGGGAGGCAAAAAAAAGAAAAGAAAAGAAAGAAAAAAGAAGTCACTCTTCTCCAAACAATTGTCAAGAGCTCCTAAGCCTTCTGGAGCATCACACACAAGCAGCTTAATGCTGCGCTCCGCGAATGTCGTGTTGCCTTGATCTCCGTGCGGAGGAATTTGGGCAGTTGCTGCTCCAAGAGCTGCAGCAGCCGAGCCCTGCCCGGCTGCCTCGGGCCACAAATCACCCTCAGAGCTGTCTGCAGGAACCAAAACACAGCGAGGAGCAAGGGCTGGAAGTGCTGGCTCAGGGAGAGGGTGCCATCCGTGGGGATTGTGCCTCCGTTTTGCTCCCCGCGCTCCGGCTGCATCCTCTGAGACTGAATTAGGTCAGGGATCTGCAGGAGAGGGGGGTGGAATTTGCTGTGAGAGAAGAAAAGAAAATTCAGGTTTAGTGTAGCTGGGGCTTGATGCCTTCAGAAGGATTTGCTGGAAGGAGTTTTGTAGTGTGACCCAGTCTAGAGCTGGCACGGGGAAAAGGAGTTTGTTACTGCCTGGCTGCTGAGAGCAGGGAGCAAACCAGCTCAGGACTGCTACAGTTCTCTCTCTTTCCTTTTATTTTTTCTTTCCTTTTGCAGTAAATCCTCCTGTGGACCTTCTGAGAAGCTCCAGGCAGCTTGAGGATGGAGGTAAGCCTGGCACTGGCTGTGCAGGGAGGATGAGGAGGTAACCAGGGACCTGCACGGTGGGAGCTCTGAGCTGGCAGATGTGCAGCACCTCTGCTTAAAGAATTTGGTCCCTGTGCTAAAACAGCCCTGAAATTCCAGGTGTTGTGGAGAAGGATCAGCTTGGCTTTATTGCTCCACTGGCCCAGAGGGATTTGCTGCCTCCTGACCTGCAAGGGTTGCCCTTGCATGTGAACTGTCACAGAATTGTGGAATCCCAGGATGGTTTGGGTGGGAAGGGACCTTGAAGAGCATCCATTGCCACCCCCTGCCATGGGCAGGGACACCTTCCACTAGCCCAGGTTGCTCCAGCCTGGCCTTGGACACTTCCAGGGATCCAGGGGCAGCCACAGCTTCTCTGGGCACCCTGTGCCAGGGCCTGCCCACCCTCCCAGGGAAGGATTCCTTCCCAATATCCAATCCAAACCTACTTTACCTGAGTTTCAAGCCATTCCCCCTTGTCCTATCACTCCAGGCCCTTGGAAATAGTCTTTCTCCATCTTTCCAGCAGGCTCCTGGAAGGCCACAATTAGGTCACCCCAAAGCTCCTCAGGCTGGAGGAAGGTGGGCTTTGCACATGGAGTTACAGATCAATAGTTGTCTCTCAGCCAGTTTATTTTGGTGTTCCAACTTCTCCAGTGAGAAACACACGAAAGGTGCAAGAAGAGCCTTCCTCTCTGTGTCCTGCCGAAGGCATTCTTCATTCCCAGAGGAGCAAATGGTAAAGGAAACACTTCTTTTGATATGTGAGAGTAGATCCAGCTGTTCAAAAAAAAAACCAGAGGTGATTTTTCTGTCCCTACAGGACTTCTGGGATTTGTGGAGAGCCTGAGCCTTCAGTCAGAGGGGTCTGGAGTCCTGCAGAGGGTTAATGGCATCCATGATCTCCAGAGACACCTGCTGTAGGTGCAGCAGCCCACCACAAATGTGGGGAAAAAGGAACTTGATTCTCGAGAGGATTAAAGAAAAGCAGCTTCTTCTTTCTCTTTGTATAAAGGAACACTCAGTCTGCCCTTTAAAGGGAGCTCTTCAGAGAAGGAATCCCCATCTGGAGGGAAGATGTGGAAAGTGGATTCAGGTTTTCTCTTACCCTAACAAGCTCTGTAGTGTTCCAGCTGATTTTTGCAGCAGAGCCAGCTGTTTTGAGCCTGAGCTGGGTGAGGGCAAGGCTGATCCAGATTGGTCCATAATATTCCTACAAGATTTTCTCAAGGGCTTGCAATTTGAAATCATTGTGTCATCACAGAGGAAGGGCAGCCTGGAGGTCATCTTTGGTATGGGAAACCTCAGGCAGGTCTTTAAACTAGCAAGAGCAACCCAAAATGATGAACTAATGAGGGAAGACCAGCCTGTTAGTCAGCATGACTTCACCCAAATGTGCTGTGCTGCATCAGAGCACAGATCTGGCCCTGAACACAAATACACGTGCAGCATTCTTGCACTATAGGATGTCATATCCTTCTAAAGTTCAAATCCAAGCAGAGCCTTTTTCTGGTACATCTTCCTCACATGAACAGTCTATAACCACAGGACTTGTCAGTCTGATTATTCATGTTTTTACAGGTGCAAATCTGCCCCCCAATCAATCCCCTGCCTGTGCAATCCCCAGCGAGGCTGTGGGCCAGGAGCAGAGCGAGCCTGCAGTGCCTGTGGCTGAGGCAGCAGCAGAGGGTTGTGTGTGGATACCCACATGCTCTGGGAGGACTCTGAGTCCAGCCCATTTGTCTCTGTGCTGGGTGACATGAAAGGAATGATCCCTCCACTCTCCACGAGGCCAGGACGTGCTCCAGTGAGCGGTGCTGGACGAGCAGCATCTGGCGCTCAGGGCGTGGGATGCTGCAAGGAGAGCAGGACAGGACACTAAAGCAAACCCAAGCTTGACACAATCTGGCTCCAGGCAGATGGAAGGAGAAGGACTTTAGGGTCAGGGTGTGCAAACACAGCCAGCACATGCTCCAGCCCCGGGCTGGTGACGTTTCCCAGCAGCTATGTAAGACCAGAACCCTTTCACACTCCAGTCCCCCCACAGCTCTGGGGCGTTGCACTGGGCTAAGTGTTACTTGGCTTTGATGTTCTCCAGACAGGGCCCATATTTGTTCATGTTTACACATTTTGACAGGAAAGGAACAGCTCTGCTTAACATCCCCTGGGCTTCCTCGCAGCAGCTTTAAACACTGCAGAGCAAAGAAGAAACTCGGCAGGTCCTGCAGTGAGCGGGTTCCCAGCAGGCAGGGGGTGAGGGTGGGATCACTGGGGGAGGTTTCAGCCCTACAGCTTCTCCTACCCACAGGTGTTTGGGAAGCTCCCATTCCCTCCAAACAGGGACGGGAAAAGGGATGGAGAAGCTGTGAGAGGTGAGCTGGTTTGCTGCCTCCTCCTGCTCGCCTCTTTAATCCCTCTCAGAATGCCTCATAAAGACATCTCACGGTAGCTGCACATTGAGGGGCTATTCCAGTTATCAGGGATGTGCTGGAATTGCATGTTCAGTCAGTATTATCCTGCCTTTAACATCCTTTGTGAACGTGTCACTAAATTCCAGGTGTGTGGGAAAGGTGGATTTATGGAGGTGATACTTTCTTTTTGACACTGGACTTAATTCTGACTTGAGCTTTTGTACATTAGAACTGGGGTGGGGCCAAAGGACTGAGCACCCTCGGCCAAATTTTGTCCTCAACTACACTGGTTTTACTGGGTATTTGTCTTAGAAGAGGCCCTGCTTTTATCTGTTGTGTTGGGTGCAGAGGAGCAGAAAAGCTGGAAGAAACAAAGGACAGGTAGGAGAGTGGATGAGGGAACTGCGACACTGAGAATATGAACTGATTTCTCTGGGTCTTGGGGGCCATCAGGGCATTTACTGCCAGGCTGCCTCTCCTTCTCCTTCTGAACTTTGATCATACTTAATATATTCTTTGTATTGATTTCCCCCCTTTTGGATTTAACAAGGAAAAGCAACAAAGAAACCAGCAGTAAACGTGAAAGGTGTAAAATCTGTATAGCGAAGGTGTAATGTGCCATCCTCTGAAGGAGCTTTCATCTAAATCCTGGGAAACTCTATTAGCCCTACAGGGAATAACAGAGAATGACTTTTATCTGAAAGACAAGATAAGGCAAGGGATATACACCCATGAAAATGCCTGGTTTAGGGCAAAGCTTCTCCTTGGAAAAGCAGTGTGTTTGTGAATTCCAGCATTGCTCTTCTCTTGATCCTTTTGAGAGCTTGGTGGGTTTTTGATTTCTTTTTCCCCCCTCGTCTCTGAATATTGTGAAATAGAACACTGTGCCACATTTCATACTGGACTCCAGCAGGCTGAAAGTTTATTTACATTCAGGATCAATGAGGGTAAATGCAGCAAGCCAAAACCTTCATTAAACTGCAATTTCAGTGGCCAGTGGGCAGGAAGGCAAAGAAACAGCAACTGGAAAAGCTGCTGAAATGACAAGAGTCTATTTATATTTAATAGCTGTACTTTACAAAAAAAATGCATTCTTACTAGTAAATAGAAATACAGGGCAAAACTGAGAAGGGTGGAGCCTTGCTGTCTCTAAAGAGATATTATAATTAAAATACTGGCCCTTGTTGCTGCTGCAGGAGAATCGATGGTCAGGTCTGAAGTCTGGGGATTATTCCTGTGAGGAAGGTGAAATGAAAGTGGATTTAGAGCCTTTTTCTTCCCATCCTAGAAGTTCCCTTCAGTGTGTAAGTAAGCTGTGGAGAAACCCAAAGCCCTGGGCCCAAAGGGCAGCTCCAGTGGGGTGTTCTGTGCCTGAAGTGTGCTTTTGGAGAGAGCTGCAGCTTAGTGCAGGCAGGTACAGGGGGCCAGGAGCTGCCAGAGGGCTGAGACTCATCACGGGTTGTATCAGAATCACAGAACATCCTGAGATGGAAAGGACCCAAAGGACCATCCAGTCCAACCCCTGGCCCTGCACAGACACCCCAACAATCCCACCCTGTGCCCCAGAGCATCATCCAACCCCTCCTGGAGCTCTGGCAGCCTTGGGGCTGTGCCCACTGCCCTGGAGAGTCTGGTCAGTGCCCACCACCCTCTGGGGGAAGAACCTTTCCCTGAGATCCAACCTGACCCTGCCCTAGCACAACTTCTGGGGCTGAATTTGTTCTACACTGGGGTGGGAAAGAAGAGACAAAAGAGCCCAGCCCTATCCTTATGGATGAGATTGGAAAATCAGACACAAGAAGAGCAGTGAGGTGAGGGTTTTAGGGAGCACCATGAGAGGGTGTGTGAAGCTCTGAAGCTTCTGAAGTTCAGGAGGGACTTCCTAACCAAACCCTGAGAAACCTCAGCAACCAGACTAGACTGGATATCTCCCAGTACACCAAGGAGACCAGTGATGTTATGAGGTCCTAAATGTAAATTATATACAAAGCCAGATCTGCAGCTGATGAAAATTGGCTGAACTCTCTTGGAGCACAGTGCTTTATATTTCATGAAGGCTCTGCATTTGGCAGTGCAATAGTTTAGGCTCTCTGACACACTTAAGTGTAGATGGGTGGATGGAACAAAGTATGATTTCATTCAGTCAGTTGCTGTAAATATTTATGAACAGGGCCCTCATTGGTAGGGAATGTGCTGAGAATGGAAAGGGCAAACATGACTGAGCCTCGTGGGGCACAAGTGGGGCCAGTGAAATTCGTTTGTTCTTCTCCAGGTTTCTGATCTCCTCCTGAAGCTCTAGACAGGCAAACAGCTCTACAGAGCTGTAGGTGCTCCTTTCGGGCTAAGAATTATCCCTGTGTTGATATTTATCATCATCAACATCAAAAGAAGTGTTTTGGTCTGTTTGTGGAGGGCAGAAGTTTGGTTTCAGTGATGTGTTTTTTCCCTGCTGGCTCTAATAAGCCATGAGCTTTCTTCAGCCTTGTGCTGGTGGCCCCAGTGAGCCAATGTGACACCAATGAAACAGATTTGGTGAGGTGGTTGCAGTCAGTTCAATGTGTGTCTGCAAGCCCAGGGTCTGCCAGTTATCATGAGTCACTGGGAAAAAGTAACCTTTTCATTAAAAGTTGGGAAAGGGTTGTTGGGGTTTTTTTTTCCTTTTTTGAAAAGCTGGAACTGGTTTTTTTCCCAGATATGTCCATTCCAAAGCAAGTTTCCTTCTAGTTGTGCCTTTCCCAGAAGCTGAACATTGCATTCCTCATTGAAGCCTTGAGGGGTGATGAAGGATTTGGTTTGGCTGAGGATCCTTCTGGGTGCTTCTGGCTCTGGCACAGACACTGGGACAGGCAGGGTGGGCATCAGGGAGAGGGGCTGGGAAAGGCAAGGACCCATAGTAATGTACAATTCAGGGTTTGTCAGGTCTGAACTTCAAGCTCAGCCCTAACTTATTCCAAGAAGGATTTATGTGATTTGCTATACCGGGAAGAAGATTTTTATCATGGAATGCTTCTTCTTTCTCCTTTGTGAAATCAGCTACGGAAGTATTTCCAACTCCAATACTCTGATATCTTAATGAGGGCTAAACCAGCCCCAATAATGTGAGGCAGAGAAAGCTCAGAGCAAACATCTTCACTCACACAGTTGTAGCCTGGTACCCCAGGGAGCTGGTTTGGAGGCACAGATCCATTTATCAGGCTCTTCTGGCAAACACCTCTGCAGATCCAGATGTGCTGAGTTCTTTGGCTCGCTGTCCTCTGCCTTCCAGACTCGATCCTTGCCACGGGAGCCCAGAAAGGATGTCACCCCACAGTCACCCCCTAGTCCCCAGCCTGTCCTGTGGCACCTTCCTGAGCAGCCTGTGATGCCTGGAAGTCTCTGCTCACTGCTGGGGTCCCGGGATGCCGGGCTTGGCCAGCCCCTGGCCCCTGCAACTCAGTGGTAAACACTCTCACTGTCTGGCACAAGAATTTGCTGATGTGTTTACAGCTGGGATTCCTGCAAAGTGAAATCAGTGCCCCACACAGCCTGTGCATCCAAAGAGCTCCAAGAAATAGGCTTGATGCTTTGGGTGACATCACTGCTCGCTGCTGCTTAACCCGATGACACCGAGCAACAGCACCAGGGTTGGTCCTACTTTGGGGCTCAAGAGGTGTAAGAACTATGAAATCTGACATCCCCCTTCCTCGCTGCAAGGGAGCAATGAGCTGAAGATGGGACAAGATTGCCTGCCAGGCACTGGTTTGTAGTAAATGTTGGCCACACGGAGGGAATGGGAGCCAAAGCCACGCTTATGAAGCAGATTTGAAATTTCAGTGAGTTAGAGAGTCATTGAAGAGTGACCACTGGGGGAGGATCGGGGGAGAGCTGAATTTCTGAGGACTTGGGGGGCTGGTGGGGGAGAGGCTGGACATGGCCCAGCCCAGAAACCCCCCCTGCCCTGGGCTGGTCCCACAGGGTGGGCAGCAGGACAGGGGGGGATTCTGCCCCTCTGCCCCCTCAGGTGAGACCCCCCTGCAGAGCTGCTCCAGCCCTGGGGGCTCCACCATAAGGACATGGAGCTGCTGGAGAGTCCAGAGGAGGCACCAGGATGGTCAGAGGGATGGAGCAGCTCTGCTGGGGGAAAAGGCTGGGACAATTGGGATTGTTCAGCCTGGAGAAGAGAAGCTTTGGGGTGACCTAATGGTGGCCTTTCAGTGCCTGAAGGGAACCCACAGGAAGGATGGAGAGAGACTGTTTACAAGGGCCTGGAGTGACAGGACAAGGGGAATGGCTTCACACTGGAGGAGAGCAGGGTTAGATGGGATATTGGGAAGAAATCCTTCCCTGGGAGGGTGGGCAGGCCCTGGCACAGGTTGCCCAGAGAAGCTGTGGCTGCCCCGTCCTGGAAGTGTCCAAGGCCAGGTTGGACGGGGCTTGGAGCAACCTGGGCTGGTGGAAGGTGTCCCTGCCCATGGCAGGGGGTGGCACTGGCTCATCTTTAAGGTCCCTTCCAATTCAAACCATTCTGTGATTCTGTGATTCATTACCCACTTAAATGACTGAGCTATTTATCTGATCTTGTGCTACAAGTTCAAGTTCATGAAGACTCTGTAGTAGCTGGAGAGCTTATGGATGGTAGTTGTGCCACAACTGTGGGGCTCTTCAGCTGCTTTGAGAGGACCCTGCACTGGGCTGGTTCAGAGTCCTCCTGTCCTTTCAGTCCTCACACGTTGCCAGCAAAGCAAAGAGCAGCAAAAAGGGCAGAATTGCCAAGTAAGCTTCAAAACAGGTGGCATGAAAGGCAAAGACTATTAAAACACAGGTCAGATTTTAGTACTGGAGAGTCACATCCTACCCCTACAGTCTCCAGCAGACCCTCAAAGCTGCAGCCAAATGCCCCACTGCCACCTCCTTGTCACAGCCCATGTCTGTGTCACTCACTGAGACCAACACAAGTTGCATCTACGTTTTGCTGTGCAATTGAATCCCAAAAATGTGTTAGTGTGTGACCAAGGACCTTTTCAGCAGAGATCACAGAGCTGTAAGGCCAAAGACCACTGTTATTCTAGGGCAGGGCTTACCCAGCAGTCTCTGTAAAGGAGTTGCTGTTACACATCTCAAAAGAGCTCAGTAATTGTCAATTCAGAGAGTTTCCAAGTCTCTGCAAATTTTTCCTCAGCAAAGACTCTTAGCAAAATGATGCCACTCTGTTATTTGTATTCTCCTCCTAACTGATATAAAGGGATGAGTTTTACAAACCTGTGCAGAGCTCTACAAAAGAATCCATATTTATATTAGCAGTCCCCAATTCAGCTGCCACGTTCCTTTCTTTTGTGCTTGAAGCGTATCTGAAAGTGCTCATTCACTCGAGGGAAGTCACTGCAGCCAGGCAGGGATGATCCTGGGACATGGAAAATGGAAAACCCCTGCATGTCTTGCTGAGGAAAGTCAGACAAGAGTGTGTGAGCAGTGCAGGGCTGTCCTGCCTGCTCTGGGAAGGACCCACACAGAGCTGCACCACCTGCCCAGGGGCAGCCTGAGCCTCTGGCAAAAGGGGAAAGCACAGGGCCAAAGTCACCCCAGAAAATACTGCATTTGCTAGGAGTCTCTGCTACTTGGTGAGTATCTTTACCTTTTATTTTCTCTTTTATTTAAAAGAGACAGACATTTACATGGACCCTTTGGGGATGTCTGTACTGCAGGGCAGTGCTGTGACAGGAGCTTAAGCCTGGCTCAGCTACAAACATTTATAAACTTTCTAATTCTGTGGTGCTCAAATTGGGCTTCAGAACTGTCCTGGGATTCTGAAACACACCTTCAGGGTCACCTGTGATGTGAGACAACCTGTTAGTAACTAATCTGCATGGAAACTTGATGTTCTGTGCCTTCACAGCCACTGCTCCCTTTGCCACCCAGTCTAGAACCAGCTGGCATGAGCTGCTTTCACAATTTTCAATTTGCAGACTGGGTATCAAACCACGCGATGTGATTTTTAAAGGAGGTGAAACTGTTTGCAAGAGCTGTGAGTGATACAGGGGTACTTTATGAAGCAGGAGAAAACAGCTTTACAAGCTGTTTGTGAGCCTTCTGCTGGATCCAGGGGTTGCTGAGTGTGCTGTGGGTCCTGAAGAGGAGAGAAATGTTGATTTCTAAGGCTTCCTTCCCTCCTTAATCCTTCCAGTTTGGATGTAAGCCTTTGCTCCCGGTAAATAGTGTTTTTGTGGCTAATAGCTGCCATGCTCTGGTGACAGGGACAGCTGGTTAAGTCAAATGAGATGATAATTCCAAGAATGGAAAGTCGTAAAAAGAGCCCAAATCCCTTTCTAATCCATTGGTGTGCACAGTCTCAGACTCATGACATTGGTGGTGTCACTTCATCTCCTTTGCCCACCCTGTCTGAAGAATGAAAGTTGGTTTGGAAGTTTCTGCATGAGTCTGATCAGGAACCTCCATCAATGGAGGAAAAATAAAGAAGTTATAATAATGTTTATTAAATCCCCCCAGCCTCCTGTGCAGCTTTCATTTAACAAGCAGAAGGAACCATTGAAACTATGCTGAGCAAGTCTCTGAGGAGAGCTGGGTCTCCTGCTGTGCTCAGCCTGGGTTCCAAGCCAAAATGACAGGGAGCATTTGGAGAAAGCTTTATAGAATGGTCCAGCTTGTTGACATTTCTCCAAACAGACCTCTTAACCTGTGGAGGAATTTGAGATTTGCACACCCTGAGTCCTGAGGGTCCCCAAGCCACGTTTTCCATGATCACATTAGTCATATTCTGGGGGTAAAAAAATACTGTATTATGTCTCGCCTCGTGCTCCTGGTGCCATTTAGGAGGCAGCACCAATGCATTTCTGATGTCAACTCTGCCCACAGTCAGAAACTTTCAGTCTCCAGGTGGAATTCAGCCTATTGACACAGTTGGATTTTTACAGTGCAGTGAAACATTAACCACTTCCTCTCCTCCAGCCCAGGACATCAAACTTTTGACCTGTCACTTAGCAGCCAAACTCATTTACAGCAATCAAAACTTGAGTAATGACTATTTTCTTCTTTTTTTTTTTTTTTCTTCAGGGAAGTTATTTTAGATTTACACCCCTTCAAGAGCAGCATTTGCTCCTGAGTGCTCTCCTTCCTCTCCACCTCTTCCTGCCCAGTGAGACATTGGAGTTATTGTAGGCTCCCACGTTAAATCCCCAGCAACCTGGAGGTCAGGCAGTCCTTTGCCATTGTGGTAAAAGTATCAACTCACTCTGAAATGGATCTGCCTTTCATCAGATTCCTCTGTAATGAGGTAAGAGATTTAATTTCATGGTTAAAGAAATACAATGAAATAAAAGATACGTGATACGTGAGCAACTGCATTAACTGTGTAAGGAAATGGGAATTGCCAGAGCGGGTCTAGACAGAGTCTCTGAAATGGTTAATTATGGAACAAACAGCTCACTCTGAGTGCTGCCCTGAGAAAAGCTCTGCCAGGCCAGGATCTGGAGAGAAAAGTCCTGTTGCAATAATTGCATCTTAGACATTGTGGCCATGGCAAAACACTTCAATGACACATCAGTGCAAGGACCAAGGAGGGAAAGGGAGGAAGAGATGTGTGTGCAGCACAAGCAGGGGTGTGTGTGTGTGTGTATCTGCTGCCCCACCATCCTCCTGATCCAAACTGATCCATCCTGGGAATGGAGCCCTCTGCTCTGGAGCCAGGCTGGGAGAGCTGGGGGATCACCTGGAGAGGAGAAGGGTCCAGAGAGACCTGAGAGCCCCTTGCAGTGCCTAAAGGGGCTCCAGGAGAGCTGGAGAGGGACTGGGGA
>JAWWTY010000036.1:8553816-8626298 GCA_035222235.1 Margarornis squamiger
GTGTCCAAGGCCAGGTTGGACAGGGTTTGGAGCAACCTGGGCTAGTGGAAGGTGTCCCTGCCCATGGCAGGGGGTGGAATGAAATGATCTTTAAGGTGTCTTCCCACCCAAACCATGCTGGGATTCCATGACCTTTCTGTGCAGCCCGTGGGCACAGCCAGGGCAGGTCTCTGCTGCTGGGAGGGTTGGGCAGCTCAGTCACCCCTGCCCTGCCCTGTGTGAAGGGCTCACAGTGCAGGGGGATGGATCTGACCCTGGAACAAACCCCCTGCAAGCAAATCCCACGGCTTTGAATCACCTGAGCCTTTTACACACAGGTTTTGCTGTTTGTTTCTCGTAGGGCTTTTGTTTGTTGGTGTTTTTGATGTTGTTGTTGTTGTGCAGTTTTTTGTTTGTTTGGGGGTTTTGTTTTGGTTTGGTTTTTTAGGGTTTTTTAGATTTCGTTTGTTTGTGTGTGCGTTTTGTTTCATTTCATTATACAGAGGGCAGAAAGTATTCATTCCCTGGGTTGGTTTCAGAAGAGAAGAAAGTATTCATTCCCTGGGTTGGTTTCAGAAGAGAAGAAAGTATTCATTCCCTGGGTTGGTTTCAGAAGAGAACTCCTGAGAGATGCCTGTTGTGCCCCTCACTATTGCTCTTATACCAACTGCACCCTTTGCAATCAGCTCCTGGAAAGGACACGAGTTCCCTCCTCAGAAAACCCAGAACATTTTGTGTGTTCCTTGCTCTCATTACTGGGCAGAATGGAAAAGAATGTTTTCCTCCTTTCCTGTGGGTTATGTTCTTCCTCTGTGCCACAGTGCTGGAGCAGGCACAGGTGCCAAGAGTCACTTCCAGGATTCGAGCTTAATCACTTCCTCGAGTGCCCATCAGCCTGGGGATGCAAATTGCTTCACTGAGGCATTGTTTGTTATCCTCTCTGTACTTATTGAGTTGAATTTCTGGATCTGGGACCCCCTGAATCCACATTTGAGCCAGCTGCTGAAAGGAGTAAATTCTATTATACTGTCCTTCCTGAATTATAATGTGACTTTAAACATACACAGCTCACAACAGCGAGTTCTAGAGAATAAAAAGGACATTTTTTTCCCAGTTCCTTATCTGGCTGCCTGTTGAGGAGCTTCTTATCTTTCATATTCTTCAGTATTATAGGATTGTGGCGCCTCCACTAAGTGGGACACAGTCTTGCTTATACCTGCTCACACCCTTGACTTGCTAAAAAATCCTATTGAGCCCCCTAAATGTATTGAAATGAGCACTGTTGCATTCCCACTGTGGGCATGGGGCTCTGTGCCAGCAGGAATCAAAGCACCAAGGATAACATTCCACTGCCAGCCCTGCCTGGAGTCCCTGAGAGTGGAGAGCGTGGATGGGGAGGGGGCACAGGCAGCAAAGCTCCTTTGTGTCTCCAGGAAGCCTTTCTGGGGTGCAGGGAGGGATTTAACAGGGTGCCCCTCGGTGGGGCTGAGCACCCTCTGCCTTCAGAGCACAATTCATTTCGTCGTGGCTGCTCCCCAAGAACTGAGATGCTCCAAAACACTTCCAAATTCCAGAGGTGGGCTCCTGAAGGAGGATGACAGCCTTTCCAAGCAGCCAGCCCCACGTGACAGCTTGTTTTAGCAGACACTATCATTGGTTTTGCCAAATGCTTTCCTCCTGGCCAGGCAGGGGGATATCCATGGCTAATTAGGACCAGGAACGTGTCTGCAGCTCACCCTGCCAGACAGAAGCCCCGAATCCACACAATCTGCAACATCTGAGCGAGCCCAGTGGGGAGAGAGATGAATTTTTCCCACCTGTTCCTCCACACTTAATAGTACCCCTAATAAAAAAATGCCCTGCGAGCTCGAGGAAGGCAACATTCCTGTAACATTTTGCTTTTACTCACCGAAATTTCCCGTAAGATGGGCCTCTGGCTCTGGGGTGGAAAATCTGTCCTCACTCACTTCCCCCCCAGCCCTGGGAGCACAGGGAGAGTCTGGCTGGGCTTTGGTTCGTGCCAGGGCTGCCTCAGGAGCTCCGGGCTGGCCATTCCCACGTGCCATGAAGTCAGAGCCACGAGTGTCCCCCTTGGAGCAGCCGGTGGGGCTGGCTGGTTTGTTCCAGGGGGGGTTTCTAAACCCCTTGTCACTTCATTACGCAGCAAATTGGGAACAGACAGCACTAAAGTAGACAGAATATGAAAAAAAAAAACCACCCAATATTAAGAGGAGTCACAATACTATGAGAGAAATGTGTGAAGTCCCCAAGAGCCCCTGCCCCTTGGCCAAACACCAAGGTGAAATCCAAGATGTTTGATGTGCTGAATTCCGAATTTCCCTCCCCACTGCTCTTTTATTTTATGTTTTTGTATAGTTTATTTTTATTTAGCAGCAAGTAGCGAGGGACAAACTTTACTGTTACCCCGTTGAGGTTGTGGAAAACTACAGTAGGAGGACATGGGCCGAATTTGGCTAGAATTGACTGGAATTCGTGACACGGAGTGCCTTTTGTTGGCTGGGCAGAATGGAATCACTTCCTAAGCGTAAGGAGCGATCCTGGCCATGGCCGTTTTGGGCCACCGGAGCCCTGGCTGCTACCCGAGCGCTCCTTGCACAATGGTGTCTGCAAAAAGCTTCTAGGGGAGAAGTAAAATATTTGGAATGTGAGACCTATAGAGGCTCTGAGTCCCCTCTGTTCTCCAGGCATCAGTTTTAGAGCTGAGCCTCGTGGGAGGCGCTGCCTCTGCCAGAATAAAGGCAGTTTAAAACGCCAAGAGTACCAAAAAACTCTCAGAATGCAAACGTTTGCCCTAAAAATTGCTTTGGATGAGAGAAACCTGGCTACACTTTAGCAAATTCAGGGCTATTCTGGGGATTAAATAAGAGATCTACAGCAGGAGCTCTCTCTTTCCTGCTTAGATCCTTATTTCAGTTGTGTGCTTCTGTACCATAGGCAGCAATGCCATTGGTTTGGCACAGTCAAAAAGTTGAATTTCCTCCTGTATACAGCAACAAGACTTTTTTTGCTCTTTGTTCTTTTGAAAAATTATTGTTAAATTACTGATATTGATGTGCAGTATCAGTGAGAAAAAAAACCCCAAACAAACAACAACCCAGGAATGTGTGTTCCTTGTGAATGAAACTGGTGGATTCAATTAACTGCAGCTTTGTAAATGCAGTTATTAAATTTAGGAGGAGTGTTTGCACAGTCTCATCCCACAATGGGTACTCTGAAAGTGTGGGGATAAAAGGATTGTGGTCAAAAGAAAAGCAGCAAACAGGATTTCTGTTGTGCTCTCATATAAATAGGTTACAAGCAACTTTATTTCAATATGGAATGATTTGGATTATTCTGTTGTGGACCTTTGCCAGCTCTGAAAGGGAGATGATCTGAAATCCAAGCTAAGAGAGATGGTTACAAGGAAGAGAGAAGGTTTAAATTGAATTTGCACTTCTGTTATTGATGTTGAGAGAGCTCCAAAATCATAAGGAGGTCACAGGGGGCTGCTGGGGTTTAGGGAATGCAGGAAAAGCCCTTGGGATAAGGAGAAGTCAGTTAAGCATCACCCTGTTTTAGTCTAGTCTATGTTTTGCTTCTTCTGTGCAATTTGAGGCTCTCTAGTCTCAGTCTCAGGTGGATGTGACGATGTGAGGAACTCAGAAATACAAAAGGCTTGGCCTGGGCTCAGTTACAGACTTACAGTGTTTTTGTTAAATTCATGACGAATTCTCTGTCTCTCTTTTTTCTTCTTGTCCTCAAAATTCTTGCTCAGCCTGGATTTCTGAAGACACGGGAGCAGCATAAGCAGTGAGCTCATGCATCTGAAGGAGCCTGGGATTACAGCTGTGCCTAATAAAATCTGAGTTAGCTATAGGGAATGTAAGTAAGTTAAATCCCATCTGCTTTGAGGTTTCCCTTTGGTCCCAGAAGCAGCCAAATGCAGGATATGAGCAGAGGTGTACGGGCTCCTTCCGGAAATGCTGGGGGGAAAAAAGGCAAGGGAAAAAAGGCCTCCCTGTGTCCCTTTGGTCCTTTTATGACATGACCTCACCAGGGACAGTGGGAGTGATGCATGGGGAGGGAGCAGAGCTTGTGCTCCCCCTCAGTGCCAGAGGAAGGGGCTCAGAGCCCTGTGAAGAGCCAGCAGCACCTCGCCCTGCTGCCATCGCTTCGCTGTGCCCATGGGTACCCTGGACAGAGTGGGCAGCGCCAGGAATTGGGCTGGGAGGGCTCCCTTCATCCTTGGAGGGGGCAAACTGGGCAGGAGCAGCTAGGTCAGTCCTCCACAATTCCAAGGACTTGCCAGTCTGTGGTAATCCTGGACATGATATCCCATCTGGCCAGGGGACAATTCGGGTGACAAACAGGAGAGGGAGACACTTCTTAGCACTTTCCACTCAAGGTCAGGGCTGGAGCTGGGGCATCAAGTGGAAATCCTCACAAGTCTGCTTTTGCTTGGCCATGGCTTTTGTTGTATTATCAGCTTGTGAGACAATAATTAGGCAAATGTGGCTGTAAAAACCTCTTTGTCAGTAATTGAGGAAGGCAGAATTACATCCCAGTGATGTCCCTGTATTTTACCTACCAGCTTCCATCCCCTGCTCCTGGGATATTGCTCTTGAAGTGGAGCTTCCAAACCTCTCCAGAAGCTGGGTGGGAGGTTAAATATCCCTATTTACTGATCTGTGGCCATGGTTTATTAGTTTTAAACAATTTTGGGATATGCTTTGAAGGCTTCAGTGTCTAGGGCCAACACAAACAGTTTTTAAATTGTTTTGGGACATTTCTTGTCTTTTCAACCACACCTTGAGATTTCTTCAGTCCTAATATTTTTTGACTCAGAGGACAGACAGAGGTCTCTTCTTTTTTTATCAGAGTAATTTGAATAGAAATCACAGAATGGTTTGGGTTGGAAGGGACCTTAAAGCTCATCTTGTCCCACCCCCTGGATGGGCAGGGACACCTCCCACTAGCCCAGTTTGCTCCAAGCCAACCTTGGACACTTCCAGGGATGGGGCAGTCACAGCTTCTCTGGGCACCCTGTGCCAGGGCCTGGCCACCCTCCCAGCCAAGAATTCCTTCCCACTATCCCATCTAGCCCTGCCCTCTGGCAGAGTGAAGCCATTCCCCTTGTCCTGCCACTTCATGCTCTTGTTGAAATGCCTTTTTTCCCCTCTCTCTCATGTCAATAAATAAGGATTGTCTCCAGAAAAGCCAGTCAAACTGTGCAAAGTGGGCACAGTTGCTTTTCCATGAGTGGATCTCTCCTGGATTCTATTGACAGGACATTGATTGGATACCTATTATAAATCTTAATTTCTCTCTGTGCTTGCTCACCCTCTCTCACAGGAGTTCCAGTGGTCATAAAGTATTTACAAATGTGGCTGAACAGCAGCTTTTATTTATTTACCAGAGGGTGTATAATTCAAGGTTCTTCTGTCCCATTTTTCTACAGTGTCTTCCTGTGTCAGGGTTTTGCTTTAGGTTTAAGGCAGCTGATAAAACCAGGTTTTTACTTTAAAGGTTGGACAAATTTCCCTTAACAGGTTCAAGACCAGGTTGGACAGGGCTTGGAGCAACCTGGGCTGGTGGAAGGTGGAATGAGATGAGCTTTAAGGTCCCTTCCAACCCAAAGCAGTGTGGAATCCCATGAATTTGCAGTAGGAGTCCTCCTCCGTGTGGAGCACGTGCTGGCAGTGCCAATCCCTGCACTTGAACATGTTTTTTGTGGAATGGATAAGCACTGCAGGCTTCTGCTTTGCTGTTTTCATCACTTAAGCCTCAGTAGGGAAACGGTGCCTGTGAGACACTTAAGGATGTGTTTAACATGATTAGCTGTAATTTTGACACCAATAAGCTTAAAAAACATGATTATAGCGAAGTGCCTGCATTTTGGGATGGAGAGAAGCCTGTGCTCAAGCATTTTTATGAACTCAAGCACTTAGAGGATCCAAATGGCACAGGATAAAACCTTTATGGCCATTGGGTTACTTTGCCTGTGCCATCTATGGATTAAGCACTTCAGAGTGTTGTTAATGATGGTTGTGGGGTGCTCATAAAGCTTTGTGCCACCCCACAGAGGGAGCTTCTCTTCTCCCTCAGTCCTCAGTGCTTTGCTGTAGCTCTCCTTGCCACTGTTCACACTTTGATACGCAGCCAAAGCCAGATTTTGTCTCATAAACTTGTAATAAATTCTCCTGCAAATGCGATAAAAGCCAAGGGTATTTATGAACACTGGCAGTCACTCCGTGTCCCAGGCTCTGACACCAGCAGTTTGCATGGAAAATATTTATGTCCTGGCATCCTTGTCATTGCCTATTTATTCTTTTCTTCTTGGATTTTTCTTGAGGGAATTTTGCATGGAACTTCCTAGATTATCTTTGTGTTTGTGGTATCACCAACAACAAACTCTTGCCTAGTGTATATTATCACTATGTGTCTCTTTTTATTTCACAGGCATGATCCAAGTCACCTTTCCAGAAGTCGTGGCTCCACTCACATATCCCTCCACAGGCACAAAACTTCTTCCCACTGCTGTGAGAAGAGAGCTTGACATTTATTAAACACCAATATTTGCCCAATTACAGCTTGTTTGTCATTAAGCTTGTGGTCTTCCCAGGCTGTGCAATTACAGCCAAGACATATTTACCTCCTAAAAGGGCTGTTAAAGAAAGGCTGAATGTAGATCTGTCCCAACCAGGCAGTGCACAAACCCCCTGGATCTGCTTCCTATTTCTGCACTTCGGGAACAAATACAACCCAAATGCAAATAATAGAGGAAATTTCCTTTTCCTTTTTGGAAATCATCTCTTAACAAGTCCAATTTTTTGTCCTGTGAGTTAGTGCTTGGTGTGATAGTTGATATTTTAAGGGGCAATTATGGGGCCTCAACTTTCCTGTCTTTACATGGGCATGAGAACTCCAATTAAGTGGACTGTATCTGGCTACAGCTGTGAAGGGATGGAGGCACTGCAGGTGGAAAGACAAAAGCACTTTGATCTTCATTCTGTACCAGTGAAATCTTGTGAACAGGGTCTTAAAAGACAGAAAATGTAGGGCAAGGATTTCCAGTGAAAAAGGATCTGGAAGTTACATGAGCTAAAACCATCAGTCATAAGAGCAGGGCGTGGAAAGGATCTTTAAAGTCTCCTTCAGGACTGGTGAGCCAGCACAGGTATTACATTGGAACTCAGTTTACTTACCTGGGTTGTAACAATTTTGTCAAATGGGTACATTTTTGCATTTCACTGATAGTTCCCCAAACGGTTAATCAGTCTCCTTTAGGCATTCATAAATATCAGTGTATTCCTAGACTTCTTTCTCCCTTATGATTTTCTTTACAACTTTGAATTTCATCTCTTGCAAGCACATAAACCCACAGCAATAAACTTCAGCAGATGAAACTCAGTGTTCACTTTTCCCCTGTTTCCTTTCATTTAAAAAAAAATCAATTGCCATCCACATTTATCTAATGAAAGAGAGCACCACAGGGCACAGAGTGCAGTACTGGTCCTGCTTGCTGCAGATCACAACCTGAAGCTATTTGTCTGATTAAAACACATTTTCCCTGTTCTTTCATGTTGCCATTTGCTTCTGACTCAGTGTATGGTTCACTGTTTGCAACAGACTATGATTAAGGATGGGTGAGCCCCAAAAGATAAAACAAGAACAGGCCTGAACTCTTACCTGGAACTTATCTCCTATGGCATTTTAAGGTTTTTTTTTTAATGTCAGGTAAGTGGGTGGGGAATTATTGGAGAAAAAATTAGTTTAAATTTTGATTCAGCAACTGTTGGCAGCAAAGTCTGTGTTAGGAAATGCTCCCAAAATAAACCCCACAAGGCACTTTCCAAAGTTCCACACGAGTACCTCGTGTACATTCGTGTGTGTGTGTGTGGACAACGAAATGAAACAAATGTTTGTCAAAGAATTACTAAAGTAAGAGACAGGGAATGTTGGTTTCTTGCTTTGTTACAAGTACACACTTAATTGAATTTTAAATCATCCCTAAATGTTCGGAGCTGGAAGGGACACACAAGGATCCTCGAGTCCAACTCTTGAGTGAAGGGCCCGTGGGGGGATCAAACCATCTCAGGGCTATTTCACTGCAGAGCTGGGGGAGAGGTAACACAGGCTGGTGCCAGGACCAGCTGCAGAATATTCCCAGAATTACACACAATAATTTGGAGACTTACTCATGGCTCCCTTCAGTAATCCCATTACATCTGAGAGCGGGGATATGTCCGGAACAAGACGTACTTTTAAGAAATCAGCAAACAAAGAGGGTCCAAACCATGCCCCAGGAATTAGGGAACATTTCTGACCCTCTCTCCAACACAGGCTCGTTTCTTCTCTTAGGGCATGAATGTTATGAAACACAACATGGCAAAAATTAACACAGAAATTGGAAATGAGTGTTCATATTTGGAACTGTCTAAAATTTGTGCCGTGTGCTGAGGGAGGGAGCTTGGTGTGAGCTCAGAGATATTACTGGACATAAGACAATACACATATGGGGTCGGTGTTATATCTGAAAGCCACAGCAAGGAAAATTGGAGCAGTTCAGTGGACAAAAGAACTCTACATTTTATGGCCTCCAAAAAGAATGATTTTGAAATCGTGAGTCAGAATTCCAGGGTCAGGAATTCCTTCATCCTTCTCTAAATGTGTGGGACGGGATGAATCTTCCTGGTAGTGCCGTGCTTGTGAAGCAGCAAAAAGGAAATAATCCTGAACCATGGAATCACTGAATATCCTGAGCTGGAAGAGACCCACAGGGATCAGCCAGTCCAGCTCCTGGCCCTGCACAGAGCATCATCCAAACCCTCCTGGAGCTCTGGCAGCCTTGGGGCTGTGCCCACTGCCCTGGGGAGCCTGGTCAGTGCCCACCACCCTCTGGGGGAAGAACCTTTCCCTGAGATCCCACCTGACCCTGCCCTGACACAGCTCCAGCCATTCCCTCATAAAGTGATGGGATCCCCTGGATCCTGGGAAAATCCAGCTGGGAGGGGATTCATTCAGAAAGCAACAGGATCCAAAAGGCCCAGGCAATCAGTTTTTATCCTTATGAGCATCCCTGGCCCTGAGCAGGATATCAGGAGTGGTTTGTGTTTTCATTGTCCTCAGAGATGGTTGGGCAAACGTTGCTTTCTAAATCCTCCAACAGACAATTCCATCCTTTACCTGGAAGACAAACCTGAGAGTTAAAGATTGATCTTCCTCTCTTCCCCTCAAGCAGAAAAACCCCAAAGGAAACCCAAATGTAGGCGAGGGAGAGGCAGGTTTTTAGTGCCAGGTCGGAGGGAAATCAGTGTTAATGACAATCCTTTCACTGTGATCTTTTCTTTTTGCCACAAGGCTGAGGTTCAAGGGGGGTCAGAGACAACAAAGAGCCCTGCCAAGGTGCCAGCTGGGCACTCTGTGTGTCACTGATAGCTCTGGGATGGATCAGGGAAAGCAGGAGCCTCACAAAGTGCTTGGGTTATCTTTACACACAGCCAGCCACCTAATCTCTTTTTATCAGATCTGAGAAGAAAGGGAATCCCTCCTGTGTCATTCCCCTCAGGCTTTTATCTCTCCTTTTCCTTTTTTTTCTATTTTAAAAAGGCTCAGGCTACAACTCTGCTCACTCCCTTGATTTCTCCACTCTTCTCCTCTGGGTCTTGTGAGCAGGGGTGAAAAAGGATGCAAAGGACATCACAGGCTTGAAAAGATGGGAATATGCCCAATCCTCTGTGTGTGTGTGTGTGTGTGTGTGTAAATCTGAATTTTTCAGCTGTTTCCAGTGGAGTGGGATCAATTTACACCAAGTGCACATTAATTTGTGCAGGACTTCCTGGAATTTAAACCCTGCCTGCGATTCCCCCGCTTTTAAGTAAGTCTGTCCCTATTTCACAATATTGAAACAGTGGGGATGAGGGGTTTAAAACTCCTGATGATGTGCTCTGCTGATGCCGTGAGGAAAATATTCTCCTTTCTGAGTCATTTGCCCTGAGCTGACTCTGTCTTTGAATGATGCGGGGGTTTCCTTCTTTAGCCATAAAGTGCATGCGAACGCTCGGTGTGTGTGCCGCGTACGACACTGGCTGGCTGCGAGTGTGCGTGTGCGCCTTGCAGAAGCCAAGCCAAAGCGAGAGGGGCTGTTCCTTTAAAGCAAAACTGGGGGAAAAAAAATGCCTTCAGGCATCCTATTACAGTGGAAGGAGCCAAGGATCAGGATTTGCAGCTCAGCTATATAAACGCAGCAGAAGCTGGCTGCTGTGACCAGTTTGCCTTGCTGTCAAACCCCTCAGTGTCTCACCCACTGGCACACACGACCGGGCAACGCAACTTCGCCGACTTTTGACAGGACGGCAACAAAGTCGGGAGCCGGGAGCTGACTTGAGCATCATATTTATTTCATGGAGACTGCTCCCAGCGGGATCTAAGCTCTGGCAGGCTCTGGAAGGTAAGTCTGCTTCCTTCCTGAATTAAAGAATCAGGAGCTCTTCTCGCCCGGTGACCCAGTGTCCTGTCATGACTCTCGTGGCTCAGCCCGACCAGGCAGGGATCCTGTTCGGGAATGGGTTTGAATGGGAGCGCGTCTGGCTGTAAGTTTGGCTCTATTGTCTGGTGTAACAATGTCAGAAATGCCCCAGCCTGATCAATGAATGAATGGAGCAGGAGTTAGCTCAGTGCTGGACATGGACAGAAATCCAGACAGAAACCCAACTGACAGGAAGGGTAGAAAAGCACATTTGGGATTTCCTCTTGGCTACTGAAGCAATAGAAACATTTCCCCCATCCTCACTTCATGAACCACACTAAAGCCACTTGCAGGTCTTCACCCTGCCAGACAACTCCTCTTGCCGTGCTCTTTGTGACTCTTTTCTGTGTTAATTTGCTCTCTGCACAATTCTTTCCCCCGGAGCCTTTGTCACCTTCCTCCCCACCCCCACAGGGCTCCAGTTGCTTTTAAAACTCTTGGGAAAATTAGTGGGGAGCAAAAGACAAAGGGAGATTCCACTGGTGTCTTATTGCCAGTGCTTCAAGGGAAGGGTTCTGGGAGCAGGAGGGTGAAATTCCCCATCATCATGGAAAAATAGAGCCTTCCTCTGTGTCCTGGCTACTTGCTGCCCTGTGCACAGAGATTTTCTGCATGACTGTGCCTGCACTGGCCAGTGGGGCTCAAATTGCCTTAAAAAAGAGAAGCTGACTGGGAGAAGGTGAACACGCTCAGATTCATTTAGGAGTTAAGCCCACTTATTGGAGACTTTGTGTTACATCACCTTTGCAGAGTTTTCCCTGCCTGATTTTGTCTCTGGTTACCACGAGAGAGAGTTTTTGGCAGTAATTCCAAACTTCTGTAAAGTCTGTCTCATACTGTGGAGGAGAGTGAAATGTTCACATTGAAATGATGGTGACGTGTCCTCTTGCCCAGTGCAGATGGTATAAAATTAAAAAGGATAATAAAGGTATCTGTCAATTTTATTTTTTTTCATGAAAAAGGTAGAAACCAATGATTCTATGTCCTGGGCAAAAGCATTATTGTCCGGCTGTTGTGCTTGGTGTTCTCTCCCACTTTATTTTTTAAAAAGTCATATTAAATATTGGGAATTCATTTTACTCGTGTGGGTTTTGTTTGATTGTGCTGGGGTTGTGCATTTGCCTTTTAAAGACTTCTCTTGGTTTGTGAGACTTGATTTTAAAGACTTTTCTCTATGATTTGTGAAATCACAGAATCATAGAATGGTTTGGGTTGAAAGGGACCTTGGGGACCACCCAGTTCCAACCCTCTGCCATGGGCAGGGACACCTTTCACTGGACCAGGTTGCCCAATTTAAGGGTGGACAGTGGGGACCAGGGACTGTCTTTTGAATCCCAGGAACATCTGCAGAATTGTGTTGGGATGTCCTTTGGGGTGTTTCTTACTGCTGCAGGGAACTGAGCAGCAAGCCTGGGCAAATTTGATCAAATGAAACTGTTTAGCCAAAGAGAATTGGTGTGTTCCCCTTCTGAAAGTAGCTGGCAGAGTTGGCAGTGCCTGAGCACAGGTACAGAGGGAAGGCTGTTCACCTGAGCTGAGCAGGGAGAGGAGCAGCTGGCCGGGGGCAGAGTGAGGGGCACTGTCTGTGCCCACTGACCTGTCACACTCACTAGCCCCAAAGAGCAAAACTGGCATTCATTTCCCATAGCTTTTGCAAATTAATTTTATCCTCTGCTTCCTTTCAGCCCAGAGAAAATTCTTTGCTAGTTCCAACCCTTAATTCTCTAACTACAGTTACTTTATCAGTGTTTCCAAAGCTGTGGGAGAGCCAAAGGATCTGCTGAAAGCCCACAGCCTGCAGATGACAATGTCATGTCTCAGCTGGAGGGGAAGCAGAAATTCTGCTGAGGAAATCTCTCCCAGGTACATGGTGGTCACAGGGAATAAAAACCAACCAGACCCAACCCTCCTGTTGAAATAATGATGCTAAAACTTACTGGGAATGTCCCTAAACAGAGCCTACAATGTGCTCCACAGGTTCTGAGTAACTCAGCTGGAGACTTTTTGCTAAGGGAAAGCTGTTCTCCTTTTTCCTCCCAGTTCTTTAATGCTGGGATCATTTCTCCTCAGTGTTCACCTAAACTTAACTACCACGTTGCTATAACAGCATTTCTAAAGGTGTTTGACATTCAGCTCAGGTGGCTTATTTTTCATATTACTTCTCTTTATAAAATAGCTAAAAAAAGCCAAAGACTATTCATGTATCAAGATGTTCTGACTTCACTATAAAGAGACTGTCAAAGTTTGTTCTCGTGTATTGTTTCACTTTTTGATAAGAAAATGAGATTAAATGGCAGAGTCTCTTCTTCATGGGAGTTTTTCATCCTTTTCAAGAGAGAAGCAGAACCAAGAGGCAAATGTGCAGGTAAAACAGTGATATTGCTTTGGAGCCAGAGTTTTAACCCCTTCATCCCTCCTGGTAAAGCCATTTGAAAAACTAGACCTGCTTGGGCAGTTCTCTGCTATTTTCCTGGTGCAGCACAAAGGTGCCTCTGTCCACCCAGCTCTGTGGTAGCTCTGTCCAGAGGTTTGAGTGGTGCCAAATGGCATTTGATTGTCCTGGGTTGTATAAGGGGTGTTTGGTGTAAATGGATGTCC
The DNA here is from genome assembly GCA_035222235.1 of Margarornis squamiger. Lineage (NCBI taxonomy): Eukaryota > Metazoa > Chordata > Aves > Passeriformes > Furnariidae > Margarornis > Margarornis squamiger. The sequence continues at coordinate 8,566,922 of JAWWTY010000036.1, forward strand.
CATTTTGGCAGATCTGTAATGGAGAAACATCTCCCATTCAGTTGGATGCTTCCCTTAAGGCATTCTGGTATCCATGGCTGAATGTTGCATTTGGGAAAGAGCTGAAATGCAGAGAGGGTGGTGTTTGCTTCATGATCAGCCACACATTGACCTGTCCTACCTCTGTGACATCTATTGAAACATGAGAAATTCAGATTGCTTAAAAAAATGGCTCTAATTTGAAGCCTGGGAGTTGATATATTTGTCCTTGGACAGGTGCCATCCCAGTCTGCTGAGCTGAGGGGCCATTGACAGTTTTAAGGTCCAGTGGCTCATAAAACTCGAGGCTTAAGAATGGATGATTTACATCAGTGGAAAGTCAGAAATCTCAGCTTTCCAATAATAAAAAGGTATTTGTTTTGAACAGTGGCAGCTTGAGATATAGGGCTTTAAAACTGGGCTCTGATTTAGCAACAGGCACTTTCTCAGACTTAATTTCTGGTGTGAGTTTAGCACAGCCCGCTCAAAGACTGATCTCTGTATCCACGCCTGTGGTTATAAACTCCAGAAGTCTGAAACTACTGTAAAATGTGATAGCTCCCCTTAGTTGTTTTAAGGAATTTGCTGATGTAATGTTGCAGGAAAATCATTGTTGCTGAAGTAGGAAACTAAGGAAGACAGCAAACAGAGGGAACTGAGTGAATATTTTATCCTCGCCCAGGCTCAGCAATATGCCAAACCAGTGCAATTGCAGGACTAATTAGTGAGTTCTGGACAGAAAACATCATAACTTGGGGTCAAGAGCTGTAAAATAAGGGATATGTACAGATGACTTGGGAGTTTATAAGGTGCAATATGATTAATTAAAGTGCTTGATATCAAAGTGAACTTGCTGTCCATGGCTTTGGTTGGTTTGTGCAAGGGGTTGATGTTGTAACTTCTGCTGCAGCATTTTAGGGCTTTGTTGCATTGGAAAAAGTTTGGAGACATTGTAAGCAACGCTGCCTGCCATAAGGAAATCAAAATTTCTGTTATTAGCTGCTCAAGAAAAGTTCTTTGTGCAGTGGAGAGGAAAAAGAAGGATGAAGCAGTTCTTGGAGAGCAGAGAAATGAACAAGCCCAAGAGGAAACCTCGAGCTGTCGCAGTTTCCACTGAGCTCGGGGCGAGTGTGAAACTTCCCCTCCCTCGGTGCTCACTGTCCACTGGTGTGTGTGTTCAACCCCTGTCCAGTGTGAGCTGAAGTGAAATGCCTTCCACATGTGGGAAAAGTTAGAAACTGGGCATTCTTCCAGCTGCTGAAATCCTCCTGAACTCCTTCAATGGCTGATGTAACCAGGCGGTGTGGAATGGGCAGACTGGGAGGAGGAGTCAGGGAGGGATCCTGCCTCACAAGAGATGCCTCTTGATCCTGCAGAAAGGAGTTGGGCACTGAGAGAAGAAAGTCTGAATAACTTCATGTCCCTTTTGAACACTGAATGAATGGCATGCATGGCCTTATAACCAGACATGGCCTTACTCTAGTATTTTACTGGATTTCTGTATGCATCATTTCCCTCTCTCCTGTATATTGCTTATAACAGCCATACCCCCTCACTCATAGATATCCAGATGTAGAATTTAAAGAAACTAGTTAATATAAATGAAACCCCATAAGATACCTCATAAGCCAGTGTGAGCTTTTGCTGCTCAGTTCGTGGAGTCAATGAGAATAACCCTCCATTTATGATTCTCTTTGGCTTCTGCATGAGCGAACCACCCAAGATAAATCCATCCTGAGTTGACCTCATCACAAGAAATCCCCCCAGATTCCCATCCTTAATTGTCTGGGGTTTCAATTAAACCAAGGTGGGATGCTGCCAAGTTTTCAGAACTTCCAACTGGAGCGTCCCAGCGCACGAATAGCCCGTGGCATTTTGTATTCTTTGGGCAGCCTGAGGACAAGGTTGCCAAGTTTGCATTCAGTCATCCATCACATATTAGCCTACTGGAGGTCCATTCTTCCCTAGCAATGGGGGAGCTCTGCTTCCTACTTAGAGAGATTACTCACACAGAAAGGCCTTTCCCCCAAACCAGCCCCGCACAGGGAAGAGAAAGGGAGCTTTCTTCCCTTCAGAGAAACGCTCCGCTTCCAACCTCCTCACAAAAATGATATTGTTTCATGCTTGGAAAACATATTCTTTTTAGTAATTGAGTCGAAAGTGCGGGCTGGTAGCACAGAAATCTTTAATAGAGATTTTCAAAACAATTGCTTGAATCACAGGCACAACAAAGGTCTGTTGTAGTGGGCTGGCTCTTCCCATGCCAGCCTGTGGCATTGACTATATATGTGTGTAGATATTGGCCAGGATGCTCCCAGGGGTCTGAAAGTGAGAGCTTGGGGAAATTCCACCAGGATGATTTTCCTCTAACTGTGCCCAGCATGCATCAGAACTTGGTAAGTCCAGAAACTTCAAATTACAAATGCTAATTTGGTGATGGAATTAAGAGATTGGCTGTAATATTAATCTAAACTGTCTTGAGTCTTCTTTAAATTTATGTTCTTTTACACTGTTCTGGCAGCACAGAACCAAAAGAGGATATAAATTTCTTCTGAGTATACACGAAAATTCAGCTCTCAGACTGTTTCCCTGTGTGCCCATCAGAGTTATTTCCACCATTAAAGAACTCCTGCTGGAAAGGGACTATAAAAAGATTTATTTCCAAGAAAGGAGTTAACCTTCCATTCCCAAGAACTCCAAAGAACTGGAGACAGGCAGGTATTTTCAGTGAGTTTTGGGCTTATCTCAAGCACAGGATGCAGGAGAAGCAGGTGAGAGAGCCAGCAGCGAGCTGAGCACTCTTGGGGCTGTGGTTTGCTGCCTCTTTGCTTTGATGAAAGGCCTTTATTTGCACAGGAAAGGGTCTCTTTGAGTGTGTGCTGTGCACTTCAGCACAAGACCTCGGTGGTTATCGTCCTCCTTGGCCAGGCATGATTTCATCTTGTCAGAAGCCAGTTTGTCAGGCTCTCAAAAGGAGCTCAGTGGCCACTTTGCACTGGCTCTTTGTTTTTCCTGGTTCTTTTGGAAAGCCGACCTCTTTTGGATATGCTGAATCCTCCTAAATAGTTTCTCTGTGCTGTGTGACAAAAGCCTGTGCCAAGAAAGATATAAAGGTAGCTTGTGATGTGTGGGCAACCCATTCCTCTTAGTGAGACCCAGTGTAATGCATATTTTCCCTTTACTTGTGGCTTGTACTTCCCTCCTGCATGGCTTGTAGCACAGTAATTCAAGGCTGACTCCCAATGAATGCTGCACACTGTGGGCTACAAGTCAGATGAGAACAGGATACATACTAAGGGAAAGGTCTCAGATCATTTTTCTTACTGAAGTATTTTGGCAGGGTAAATAGTTTCCAGGAAAAAAAGGTTGGCATTTCCCATGGAGAGCACTCCTTATGAATGTCCTATCTATTTTTCCAGTTTGGTGGCCAAGTGAAGTGTTTATAGGAGGATATACCATCCACAAGCCAGGGAATTTATGTTTCCACTGCCAAGTGTTAATTATGATGTCGCCTCACACACTTTACAGGTTAGCAAGTCAATCACAGGGATCCAGCACCACAAGTGCTGCAGTTCCAGGCTTGATGGAGAGCCTGCAGCACCCAGAGAGTGCCATTCTCAAATGCATTAACATTATTTGTCTTTTATTTGTCCTTCATGGGCTGTTCTTTCACATATTGTTTATTTATCTTAGCAATAGTACATTGGGATGTAACAAAGGTGCTGGCAGAAGCAAGGGGATCCAGTTTGCTGCCAGCCAGGTGTGTGCCCATCCATGCTTTGCCCATGCCTGGGCTCTGGAATCTCTGGGAGCTCAATGTTGCTGTCTTGTCTGTGCTCCCAAAAGTCCCCCATCAGTGCTGTGGAAGGTCATATGGGACACACAGTTCATTTGCTCTGCTTTGGTTGGTTCCCTCTGTATTTGGGTGATGGTGCCACTGGCATCATTCAAATGGGCAGAGTGTCATCTCTAAGAGAAGGGAACTGATCCTGGATAAATACAGTGATTTCCAGGCTGTGATCTGAGTCTCTTTTGTATAATTTGTGCTGCTCAGAACAAGTGCAGGAACCCTCAAACTCTGTTTGTTTCTGTGTATACACATAAAGCTCCCTCTTGATGTAAAAGTAGATTTCCTGTAAATACAAATCATGGAATCACAGACTGGTTTGGGTTGGAAGGAACGTCAAAGCTCATCCACTTCCCATGGGCAGGGACACCTTCCACTATCCCAGGTTGCTCCAAGCCCCTCCAGCCTGACCTTGGATACTTCCAGAGATGGAGAATGCACAGCCTCTCTGGGCAACCTGGGCATATGCCCAAGTTATATATGCCCTCTATATCCTATAATCCTGCACCCTAATATCTTATCACTGAAAAGAAAGGGGGCCTTGGTGTAAATGAAAACTGGCTCTGTGGTGTCCAACTCCAATGTTTCACCTGGGGAATGAAATTTTTCTGCTTGCACGAGCAGTTATTCATTCCCTTGGATAGAGGGTATCAAATATACTCGTAGTACACATACTTGGCATTGCCTTAGGTATATAGTAGAGCAGTTTCTTTTTGCAGAGGGTGCCTTGGCCTGATCCACTTTGGTTTGTGCTCATATGGGTCAGGAGTGGAGTAACACGGGGATAAAGCCAGGCTGACAGCGGGGAAATCAGAACCCCCCGAGCGCTTCTCATGGCCAGAGTGGCACTTCATTGTCTGCATCATTCCTGGTGCCTTCCCTCGAGCTGGCACTGCTGAGGGGATGGCTTTCTCCTGTGCAGACTCCAGGGGCTGCCAGCCAAGCTCCCATGTGACACAATGGCATTGATTTCACTGCTGCATAATTGAGCTCCACGGCCCTTCTCTTCTCGCACGGCTCCAATTGCTGTCAGCTCAGGCTTTAGCAGAGCCAGCTCTCAAGTCACTGTGGGTTAAGAGAACGAGGTCAGACATCAATGGTGGGGGTCTCTCGAGCCTCCCATTAGTGTCCCACTGCCCAATTTGGTGACATTTGAAGCAGCAGCTCGGATTTTTGTCCGAGTTCAGTCACCGTTGTCACTAATCACTTGCTCAGGGCTGTGTTTAGGGCTGTATTTTCCATTACATTACATAAGTGTTTCTGCTTTCCATCAGACCACTGAGAAACACCCTCAGACTGGACTTTTCAGCCTCTCTATTTTCCAAATGCCTTGCCCTCAATTTGTTTCATATTTCGCAACTCTAATTTATATTTCATTTTGCCTTGCCAGGCTTGATTTTTCTTCCATCTTCTCCTCATTACCCATTTTGCTCTGGGATGAGTTTGCTACCCTTCCCTAGGTTGCCAGAGATGCAAATTCTTGATGCTACCACATGTGACAGAACTAGGCCAGGCAGATCTGTAGCCTGGGGGCGATTACTGGAAGTCAGATTTCAAGGAACTCCTTCTGTGGTCTTAAAATGTGCACATTGCTGCCTGTTTGAGATGTTAGTACCAAGGACAGAGGAGCTCTGGCAGGGAGGAAAAGCCGCCTGAGGGAACTAATAATTGGTTTAAAAGCAAAGAATTGCCTGGTGAAGGGTCACCCATATGTTTCCTCAGCTTCTTTTAAAATAATAACCAAAGCCTGCTAATGATAGGAGGCCAGTAATAATAATATTTCTGGTCCCCCAAAATAGTGCAGGCTTTTATGGCTGAGTTCTGAGAGGTTTTTAAAGATGTCATTTCAGTGCTTGAATGAATATATGGTTAAATCAAAGCAACATCGTAAACTACATGCAAAGAGCCATAATGAATTCTGGAAGCATCCTGCTGCCTGCTCACCAATATCATCTGGAGCAATTCATGCCCCTTAAACACTTTTTGTTATTCCACACCAGTATAAATGTAAATTGTTCATGCTCTTCCTTACAGCGAAGTCATTAAAAGAGGAGAATTCCACAGCACTCTCCTCTGGACGTGACACTCCTTCAGCTGAAATAATTTCCAATATTTCCATATGTGGTGCTGGGTGTGTGGGGCAGGATTTTGGCTGACCTCTTCCTTTGGACCTCCAGGAGAAATTGAAACAACAGCCTCCTCAGAGGTGCTGTCTCAGTGCCTATTCACTCTTACACTGTGTGCCATTGGATTCATAAGTCAGTAATTTTTGGTTCTTAGAAAACTTCCTAATTTCTGCTGCGCAGTTTTCACCAATATTTTTGGTAAAGGAATTAATTTGGCATCTGCTTTTTATAGCAGATCAGCTATTCATGTACCTATTCTTATTATATTTATCAAGAGCATTGATGGCTGATTTCCTACCCCTCATTGTGTGCAGAAAAGCTCATGTTTGACACCTCAGTCACGAATTTTTGAGACAAATAAGACTGTCCAACTCCAATCTCCAGAGTTGGCTGCTGCTTTCCTCTCCAAAATCTTGCTCAGCATGAACCAGGTGGGAAGAAAATGCAGAAGTCCTGACTTTCTGCTCTTCCCATCTCATCCCCAAACCATCCAGAACTTTATGAAACACGCTCTGGCAAACCCATAGGTGGTTTTGGAAGAAATGCCATGGAGAAGGGTTTGGAAATGAAGCAGAACACGGGTTGCTGTGATTCAGGCAAGAGAGCACACAAACCTCGTGGTTCGAAACTGCAGCAGCAAAGCCCTCCGAATATTTCAAAGTGAAGTCTCCAGCGTCTCCCCAGAAAATAATGAGCTCCTGACAAAGTGTAACTTGGCAAGGAAACTTTCCAAAGACAAGTTTAGAAAACCATAGATCTTTTCCAGCCCTGCGTCTTTGCTGCGAGGAGGGGAAAAGCCAAGAGCCCGAGCGAATGCTTTTGCTATTAGGAAAGGCTTTATTAAAAGGTACAGGACGTACTTAAGAGGCAGGAGTGGTTTCTGCTGGGAGATTATGCCCAGGACTTGCTTTTGCTGGGAAAGGAGGGCGTTTTTTATATTGGAAAAGGCACTAATTGAGGCTTCTCCATGGCCCGGAGTCCTACACAGACTAACAGGCAAAAGGCATTTCTGTGCTGGAAATGCAAACAGGGGGTTCAGGCAGAAAGCAAGAGAAAGGGAGGTGTGAACCATCCCTTCTGCTTTCCATGGAGTCCCTTGGAGCTGACCCATTTCTACAGTTCTGCTTCTGTTTTTAGCACAGCAGCACTTTTGCTGACTCCATTGTTGCCTTTGCTGCTCCCATCTCCGCTGTGTCCTGCTGTTTCTAATCCACAGGTTTTAACCAGGCTGTGTCTTCTGGTGGCTTTTTCTTCCCCCTCTGACAGCTCTCGTAAAACCAGAGATTGCTTTGCAGATGTGAGAAATAAAGTATTTAGGAGATGCAGAGTCCTGCCTTGTTTTTTGCTCTCCTGAGTTTCCAGCAAATTGCTCAGCTTGGCTGATTGCTGTGCACCCTGCCAGCAGCCTGAATGCAGCTCAAAGGCACCCCACTGACCTGCTTGTTTTGTTTCTCTTTCTCTCAGTTCCCATTTCCAGAAATTGATGCTCAAGTGTCCGAGCTCTTAACCAAAAAAACAGGCTCCAAGGGCAGGCTGAATTAACTTGTGCCTCGTCTCAGTCACTTAGACCAGACGGGTTTGGTGCTTGTTCTCTCATAGTTGCCTCTTCTAATTCTGTTTCCCTTTCTGGGTAGCATATTTGAATAATCTGGGCTGTTCCTTGGGGCTTGTACAAAAATCCTGCTGTGGTCTGAGCTGGCTGGAGGATTCGTCTGCACTTCCCCTCTGCAGGAGTGAATCCCTTGAGTTGGGTAACAACAGGAAATGTTGCTGCACAGAGGTGCAGGGAGATTGTAAATGTGTGCCTGAATGATTCCTCTGATTGCAGAAAACATCCAGGGCCTGGGCAAGGTGAAAGGCCACTCTGTAGACATCAGATAAGGAGCTGCACTCATATTTGGGTTAGTTCTTAAATTCTCTAGTGTCTTTCTCTGTGGGTTTTGGTTGCCTTATAATTTATTTCCATGGATTCATCTTCTCATTCTGGTAATTGGCTTGGCACGTCCTCTGTTTTGGCTGCAGAAGAAGTCTGCAATTCTCTATTGTTGCCCTAGAATTTCAAGCAGTCCTGTGGCTCTGTGTGTTTGTGCTGCACATCTGGTCAGACTTTCTGCCTCGGTGCAAAAGATACTTCAGAGAATCCCAGAATGGTCAGGGTTGGAAGGGACCTTAAAGATCATTTCATTCCACCCCCTGCCATGGGCAGGGACACCTTCCACTATCCCAGGTTGCTCCAAGCCCCGTCCAACCTGGCCTTGGACACTTCCAGGGATGGGGCAGCCACAGCTTCTCTGGGCAACCTGTGCCAGGGCTGCCCACCCTCCCAGGGAGGGATTCCTTCCTGATATCCAATCTAAACCTACTCTCTGCCAGTTTGAAACAATCATCCCTTGTCCTGTCCCTCCAGTCCTGGTAAACAGTCTCTCTCCACCTTCCTTGTTGCTCCTTCAGGCACTGGAAGGCCACAATGAGGTCACCCCAAAGCCTTCCTTTCTCCAGGCTGAGCAATCCCAGCTCTCCCATCCTTTTCTCCCAGCAAAGCTGCTCCATCCCTCTGATCATCCTGGTGTCTCCACTGGACTTGCTCCATGTCCTTCCTTGCTGGTCCCCAGGGCTGGAGGCAGCTCTGCAGGTTTCCTGATCTGTGATTCTCTGTCCCTCACATTGCAGGGGGCAACATTCCAGCTCTTTGCTTTTTAATTCTGTATTTTCTGACAGTTTTACAGCACTCCTCAGGAAGATGTTTAATTATAGAAATGAGGATTTGCCAGTACCTTCCCTGTGAGGTCCTTGGGATCCTTAATTCCCAGAGACCTACATTACCCATGTGAGGTTTTACCAGTGGTTAAACAGAGGCACAGCAGATGATTTATAAAATAATTTCAGTGTGGGATGCCTGAGTTTCAGTGCTCAGGCCTGACCATGAGGCCACACTATTAACCACTTTCTGGAGTCTCTGCTCTCCCACCTCTTTCGGTGGGAACTCCAGCTCTATTGAGCTTCATTTCATGGTACAGAAGGCTTGGATATGGCAGACCCGTGGCCAGGGGGATTTTCTGTCAATTACTGTTCAAATGTAATTTTTCCAGGCCTGGGGAGCCCATTCAGTGGGCACCCTAAGTCTGCACCTCACCACTGAACTCGCAGGTGAACATGTTCTTGGGCTGGTTCCCCTCAGGCTCTATTTCCATGCAGCTTTTCCCAGGGCTCAGCAGACTCCCTGGTGAGCCCACCTGGCAGTTTGTATTCCCAGTTCTCCTCAAGCAGAGTCTCTCCATCCTCCCAGCCCCAAAACCAAGGCTCTGTGCTACAGCAGAGGTGAGCTGGGTGTTCCCTCACCTGCCATCATCTTCCACAAGTCCCTGCAGGACAAATCCAGAAATATTTGCCCCTTTCCTCGTGCTGCCTGAGGAGCAGGACCCAAATCATGCCACATTTCACTGTTGGAAATGTCAGCTGAAATGTATTTTAAAAAATGAGGTTACTCTAAATGAGCATTTGTTTGGTTTTTTTCAGCTCAGCATCCAGAGTTTCACCCCTTTACATACTAAAGGGAATAAACCTAATTTGTTAGAAAAACCTTTTGCATTTTATAGATGCAGCTTTTTCATTTCCTGGGCTTTGCACCTCTAAGAAACAGCAACATAAGCCATGTGAGACATCAGTTCAGCCAACCTGCTCCAGCCTGGGTTATTCCCTTGAGCTCATTCAGCAATACCCATTTTATGTGGTCTTATCTTTATTTTGCCTCCAACAAAAACTGGATTTAAAAAAATAAAATAATGAAGAGCCGTATTTTTAGCTGCTGTGAATCCCTGCAGTGCCACAGGTCAAATCCACCAGCTGGTCTGACATGCTTTGGAGTAAAAGAGCCAGTGGAGTTGGGGGATACACCCCAACAGCACAATCGAATCCAAAAATGGGCAAATCTTGGTGTCTGTCCCCTCTGCTCCCCCTCCCCAGCTCTGCTTTCCTCTCTTTTCCCAGTCTTTCAAGCTGTTTCACGTTCCCCGCCGGGAGGGTTTCCAGCCAAACATGCTGGGGGGTGCAGGGAGAGTGTTATTTCTCTGTAGTTACAATAGTTTTGTGTATCATATACACAAATATGTATATATAATATATATTATAATAATAATAATAGTAGTAGGGGACAGGAGAATCAGTGTCCTCCAAGCTGGTAGGACACAGAAGGTCACTGGACAGAATCAGCCATCAATAAGAAGCCCTTTGGCTCTTGGACCACTATTTTTGAAGTATTTTGCTACCTGGCCATTCAGTTTGGTGTTTTAAATGCACTGAAAGGACATGCCTGACTCCCCCATGGGCACAGCTCTGCACTTTTAGGGGTGTGAGGGAACACAAGACCAATTGTCTCTCTCCTCCTGTCCTGGGGTGGAGCAGAGCACCAGCACTGGGGCTTCACTTTCGTGGCTTTTCATTTAGTAATCAAGTCCAGCCTGCTCTGGGTTTTATTAGAAAAAGGAGTAGAAATCCTTTGAAGAAAAGATGGAGGTGGTTATTCTTTACACAGGGCATTTTGTTCAAAGCAAACCATTACTGGTTTCAAAGATTTCCTCAAAAAGGTTTTCCAGGCATTTTTTTTCTTATAAAGGGAACTCCTGAAATGTTACTGATTCTCTCTTAGTTTTCTTTTTGCTGCATTTTCAGAATCACATTAAAAATGGCATCTTTCAATGACTAAATGGGTGTGGGGAGAAACTTTCAACCACTCGGACCTGTGACTTTATCATCACTTGGCCACAGTTCTTTTATAGAGACAACCTTTATACATTATGCTATACCAGACATCCAATGGAAAAGACAGGGAAGTACTGAGTGAAATAATCCAGAGGGAGAGGAACCAAGTTATTGGGTTTTTTTCTAAGGGACACAAAGGCCAGTGTTTTGGGCAAGGGTTTCAGTCCTGCCCCAGGTAGGTGCTGTGTCACTGCAGCAGGGAGAGGCATGGCCTGGGCACAGGAAGCTTTGTATTGCTTGGAGGTGCCTTGTGTCACCTCCAAGGTGACATGTGGCACATGGCTGTCTGTGACTAGGCTCTGGAGGGAATTTGGAAACAGATGAAGACCTTTGTTCTGTCATTTGAGAACAAGGAATCCCTTTTTTGGTGCCCCTTTCCCATCTTATTCCTCTCTCCTTTTCCTGTCGGGTAAAATGAAAAGGAGAAAAAAAAACCCAGCAAAACCAAAAAAACCCAAACCCAATTTATTTATTCACTTCTCAATTGTGCCTGAGACTGTTTTTTTAAAGGCCCTTCTTTTGTGAGTTTAATCAGATGCTTGATAACAGAAAAAGCGTTGCTAACTAACCCGGGCTACAAAGAGGGCCCTTCAGGGAACACATGACCTCATCTCCAGGATTACTCTATCACATGAATTCAGACTCCACAGCACACCCAAAATAAATGTTGGGCTCTCTTGGCAGCAAAGTGCTTTATCCACCTCCCTTTGCCCGGGCATATGCTTTGCCAATGTCTTCCTCAGTGCCCGGCATTAAACACGGATGGAAATTCAGCACAAGAGGCAGCTTTTGCTGGTCACAAACAGCCCCCAAAGCTGCTGGCTGGTCCTGCCTTTGGGCCATTGCCCTCCTGGCAGCAGCCAGCTCTGGCACAGGTTTGCAGTGGGGGAGCAGGGCTGGGTTTCACTCCCAGCTCCCATTGTCTGCCTGGCTTTTGTTGGGTGCTCAGAGCCTTGGCAGCCGGGAGCTGACTCTGGGAACGCCTGTGGGGTCACACACAGCGCTCCCAAAACTCACCCTTTGCCAGGAGGTGGCACAAATCCCTCCCTAATATAGGAGAGGTGACACCACTGTATTGGCTTGGTGCTCTCAGGGCCTCTAGCATCTAATATTGGGCAGCATCCTTAGGATGTCCTTGGGGTAGGGACTTCTTGGGAAGGTGGTGGGTCTCCAGCTCTGAAATCTCAGTTTGGGTGTCAAGGCATAGTTTTTATTGCCCCTGGGATGAAGAGGAGGATGTGTTGGTTCCCCCCACTGGCAGGAGTGGACAAGGTATAACAGCAGAGTCTTTCTGGTCTCCAAGGAAAGGCAGGAAAAGCTCCTGCAGCTTTCAAAGTAAAATTAACTCAAATACAAGATCCTGTCAAGTTGGAGACACATTCACTATAATCCCCATTATCCACAGTCAGGATCTCATAACCATGCTGGAAGGCAACACATCTGCAGCTCACACTGAGATGTGTCATTTATTTGTTTCTGATGATGCACATTTAGCAGCAAATTACATGAAAGATTAACCAGCATGTTATGAGCATGGTCTGATTAATTCTGCGTTACACATCTAAGTCACTCAGCAATTACCTTCATTCAATTATAACTAGGATAATTTTGTTAACTCTGGTGGTACCAAAAATCCATTCAGAGCTTTTGATTCTTGATTTTAGTGTGGGTCTCTTCCCAAGGCTGGCTGGATATACATAACTGTTGCATAATGCCATGTTGGATGTTTCTCATTTAAACAACTGCTTAAATAGCTGTGAGGCTCTGACACAAGCCAGGAGGAGCTGGGGTATCCAAGGATCCAGGGGGAGCTGGGGTATCCAAGGAGCCAGGGGGAGCTGGGATATCCAAGGATCCAGGGGGAGCTGGGGTATCCAAGGAGCCAGGGGGAGCTGGGATATCCAAGAATCCAGGAGGAGCTGGGGTATCCAAGGAGCCAGCAGATGCTGCTTCCTCAAGGTCTGATCCTGTAAATGTGAATTCTGTACAACACTTGTGATACCCCTTGGTGGGACAACAGATGTTGGAAACCTTGTTCTTGAGGTTTGAGGACATTGAGCTGTTGGAGCAAGTCCAGAGGAGGCACCAAGATGATCAGAGGGATGGAGCAGCTCTGCTGGGAGGAAAGGATGGGGGAATTGGGATTGTTCAACCTGGAGAAGAGAAGGCTTTGGGGTGACTTCATTGTGGCCTTCCAGTGCCTGAAGAGAGCTACTGGAGAAGAAAGATGGAGAGAGACTGTTTACAGGGGCTTTGAGTGACAGGACAAGTTGGGGAATGGCTTCAAAATGAAAGAAAATAAGTTTAGATTAAATATTTGGAAATAATTCTTCCCTGTGAGGGTGGGCAGGCCCTGGCACAGGTTGCCCAGAGAAGCTGTGGCTGTCCCATCCCTGGAAGTGTCCAAGGCCAGGCTGGATGGGGCTTGGAGCAGCCTGGGCTTGTGGAAAGTGTCCCTGCCCATGGCAGAGGGTGGAACAGGATGATCTTTAAGGTCCCTTCCAACCCAAACCAGTCTGGGATTCTTTGATAAGTGCACTGGCAAGGCCTTAACAAACATCCCATACTCAGCAGCCCTAAAAACACATTATTTTTTCAGAGCAGCTCTGACTGAGCCAGATTGAACAATTTCCAAAGGCATCTCATTTGCCTATTCCCCATCAATCTTATCTATACCTGTGGCCTAATTAGAAGTGACTGCCATTAAAACTCATTAAGAGCTGTAGCCACTTGGCTCCTACCGTTTAACACACTTGGGGCTTCCTCTAATACAGGTAGTATAGAAAAGCATTGACACAACTTCCAGCATGAAGATAATAGAATTTAAGCAGGAAAATTGAGAGCAGGGAAAGCATTTCCATAGGGATAAACTGAAGAATCTCTAGAGAAAGTGTTGGAGGTATAAAAAGAAATGAGAAGTTTGGTTAGCTGTACTTTGTTTAGGGTGCAAATGTCCCCTAGACTTGTTAGGAATCAGGGTGATAAGTGACTGGGCTAAAATGCCATGAGTGAGGGATGATCTCAGATGTCCCAAATCCCAGCACGGTGCCATTCCCACACTCCTGGCTCTCCTCTGAGTCCCTGCCCCGTGGCTCCTGATGGAATAGCAGTGGTATGTTCAGGCAGAATTGCTTTGCTTTCCTCATCAGCAGCCAGGTAATTCCTAAGAAACATAAATCAAGAGAGTCTGTAGGACTCAGAAACTGGAAGGCACCTCTTGCTTGCAGAGTTCAATATCCTGTTATTGCAGGCACCCCTTCACATAATCTGGTTTTCACTTCTGTTTAATTACTGCATGTTTTCGGCTCTCATTTTCTCCCCGCTGTATCTCTGCCAGCTGACTTAATTTTTCATTTAATTCATGAGATTTGCTCATTATATTTAATACTTCATTGATCAAAGGTGTTACTGATACTGGAAGAAGACCACCTCTGCTCCCTGAACTTTTACTCTGCTTTGAAAACCAGCCAGACTCATTGTTTAGCTTGGAAAGGTCTGTTCTCTCTCTGACATCCTGAACAAGGATAGACCTGGAGAGATTTTCCATGGCTGAGAGTACAAAACTTCTGAAACAAAGTAGTTTATAATGGAATAATCATGCTAATTTAACTCAAAATAGTCACTGTGCAACAGAAGGTTTAGTCTCTCATGGGTCTCCTTTTATGCTTATCATTCAGAATTTACCATAGCTCTTTCACATTTTTATGGATGTTGGCTTCAGTGGGTTATTTCTCCTTCCCCTTTGTGGCACTGTCATGCTGATGGCTTTGAAATATGAGCCTTTGCTAAATTCTAAATTGTACACAAAGCAATTAATTAAAATTCCTTCCAAAACAGCCTTGGCAGAGCCCTGTGTATGTGCTGCTTTTCAGCCAAGGTAGAATGGGTGGGGGCTAAAATGAATCCGAATGGTTTTATTTAAAGATGATGTACAGTAGGATCTGTGAACCAGGAATTATCCAGTTTCCCCAAAGTAAGAATATCATCTCAGAGCCAGAGATGAAAACTGAACTGCAGTGAAGAGTTCAGGCTTAGCAGAGTGAGATTTAATGCAGGACCTCAGGGGCTGGATGGGGCAAAAAATATCCATGTGTTTGTTTTAATTGCTGTTCTTTGAAAGAGTCTGAGGGATAAATGTGATCGCAATTCCAGCGATCACCAGGATCGTTCGTAGGGTTCATTTGAGCCCTAAAATTTCTTTTGTTGTTGTTACTAATTCCAGTGGCACGGGCAAGGCCCTTGGAATGGATGATGGATGCATTCTGGGCTGGAAAACTCTGCTCTGTGACAGCTGAGAAATCAATCACGAATGAACTGTGCAAACCAGTCGCCATCCCTGCCTTCAAAGTGCCCTGAGCTGTAATTGTGCTCAGCCCCACAAGGGCTGCTCCCAAATGGGCAGTGGATGAAACACGGGTGGCTTTGGGGCCATGCAGAGCTGTGGCTGCTCCCCCCCATCAAACACAAAGGCTTTGAGCCATCAAGGCACACACACCCAGAGGAAAGTGTGCTCTCAGGGTCTGCTGCCCTCTGGGAGCTGCTGGGCTTGGGCTGGGACTCAGCGGCTTCCTCAGCCTGAAGGAGCCTGTGTGTCTCAGGGCCAGACTCTCCATGCCTCAGCTTTCCATATTTAAAGTGGAAGGATGACTGCACCATAGTTTGTCCACTGTAATTATACAATCTGTTGGAGAAGAGGCTGTTGGCCACTTCTCCAGCACATGTGGATGCCGTGGAGCTCCCGTTCAGGGTGTGGACATCACTGAGTCCCTTGGGTGACAGCAGGTGCATTTGTGTCATTTGTATCTCGAGACTTCCTAATTCTCTAGTTAAACAAACAAGTTTTAAAACTTCCTTCCCAGTTGTTTCCCCTCTGCCTCTTTCTCCAGGCAGCTGTTCCAGAGGGTTCTTCCCCCCTCTTTTTCACCTTCATTGGACTTCCACAGGCAGCAAGGTCATTTTGGTCAGTGCTTCTCTGTCTTTTTGACTTCCAGGAGTGGGTTGAGTCCCTAAATCTGGAGCAGGGTGGGGTGGAAAAGGCTTCCAAACCATTCTGCTGTTTATTACAGGAGGGTCACTCAGTCTGGATCCAAAGCTGTTTGTGGGATTTCCAGATGGGGGATTTCTTATCTAGCAAACTGCAGAATGTTTGCAGGACGTTCTTTCCTTATGACCTGGCCATGGAGATAGAAGTGAAGTTGTTTGACTATAGAGCAGAGGCAAATCCTCTCAGTGCAGCTGGGAAACTGGATGGATTCCTGCTTATCCCACTGCATTTTATCTGTTAGAACCATTGAGAACAGGCTAATCACCTTCCTTCTGTCTTCTTTAAAAGTTATGACCTTCTTTTCCCCTCTTCATGCAGTCGATTTAAGACTTTGAAGAAAATTCCTGAATTATGAAAATTTCTCTTTGGAGCTTCCTACCCTGAGGGGCCTCTTCATATCTGAGTGTCTAATTGAGGTTGAAACCATTGCCACACTCCTTTGCACACGCCTTCTCTGGGAGCCTTGGGGAGCACGATGGATTTTCTGCATTACTCTAAAATCAGCTGCCTTAAAATTCCTCTGCTTAGAATGAATACAATGTAAATAAAGAAGGAGGGGGGGAAAAAAAAGCCATACTTTGGCTTTGATCATTTCTGCTGAAAAGATTCAGGAGCAATGGTTCAGCACTGTTATGAATTTCTGCTCTCTGCTGTGATTTAATGTAGTTTGACCTACACTGAGTATCCCTGCTGATTCCCTTGCCCTGTTGGAATCAGAAATGGAAAGAAAATGATTTTGTGCACTTATGAATGTGTGGAAACAGTGGTGAGAGACGATGGAGTCGGAGCTGTTGGCGTTTCGTCCTGCCGTGTCCAAACTTTCAGGGCACCCCCAGACTCCTTCTTTGAGAACATTTCAATTTACTCCAGACTGAATCCATTCCTGCTGGAGAAGATGCCTGGAGCCTGAGGAATCACGTGCTCCTGGCAAGGCCACATTGGCACTTTTGCTTTCAAAGGTTGTATCTTTTGAAGGCTTGCCTTGTAAATGCGCTTTGGCAGAAGGTCTTCATTTATTAATCCTGTGTAATAGCACTGCTTGTGCTCCTGGTGGAAAAGCCACCAATTCTGCACAGAGGGACTATTCCAGGTGGGATCACATCCCATCCCTGCTGTGGCCCTTCTGTGTGTGTGGCAGGAGATAAGGAGAGGAGGGCGGTGATACCTCCACACGTGCCCTGCTGGGTGCCCTGGGCTGGAGGGAATGGATGGCCAGATCATGCCTTGGTGGAAACTCTCGAAACACCAAGTTCCTTCAGTCACCAGCTCACAGAAAGCTATTTTGGGGTTAGCAAATTACAACCCTCCAAATACTCCTCGTTGTGTTCTCTGGAGAGGGCCTTGGCTCTTCTCCAACTGAGTCTTCCTCTCTGTCACAATCCAGCCTGTTGCTATTTTACGCAGATTTGACACAAGACGTGCTTGAATCCAATATGTGCTGACAATATTTGATCCCCTCCTGCTGCAATGTTGGAAGTATCTGCTTAGAGAGGAATTGTTTCCTTTTTTTTCCTCTCTTTTTTCCCCCCCTCCCTGCCTTTTTTAAGTCTAATTTCCAAGTCATGACATGTAGAGGGTGTCTGAGCAAATCTAATCAGCCTTCTGCCTCGTTTAAGAAGGACAGCTGAGATCCTCTTTAACACCTCCATTTCTTCATTGCTGCAATCTGTTTTGATTAAAATTGCACAGGGCTCTCATCTGCATATTTATCACTCCACATACCCACAAATCATCTCCCAGCTCTGCCTCTCCTGAATGTTCAGGACAGACTAGAGTGCTACACCAGGACTTTCAGCTATGCAGCCATTAATTTAGTTTCTCACACCTGCTGGTTTCCAGCAAATATGTCTTTGGGGAAGGAAAATATTCATGCATTACCTTTGCTTAGTATTCCCCGGGAGTCAGGATTCCTGGGGTTTGTGGGGTTTTTTTCAAGATTGATTAAAATTTTCCTATTAAGAAACAAATTTCTAATTAAACGGAAAGGTCCTGAAAAAGTTCTGGTGCCGGGAGGGGGGCGAGGGGAAGGGGGAATGTCTAAACAAAGAAAGAACCCTTTTTAATAACATTTTCCCAGCTTTTGACAGCCAGACTGTGACATGCTTTCAGATCCTCACATGAAAGGGCTGCAGTGGGAATTAAAATGATTCCTTCCCTTTGTGCTATTGACAGGCCATCTTATTTCTATCACATATTATTAATAATATTGCTAGTCACCCATCAGGTTTTTCAGAAGCGTTTCTTGAAATAGTCTTTTTCTTCTCTTTGGTTACATCTAACTTTTACATTTAATGTTCATACAAGGAACACTTTTTTTGCCTGAATCTCCTTCTGCCCCAGCTGGTGCTGCAGAGATGTCATGATTTGTTTCTCTGCTCATAGTCTCTATTTTTCAATAGTCCAAAGTCAAATATATCACTCCTTAGGTTTATGTGCTCTGAAGAAGATTTAAAATATAATTTTAATTTATTATTTTTTTTAAAAAAGTAGAAATTGAAATGCCAGCTGGTGCATCCAGTGAGAGCAATCCAAGGATTCATCACTCACCATGTACCTGCCCAAGCTCTTCTCAGGTGAGGATGGCTCTGCCCAAGTGCTCTTGGAAGCAAAGATGCCACAACAGATCCAAGATGACTCCAAAAGATCCACTCTGGGGTCTGTTTTTTGACCTGGTGCCCACAAGCAACTATTAAGTGACAGGACTGCAAAATTCAGCCCCCTGGTGAAGGAAATTTCAGATGTGTGAGAGGCCACAGCACCTTTTGTTCTTATTTATGTTGTGGTTGTGCCTCGGGGAGCAGGAGAGAGTTGAGAGCTGAGTCTTGCCCAAGGAGGGTGATGGCTGTGGGGAGATGCCAATGGCCAGATGGAGAGAACATGAGCTCTAGACTTGGTTGTTCTGCATGACAAGCAGAACATTTTGCAGACCAACCACGTAATCATTGTCAAGATTTGTGAAACAGTTGGGTTGTAGTCAGGGTGGCAGGAAGACAAGAGAGACACAGCTCATTAGCATGAGTTATAGTCTCTGTTAGACAAACTGCTTGTAAAAGGTTGACACATTCTTGGTCATCCAAACCTCTCAACATACCTGAGAGATGAGGGACAGACCTCACCCAGTTCCTCTTATACACTACAAGGCCAAATTCATGCTGGGAAGGGTCATCTTTTGTAAAACCTTCTTTCATGTGCCTGTAAATAATCCAGCAGCTGATGGCTACAAAGGAAATACAGAGAGGTTTAAAATACAATCTGCATGGACTGCTCTGTAGGGAAGGTGAGGGAAAGTGAAGGAATAACAGAGCCTGACAGTTGCTGTGGCTTCCATTTCTCTCTAGAACCTTCTCCTGGGTGGTCCACTGTGGCCAGAGCGGTTGTTTAGATATATTTGAGGAATTTGGGTTGGAGAGAAGGATGTCATCTTTGTTCTCCCAGCCAAAAATATAGCTAATGTATAAGTAATGGTCTGAAGGTGCCTTGTTTTGTAGCTGTCAGGTCCAGGAGTGGAGCTCAGATGATCATGCTGGGTCCTTGGCAGGTCGGATGGGAAACTCCTCATCTGATGAATTAGCTCAGACATCCCACGAGGTGTCTCAACACAGAGGTCACAGAGCAGACATGGAATTTGCTTCTAGACCACCACAATGCTTCTCAATAAACTTCAAAAGGATGTCAGCCAAGAGACATTAAGCCTTTCAATATCATCTCTATAAGCTGAGAGGTTTGGCTGCCCTTAAAGCAGGGAGTATCCAGGAAAAGTCCTGGTGTCCCTGTGGCTTTCTTCAGGAGCAAAGGTAACAGTGACAGGGGCTCTTGCATGAAGCAGGTTTTTCATTCTGCAGGTCCTTCATTCTCACTTTGTGCCATCATTAAGTGATCTGTAAACTCACACTGGGCAGCAGGAAAAAGTGCAATCAATTTTCTTGGTTTGGGCAAGGCCCATATTCTTGTAGGTTGGGATTTACAAAAACCATAAGGAAATTGATGCTCAACTTCTTCTAAAATTCAGTGAGAATTAGATGCAGAGCTGCTTCCAGTTTGTTCCATTTCCCATTGGTGATCCATCTGTCAGGCAGCCTGTCCCCTACTCGAGGGTCAGGCACCAATTTTAGCTGCATGACCTTGTCTTGGGGCAGAAAGCGTAGAGCACATGGAATCCCATCGCACAGAAATCAATTTGCAAACCCCAAGTGGGAGTGCTTGAGAGTAAAATCCCACTCCAAATACAGTGCTGAACATGTTTCATGAAGTGGCAACCCAGTTCAGAGATTGGCCTGAGTCACAAAACGAGACCTGGGCCACGTCTGTCCTCTGTTATTCTTTCTTAACAACCTTGTGATCTCTTCTGGTGCAGAGAGAGCTTGTAGACGTATTTGAACAAATGGGGTAAGTGTTAGAAACAGCTTAAAGCTGAATACTTTTCCATGACAAGAAAAAAGCCTTCCCTGCTGCTTGTTTACTTCTGATTCATTCCCCAGTTAAAAGGGGGGAAGTTTGCTCTTTGTGAGCCCGCCACTGTCTACAAAAGACACCAACTTCAGTGGAGTGTCTGATGTATTATTGTCCCTCTCTCACAAAAGCAGCTGGGGCAGCATGGGGAAAATGATCTCTGTGCTTTGGGGGAAGCACAAGGGCGGAAGAAGCTGGTCTCTCATCTGACAAATGAATTATCATCAAAACAGGGGTGTAGAGAGAATAAACTGCTGTTTCCCCCATCAGTGGCATTTCACTAACTTAGAGGCAGTGAAAGCACAGTCACTGGTCTGACCATTTAGCCAGGCTGTGCTGAGAGGAGGGAGGAAAACAAATGCTGGGGGGACATTTATTAGGTGTGCTTGTTCAGCCACTCCATTCCTGCTCTGGGTTCTCACTCTACGTGCTCAAGGGCTGATTCTGCATGGAAGTCAGGGGATGTAGTTCTGCTCCCCTGGCTCGTTCCACTTAAAAGGAACATGTACAGACTGAGGAGGAAGAGGAAACACTGAAGCTAATGAAAAGAATGAGCTTCAGGAAGAGCTGCACAGCACAGCCAGGTGCTTGTGACCATAAACCAGTAATGGTGTTATAGCTGAGGAAGGCTCAGGCAGTGGGAAGTGTTGCCTAGTGAGGTACATTGGCTGCTGAAAAGACATTTTTACACCTGTATTTTTATTGCTCTTTCTGTTGTGTGTCTCCCCTGTTGGAATGTCATCTTATGTCTCCCTGCTTGTCTGCTAAAATATTGCTTTGACACAACACTGACAGGAGAACCTTCAGAGCTCTCCAGAGAGCTCCTTTTACCTTCCTGCTGTAGAGAAATCATCAGGATAGTGAAACTTAGCATTGGGCTACAAGCCCTGGAGTTCAGATTCCCAAGCAATAGCAGTAATTTAAGGCATGTAAAAAAAAGGGATGGAATGAGCTTTGTGGTGTTGAGCAACCTTTTGACAACATCTGGACTCTCTTACATGATCCAGCCTTCAGCAGCTTTCAAGCAGTGAAGGAAACACAACATTAGATACAACATTAGTTATATCATAACAGAACATAGATTTCTTTTATTTACCACTCTCTGACAGTAGTATTTTGAATTGAGATGAGACTCAACAGACTTCTCCACCCTGGTCTTCTGCTTGAGGCAGTTAAACCTTCTATAATACACTGTGTTTGTCCTAAACTGGAAATAACTGTAGCTTTCTTTATGTTTGATGACATTTGGTTCACAATCCCGCTGAGACCCTGGGAAACCAGATAATGCAGAGTTATTATCTATAAGAGCAAGCTCAGCAGCATGGGAGAGGTGAGGTGGTATATTTGGTGCCACCCCCGCCCTATTCTCTCAGGATGCAGCTCATGAGCATGTCACAGGCCTTCACTGGGTGGTGTAGCTGTGCTTCATCCCTTACACTCTTCCTTCTTCTTTCAGGGAACAAACGTGCCAGGAAAGGAAAGGATACCCCGCTTGCTTTGAACTGGCTCTCCGATTTCTGCTCCAGATTACAAAGGCCAAACACCCATAAGACTCTCTCAGCTTCAAAGAGGAACTGAGCACCACCATGGGACTCCCCACCCGGGTTTTGGCCTGTGCCATCCTCGCTCTGCTGTCCCAGCATGTCCATGGTGGACTCATCAAGAGGATTATCCGCCAGAAACGGGAGACCGGGCTCAACGTCACCTTGCCAGAGGATAACCAGCCTGTGGTTTTTAACCACGTCTACAACATTAAGCTGCCTGTTGGCTCCCTCTGCTCCGTGGACCTGGACACGGCGAGCGGTGACGCAGACCTGAAGGCGGAAATCGAGCCCGTCAAGAATTCCGAGGAGCACACGGTGAACGAGGGGAACCAGATCGTCTTCACCCACCGCATCAACATCCCCCGGCGCGCCTGCGGCTGCGCGGCTGCCCCGGACATCAAGGACCTGCTGAGCAGACTGGAGGAGCTGGAGGGGCTGGTATCCTCCCTGCGGGAGCAGTGTGCCAGCGGCCTTGGATGCTGTCCTAATTCCCAGGCAGCAGAAGGTAAGGCAGGCTGGGGAGCTGCTCGTGGGGAAGCTCTTCGTGCTGGCTGTCGGTGTTGTTTAGAGTAGATACTCAGATCCATTTCAAGAATGAGCACAAGTTAACCTGTTAAATTTGAAACATAATCAGAGCTGGGAATGTGTCTGGCCAGTGTGCAGGGAACATTCATTCACAGTTTCAGGGGTTTGTGGATCTCTGGGTCAGAAGTTGGCCTGGGACACTTTGTGGCTGTGGCACTGAGCATGGACGGCACTTGGGCACGGTGACAACCTGTTGAGATTAAAACTCACACAGTCCAAGCTCTTGGCTCCACGTTTTGTACCCTAGAGGAAGCTGCCAATGTAACCATTTTCCTTTCCAAGTTTTCTTTATTAGGCACCACTAAAAATACAGCAGGACATAAGGCAGCAGACAAGAACAAATAGTTAGAAAAGTGGGAAAAAAGGTGTCTGTCCAGCTGGTTTTTAAACTGAGAGAAGAGGTTGGTCATACACAGGTCTTGATGTCCCTGTGAGCACAGAGCTGGTCTCACAGTTGCTGATACTGACTGTTGCCTGGCTTTTTACGTTCTGGAGTGAATGGATGAATAACTTTTCATGGTGTATGCCCTAATGAAGCAGTCAGGAAAGCTGCTCAGTCAGTGGAAGAGGATTTTGAGAAGGGGGGAGGAATCCTGCATGCCCATTTACCGAGTAGCTGGCAGGGGCTCCTCCCTGGCATTAGAGTGAATTAGAGGATTCCTGGTAAAGCAAATCTCACTGGAGAAAGGAGATACTCTGTTTCAAAAACTTTGGTGACTCTGGAAATTATGTCCTGTAGGGAGTGGTACCTTAAAGGAGCAGAATCAAACTTCTTAGCACCCATTTGTAGGTGTTAAAAAGGACATCCTTTGTTCAGCAGGCTGGACATTGGGAGGATAACTCCTCTAACCAAACATGCCAAATGACAGATGGACAGAGCTTTTTATTGCACATACTGTTTGCATAGTCATTACATATTCTTACTTAATGCATATTCATTAGTTTGCTTTACATAGTCACACCCTGTTGGAAATCCTTCCTTGGTCCTTCCGGGTCTTCTTTGTTGCCTTGGCCACAGTTCTCAAGCAGGCACAGCATCCTTGTGTTTCACCCCCAGAATTGTGTCTTTGTTCTTTATTTTATCTGGGTGCACAGAGCTCAGTTTGGGTTACATCCCTTATCTAATTCTCGAGGACTTCTCTAGGGTTATATCACTCCTTATTTCGGCATTCTGCGATACCGTGAGTGAAGTTTCTATTTCTCCCGCCAGGAGCCAGGAAAAAGAGTTTTTCAGATTGTGTGTGCCACGCTGGCCTGAGGCATCCTGGAATAATGGGATTTCTGGATTGTTCCACAGGTCGCCTGGACACCACCCCGTACTGCAGCGGGCACGGCAACTACAGCCTGGAGATCTGTGGCTGCGTGTGCGAGCCGGGCTGGAGGGGCCCCAACTGCAGCCAAGCCACGTGTCCCTCCGACTGCAACGACCAGGGCAAGTGCGTGGATGGGCTCTGCGTGTGCTTCGAGGGCTTCACGGGCCCGGCCTGCGACGAGGAGCTCTGTGCCCATGGCTGCGGTGCCCACGGGCGCTGCGAGGGCGGGAGATGCGTGTGCCACGAGGGCTTCACCGGCGAGGACTGCGGCGAGCCCCTGTGCCCCCAGAACTGCCACGGGCGCGGGCGCTGCGTGGAGGGCGAGTGCGTGTGCGAGGAGGGCTACACGGGCGAGGACTGCGGGGAGCTCATCTGCCCCAATGACTGCTTCGACCGCGGGCGCTGCCTCAACGGGACCTGCCTCTGCGACGAGGGCTTCACCGGCCACGACTGCGGCGAGCTCGCCTGCCCCAACGAGTGCCACGGCAATGGGCGCTGCGAGAACGGGCTGTGCGTGTGCCACGAGGGCTTCGTGGGCGACGACTGCGGCGAGAGGAGGTGCCCCAATGACTGCCACCACCGCGGGCGCTGCGTGGGGGGGAAGTGCGTGTGCCACGAGGGCTACCTGGGCGAGGACTGCGCGGAGCTGCGGTGCCCCCACGACTGCCGCGGGCGCGGGGTGTGCGTGAACGGGCAGTGCGTGTGCCACGAGGGCTTCGTGGGCGAGGACTGCGGGGAGCTGCGGTGCCCCGAGGACTGCAACAACCGCGGGCTGTGCGTGGGCGGGCAGTGCCAGTGCCACGAGGGGTTCACGGGGCACGACTGCGGGCAGCTGCGGTGCCCCAAGGACTGCAGCGAGCGCGGGCTGTGCGTGAACGGGCAGTGCGTGTGCCACGAGGGGTTCACGGGCGAGGACTGCGCGGAGCTGCGGTGCCCCCACGACTGCCACCACCGCGGGCGCTGCGTGGGCGGGCGGTGCCAGTGTGACAGTGGCTTCGCCGGGGAGGACTGCGGAGAGCTGGCCTGCCCCAACCACTGCCACCAGCGCGGGCTCTGCGTGGATGGGCGCTGTGTGTGCCACGAGGGCTTCGTGGGCGAGGACTGCGGGGAGAGGGCTTGTCCCAGCCACTGCAGCAACGCCGGGCGCTGCGTGGACGGGCGGTGTGTCTGCGACGAGGGGTACATGGGCGAGGACTGTGCCGATGGTAGGTGGCAGGGACCCTCTGGAGCCATGTCCCCTTGGATGGGCACGGTCCCCCTGCCCACCCAGCAGCTCTGGAGGCTCTGTGAGCCTTCTCCATGTAGCTGGGCCCCCTTGCTGCTTTGCTTCTGATGCTGGAAAGGCAAAAAAAACCCCTCAAAGACTCTTTTTGAGTATTAGAAGCAAAACACACTCTCTTTATTTCGGCAGCCATGATGCACAGGGATGTTTTCCAAAATGTGCATGCCTGAGTTAGAAAAGTATCTTGGTTTTATTTAATTACCCAATTAACCATTCAAAGCATTAGCTAATACTGTTACAGACACTTCCAAAACTGTCCCTCCCATAGTACCGCTCTCAACACACCTCCCAAATTTGAGTCAAAGGTCCCAAAAAGGCCCTACCTTCATCTTCTCTTCCTCTTCCTCATCTCCTCTGGCACAGTATCACACCCTCTGGAATGGTTTCAAGGCTTTAGAATAGCTTTGACTGCTTTTGGCAGATGTCTCATCTCTTTCTCAGTCCAGTTCACAGCTAGAGAAACCCTTGACCTCAACATTCCTGTCCATTGCGTATTTTAAAAAGCTGATACAAAGGCACTAGGAAACTATAGAATAAAGGCTACACTTCAGCATAGTCCAAACTGTGGGATCAGAGATGGAACACCTCCATGGCATCCCTTCATTGTCAGGGTTATACAGGGTGACTTTTG
Source organism: Margarornis squamiger (assembly GCA_035222235.1). Taxonomy (NCBI): domain Eukaryota; kingdom Metazoa; phylum Chordata; class Aves; order Passeriformes; family Furnariidae; genus Margarornis; species Margarornis squamiger. The sequence continues at coordinate 8,592,519 of JAWWTY010000036.1, forward strand.
GTCTGATGATGATGCTGCAGTCCACTTGTTATCCCCATTTCTGCTCCCACCACAATGCTGTAGCCAGCCCTGTCGGGGACTTGTCACCAGGACCTTTCAGTTTCTCATAGTACCTCTTGATGCCAAGAAAAAAAGTGCATATGAAAGAAACTGTTCTAGCTATGGAGAAGACAGACGTGTATCCAGAGTCTTCTCACTACACATGAGTGTGTGTTTTTTATTACATATATATATATGGTTTATATCTATATTTATACATATATAAAATCTATTTTTATACATGTATTTATTTATTATATATGGAGGGTTTATATATATATATTTATATATGGAGGTGTGTATATTAGATCTGACAGACACTGAAAGGAAAATCATGGAATCAGCTGGAGTGGAAACTTAGCTCCAAAGTCACATGCTTAGTTTCCCACTACCACTGACTCTATGGAAATGGATAGAGGATTTTGGCAGGTAGATAATGCCAGGCATTACACTATAAATGAGGTCGTTTTCTTTAGTAGATCCCAGGGGAGAAACTTTGAAACTAAATTTTTGTAGGGTAATCAAAGAGTGCTTTGGGGTTGGAAACACCATATAAGACCCTTAAAAAGAAATTCCCATCTTTCATCCCCTCCTCCTGGAAGATGCCTCAGCCCCATTTTGTGCTCCTGCACATGCAGATCTATTGAAAGCATTTACTAAAATAATAAGGTTTGATTCTACTTTGGAAAATCTATGCAAATCCCAGGACTTGGAGCTCTCCTATCATGTGTTGCTGGCACTTGAATGAAACATGTGAAGCCCCTGGGACTCAGCTCTAGTAGTCTTGTGCTGCAGCCATGAGAGCAGGAGCTGGAACACAGTCAGCCAGAGGTTGTGAGCAAGTGTGAGAGGAGAAATTGGCCCGTGATTTTTGGAAATGTCTGTGGTCTTCATCAGCTGAACATTCCTTTCCTCAGCAGCTAATTCGTGGGGCATGGCTTCCCCATCCCCTGTTAGACGATTCTCATGAAATCCCTGGGAAAATGTGAAAACTGGGGAAGTCATTATTTTCTGAGCCTTGAAAACTTTGTTTTGTCTCTTTTCTCCCCCCCATTCCCAGTGTCTCCTCCAACTGAGCTGACTGTGACAAACGTGACGGATAAAACTGTCAACCTGGAGTGGAAACATGAGAACCCTGTCAATGAGTACCTGGTGACCTACGTGCCCACCAGCAGTGGGGGCTTGGACATGCAGTTCACCGTGCCAGGGAACCAGACAGCTGCCACCATCCACGAGCTGGAGCCGGGCGTGGAGTACTTTATCCGTGTCTTTGCAATCCTTAAGAACAAGAAGAGTATCCCAGTCAGTGCCAGGGTAGCCACATGTGAGTTTAATATTGCCTGTGTTCATTCTTCTGTCTATTCCATAACCTTGTGTCCCTTTTTTGGGATATATTTACTTTTTATTTTCTATTTTCAATGGACTTGTATTGATTTGCATCCCTTTTTTGGGGGGATATTATTTCTTTTGTATTTCCTGGTTTTGATTCATCTCTTCTGGACTGACACAGCCTTCAAACCCTTCCATTTTCTGTTCTTTTCCAATGCCAATGACTGTGTTAAAAACACAACTCACGAGTTCTTCTGCTCTCTGCTGTGCCTCCCAATGAATGTCATGGGGTCTGTGTAAATTAAGAACTTTGGCTTCTTTATTATAATGTACATTTTAAAATTCTGGTCATTCTTCCTGAAAAAAAATTAGAAAAAAATTACATAAAAATGTCACAGTGTGTAACGAAATGACCTGAGTTCAAACTGGTTTGGTTAAAATGGAGTTTATATTTGTTTTGCATCTTCACTGTGTTTTACCACAACTCACCTTTTATGTGCCTGTCTGTCCTTTTATTGTTCATCTTCCTTTTCATCTTGTGCACATCCCAGTCATATCTAAACACCCCAACCTTAAAAGATGCTCTTTGACTTCTGTCCCTGAGCTCATTTTTAGAGACCTGGGGCAGGATTCAGCTCACCTGACACCAAATTTCTTTCCAGAGGCCACGAAAAGAATTTTAGGGCAAAATTCATTTTATTGTGAGGTGACAGCTCAGAGGAAGATCTCTCCAAACACAGAATAACTGGCTGTGAGGGGTTTTTATCCATCTCAGCTGCACAGCCCTACGTGGCAGATATTTCCAGTGGTGGAATGATGTCCCATTTCAGTGCCTGATATATGGGAACTTGTTGTTCATGTGAGAATTTCCTGATTTCTGCCACAGATCTCCCTGCTCCAGAGGGTCTGAGATTCAAATCCGTTCGAGAAACATCTGTCCAGGTGGAGTGGGATCCTCTGAACTTCTCTTTTGATGGCTGGGAGCTGGTCTTCCATAACATGGTAATAAGGAAGTCTTTTCATGCATGGGGTGAAAGATCTGGGAGCTTTGCATGTTACACTAAGAGGTTGTCCCCTGTGTTACAGAAAAAGGATGATAATGGTGATATAACCAGCAGCTTGAAAAGGCCAGAGACATCCTACAGGCAGCTGGGCTTGGCACCTGGGCAACAGTACAATGTGTCCATCCATATAGTGAAAAACAAGACCAGAGGGCCAGGACTGTCCAAAGTGATAACAACAAGTAAGTACAACCTGTACTTGGCCTGTATTTGTTGGCCACAACAAACAACTGCTGCTGGTGTAACCCAAGGTGGGGTTAATAAAAGAGAAAACCAAGCTCTAGACTCTGAATCTGTAGGGTGGGAACGGAAATAGAGAGCTGTTAATGGAAAATGAATTCATGAGGAAAAATGAATTCCTTTCCAAACTACCTGCAGAGGGAAGGAGCACCTCAGCTAGAAGGTAGCAGGCAGAAGGAGCTTTAATTCTTTTCCAGAATACATGTTTTGAAATGTATGGGAACTAGCCAGGAACTAGAATTCTAAACAGGAGTTAGATAAGAACTAGAATTTCTTTCATCCTGGTGATATTTGGATGCCAGATGCACAAAGAGGGAGAACCTCTTAAGGTTCCTGCTTGTCTTTCCTTTGTGTGAATGAATTTTGATGGATTTATTTCGGAAGAAATGGCTCCATTTGGGGTCTAAAACTATAGGAAGTGAAGGAAGAGAGTTTCAGTTGGTAGAAAGCACTAATTTTAATTTTGCACTGAATCCACAATTAAAGGCATAGAAATGTGTGTGGGGTTTAGGGCAAGATTTCTTTTAAAAAGAACTTTTTCTCTCTCTCTTTTTTTCATAATAGAACTTGATGCCCCCAGTCAGATCGAGGCAAAAGATGTCACAGACACCACAGCTCTCCTCACATGGTCCAAACCCTTGGCTGAAGTTGAGAACATAGAGCTCACCTATGGCCCCAAGGATATCCCAGGGGACAGGACAACCATTGACCTCTCAGAAGATGAAAACCAATATTCCATTGGAAACCTGAGGCCACACACGGAGTATGAAGTGACACTTGTCTCTCGTCGAGGGGACATGGAAAGCGACCCTGTGAAAGAAGTCTTTGTCACAGGTAAGGGGCTGGAGGCCAACCTGGCTCCTGGGGAGGTAAATCAGTCACCACCAAAGTTCCTGTGCTCTTTGGGTCATGTTGCTGGAGCTGTTAGTCACAGTCAGAGAGGTTCATGAAAGTGGAGAATGTTTTTCTGTGCCTCAAATGCTTTACTGGTTAATCAAGATTTGATGCATTAAGGGAGCTCAGAAAATGGTACGTAGAGAATTACCCCTCTCTTTATCCTAAAGTGTTCATTCAGAGCAGGATTTGAGGTGGGAACAATGAAAGGCCCTTGAATTTCTACATAATACTCACCTTTTCTTTTCAGCCTTAGAGGTCCTTCCAGCCATGAATGCAAGATATTTACTGAACAGAAATCCTAGAGAAGATCAGTTTTTGCTCTTATCAGCCTTTTTCCTGTTGAAAGCTGAGGCATTCATAATGGAAAATAGTATTTTCAACCAAACAAGCCTATTTTGTAATAAAAAAATACTTATTACAATTGAAAATGTTATTTTTGATTCAGGAGATAAAAGTTGAATTTCTTGTACTGGTGAGGTCTCCATTTTATGCTAAAATAAAATCTGCTTGGTGTAGTTAAGAACATGGTGGTATCATGTGAGAGGAAAGTTAACATCAGTGTTATGGGTCATTTCACCTTTTAAAAAGTATTGTTGTCACAAGAGAAATATTCCTATTTATCTATTCACTGCTTGATGGGTTGCAGACTTGGATGCCCCAAGAAACCTGAAGCCAGTGTCACAGACAGACAACAGCATAACCCTGGAGTGGAGGAACAGCCATGCCAACGTTGATAACTACAGAATTAAGTTTGCTCCCATCTCTGGGGGAGACCACGTGGAGGTCACAGTGCCAAAGGGCAACCAAGCCACGACCAGAGCTACACTCACAGGTAGGTCACACCTTTTGGATGGGGTGTTAGGAAGGAATCCTTCCCTGGGAGGGTGGGCAGGCCCTGGCACAGGTTAACCAGAGAAGCTGTGGCTGCCCCATCCCTGGGAGTGTCCAAGGCCAGGTTGGATGGGGCTTGGAGCAACCTGGGCTAGTGGAAGGTGTCCCTGCCCATGGCAAGGGGTGGGATGCTCTTTAAGGTCCCTTCCAACCCAAACCAGTCTGTGATTCTACAACTTTTAAGTACACCCAATTAAATTCAAATCCATGGATATGTCTGTACATAGCTGCAGGAGGATAACCAGCCAGCAGAAGGTATTCTGTGGCCATTCCTCTCCATGTACATCTCTGAATCCCATCAGGCACTTCCCTCAGTCCTAGGCAGCTCCACATCTTCGTGGAGGTGACTTCATACCCCAAGTTCAAAAGGTGTTTGCATGGGCTGGGGACGGTATTTGCTGGTGCCACTCTGAAACTTCTCTGTGCACCCCCAAGTTGCTTTCCCAGCCCTGCAAAGCCAGGTAATGGTTCTTCCTCCTTGTCTGGTGGGTGTCAACCTGCTTTCCTTTGGCAGAAGTGCTCATACTGCAAGATCTTGAAAGCAGAGCTCTCTCTGATTATGCATTTGCACAGTGTCAAAATGCAATCTCAGTCAAACATAATCTTTATCCCTTGGCATGAACTTGGACTAAAGATTTCTGAACATCAGGTCAGCTGGAGGGTCTGCTGAAACCTCAAAGCCCTGCCTACTCAGGAAAGCATCTGTCTTCCCTTGCACACATTCAGCATTCCTTGTTTGAACAAATGCCTGCAGGTGTATTCCATGGCCAGGAACTCATATTTCTCTTCCCCATCTCTTAGGTTTGAGGCCTGGAACTGAATATGGCATTGGAGTGACAGCAGTGAGGAATGACAGGGAAAGTGCTCCTGCCACCATCAACGCTGGCACTGGTGAGTACCTGACCCCCCTTCATGCTCTGGAGGAAGCACCAAGTCAGGGGGAGCCACTCCTTCATTTCCAAATGATGCAGTAAGAATTATTTTAGAAAGTCCTAAATTTCACTTTTCTCCCAATGGGACATTTTTCCTCAAAGGAAAAATCTTTCCCCAAAGATGTTGACCTCTGTCTGGCTTTTTTTTCTTGTATGAGGGTCTCTCAATGTTCTGGGAGCTTCATCTCCAGCTGAGCTTACTCTGATCACTCTGGCCATCCTCTGGTTGTGAGGGTTTCTGGCAGGCAGTGATGGCCAAAAGGCTGATCTGACCAAGAGTGCAGCCTCAGTGGTTGCAAGTCCTGACTGGCCTTCAAACCCAGAATTCTCCTCACAACACCCCCCCTTTTCCCAGGGAAATTCTCTGAAGGCTTTCTTCCTGCCTCCCCTCCATGCAGTGCCTGCTGCAGTGAGTGCCAGTGAGGGAAATTCATTCTACTGTGCCTTATTTGTACAAAACAACTCCATCATCCTCTGCCCATATCAAGAAATGGGCCTTCAAAAGCTTCTGTAGGTGGACAAGACCCTGAGCTGTGGCCAGACACCCAGCAGAGATGTCACTCTGTCTATACCTGTCCCAAGGTAGTTCAGTGGCACCTCAACTTTGGTTTTTTATTTTTAACTGGTAGATCTTGATAACCCCAAGGACTTGGAAGTCAGTGACCCCACTGAGACCACCTTGTCCCTTCGCTGGAGAAGACCAGTGGCCAAGTTTGATCGCTACCGCCTCGGGTACGTGAGTCCCTCTGGCAAGAAGAATGAAGTGGAGATCCCCGTGGACAGCACCTCCTTTCTCCTGAGGGGGCTGGAAGCAGGCACAGAGTACACCATCAGCCTGGTGGCAGAGAAGGGCAGACACAAAAGCAAACCCACCACTGTCAAGGGTTCCACTGGTGAGTAGCAGCTTCTGGGGGGTGCTGAAGGACCAGTCAAAGAAAATGTCACCTCGTTTTCTAAGCCAGGTCTGAGAACCGCCTGCAGAGCACGTTTGGCTCTGGCTAAACCCATGGGCTGAGGGATAGCTGTGTTGGCTCCTCAGTGATTTCTGACCCACACAAAGAACACAGCCCTTGGTCCTGCATGAAATGCAGAGCTCAGCCTCTGGTTTAAATGAGGCTGGGGGTTTTGTGCATTATGACTTCTTTTGTTGTCTACAGCCACAAACTGAGAGGAAGAGCAACCAGAATGTGTATAACATTGCTTGTTCCTGCCTAATGAACTCTCTTCACAGCATCCCTCCACCCCTCCTGCTTCATCAGGGTTCTGGTGTTGCCCCTTTCCAGTTTTCTCATCCAAAAGTGGGAAAGGCAACCGCCCCAAAGTTGGTTTCAGCCACCATTTCCACAGGATACTGTGACTTATATTTGTCTGCAAAAGAAAAAGAGGTCCATTTCTGCCATCTCTGCCTGCACAAACCACTCCAGTTGACTGTTATCGGTGCACTTGCTGAGCAAGGTTTTATTCTTTGTGATGAAACCTTTGCAGCCAAAGTTTGTCGCATCCAGAATTGCATCTCAGTGCAGAACACAAAGAAGTCCTGAATCTTTATCCTGTGAGGCAAAGCTTTAGCTTTGAGACAGTGAAATCAGACTCAGCTTGTCTTTAGCAGGCAGCAGGGTGTTTATCCTTTGCTCCCCAAAGACCATCTATGAGGTAAACACATCAGACATCGTGGATTTTACAAATTAATAACTACACAGCTGAACTGGTTCCTGTTCCACAGCAGTGTTCATTCCAGCACCACCTCTGAGGGCTTTAGGGACTAACCCAGGACAGCAGGGGGTTCTGTGGGGTGTAAACTGCAGGAAACCATCAGTACTGACTTGGTTGGTTGATGTCTAAGTCAGGCAGGGAAAAGTAAGGGAGCCTTGAGACACAACATACAAAAGGATCTGAGGGTTTATGTGGCAGGAGTGAACAGGCTCGGATTTGCCCAAGGTTCTCTGTTTCCCTCTCTGTCTGAAGCCTGAGAGGTCCCAAAAGAATTTTGCATAGATGGGGAAAAGGCAGAATCAACGTGCTGTGGAATTTCACAGCCTGCTCTTTCTAGCACCAGCTTCCCAAGCTTCACAAGGTGTCTTTTTTTCTTGGTTTGCTTTGCTGGTTTTTTCTTTTTTCTTTAGAAATACCTTCATCTGGCCAGGGTATTTGTTTTATGTCTTTACTCAGAGCAGCCAGTAAACAGAGAGCTCTCTGCAATGGGCTCCTTGGAGCCATAACCCATCTCTGTGACCTCCCTCCTACGTAGGAAGGGACAAACCCAAACATGAGCATGGGGAGCAGAAGTTCTCTGGAAGCCTGGGCGGGACAACACAAGTGGGCACTTCAGTTTGCTCTTCCATCTTCCCTCAAGTCAGTCCTCTTTGTCCATGTTTCCAGTGCTTGGGAGGTCCTGAAGTCCTCAGGCTGAGCCAAAAAAATCTTGTTGTTTCTCTTGCAGAGCACTGGGGGACCTCAGGTCCGTTGCACTGCTGGGGAAAGTACTTGGAGCAACCAGGGAGGGAGAGGGATGATCGAAGTGGGAATCGCCAGTGGCACAGCTGGGACTGGATAAGCTCTTCCCAGGGAGTGGAGGAGACAGTCCTGCTCGTTAGAGGGTCTTTCTCTGCTGAAAAGGGGGCCAACAACTGCAGAAGGACTGAGCTCTTCTTTTCAGCAGATTGTCAGTTTTTCATCTCATATTCTTCTCATCTTGATGGCTCAGTCAGGCTTCTCTGCCAGCAGGTACTCCAGAGTTTCCCACACGTGACTTTTATTTGCTTGCACAGTGAATCTTATAGCACTGAGAGTAAAGCTTCTTTCAGCTCCAGAGCTGAAGATCTTCTGTTGGAACCTTCTCTCTCCTCTCACATCCTCCCTGTTATCTGCTTGTGCACATCAGCTCTCCACACACAGGCAGCTGAAATGATCAGAGCTCATGAACCTCTAGCAAAGGACATGTCACCAAATCTCCCTCTGCATAGGATGGCAGCCCTCTTTGCTTCTGTCTCTTCACGTGGATGAAGTACAGCTCTAGTGGCTAAGATTTTTCTGACAACCCTGATTCTGCATTTAAGGAGTGGCAAAATGTCATTTTGCCTTGCTGAAAAGGAAAGGCTAAATCTGTCCCCCTGCCATTTGCTTGTTTGTCTCCTGTAGCTTTATATATTGTAACCTTAGTGCAGGTGATGAGCCCTGACCCAGAGGAGCTTCCTGGCTCGGGGAGTTTTCTTGCTCTAGAGGCATCAGGGATGCAGGAGATGCACTGAGGGACCTTGTGGTCTCAAGGGTAAGAAACCACAGGTTTAGTGCCTCGTGGTGTGTGAATACAGGAGTCTGCAGTAGGTTTGTGGTGGAGCACAAGTGTCACCTTCCCCCCCTGAGAATCCCTGCCCTCCAAGCTAACAGTTCCTATAAAATCAGGGGGCATGGATTGGCTGGAGAGCAGAGCTCTTCTCCTCTGGAAGCTGTGCCTACAAGAGCTGCCTCCTCTCTGTTATTCCTGAAGGTACCACCAAGGTCCCTCCCAGCACCACAGGAAGGTCTGACTCAGAAATCAGGGAAAAGGAGCCATTTCACTCACTGGGGGGACCTTTGTGGCAGCACGTGCTGAGAATGTTCCATCAGATTAGCAGCTCATCTGCAGGGTGAGCACGTCAACCAGCTCTGAGGAAGCTGGGCAGTCAGACTGCAGCTTTGTTCTCCCTTGCTCTGGTTCTGGAGCCCTGCCTGCACAGCACAATGTGCTCTGGAGCAGGAGGGATGGGAATACATCAGGCATGAGAGGCCTGGGGAGATAAATGAGGGAGCATTAGAGAAACCAAGTGCCAGGCTCGAATTCCTCTGCCGGGGGACCCAGATTGTGCAGCAACTGCTGATGAATCGTGGATGTGATGCTGTCTTGCCGCTGGAAGGGAGTTTGCACATCCGAGCATGGCTTGGAGAGGGAACTTTTCCATTCTGCTGAAGGTTTTTAAGAAGATTTATGCTGTTTACCAGGGGCCCTTGTCCATGTTGTGCGTCAGTCCCTCTTCCTCTCCTGGCTTCTCTAGTCTTAGGTTGCACCACCCCTTTTTTATACAAACTCAGAGAAACATTAGGAAGAGTGATGAGGGGAACCAGCTCGATGGGAAACTGCAGTGCTGGCCACTGGGAAACTAAATCTGCCAGGACAGATGCTCAGCAACCCTGGAGCAGTCACATCGTAGTTCTGACAGTGGTTTACTGAGGAAAGAGGGAATGATGCTCGTGGTCACCAGTGCAGATGTGGTGGTGTGATGAAAACGTGGTTGTGTCCAGTTCAAGTCATGTCTGGGGTGATTTAAGGACAGTCCTTACCTAAGTCAGGCATATCAATGATCTCTGTAAACAGAAATCACTGTTTGCCTTACAGGCCTCTCTCCTTCCTGGAGGTGAGCAGAAAACAATGCTTTTACATCTGTGCTCATCCTGAGAGCACATTTTCAGGATAACATTTCTGCATTGATTTGAAAACACTTCTAATTGATTTTACCCCTCTGGAAATATATTTCTTTCTGATAAATGTGTGAATTTGGAGACAGATAATGAATCCTGAGTACATATTTGTGCTGAGCTGATTGATGGTGCTGGATGACTTGCTCTCTCTTAATTGAATGCAAGTGGAGCATGAAAGCCAGGAAGTCACTGAGGTGTGAAATGATGTGGGTTTCCACTAATGAGGAGGTAATTCTGCATGTCAGAGAAATCACCTGCCTCGTGGCTGTGAACACAAACACCTTCTCTGTGACTGTACAGTGCTCAGCTTCTCAGGATCTGGCTGTGCTACAGGATGTAGCCACAGATCATTCAGCGTGCTGAAGGCCAAGGCTGTTCCCTTTCCTTTCCTTGGGATCTCTTTAAAGCAAGATTGTTCAAGTTCTTGCTGTCGTAGTGTCCCCCTCCATTTTTTTCTCTGTGCATTCCAAAGGATAACTCCTCCAAGCTGTTTTTAACTGGCTAGGATGCTTTGGCATGGCTCTGCCGTGGCTGATTTCTCAGCCTGGATTTGGATAGGTTTGCAATATTTGACATGATTCCACTCATGGTTTGGATCAGAAGCAATAACTGATGGGCTGCAGTGAAGATAAAGGGCATGTTTAACCCACAGGACTTTCCCCCTGTCCTGGGCAGCACAGGGTGAGCTATTTGATCATTTCTTTATCACTCCGAAAGACCTGGCCAGTTTAAAGAGAACGCAGGATTTTTTTTGCTGAAAAACCACTGAGAAACACAAATTCCCCATCTCCCAGTTGGTAACAATTCCAGATCAACCTCCATGGGAGCACTCAAGGCCAGCTCTCTTGGTCCTTGGAAGCCACAGCTACTACAGGTATTTTCCATGGCTTCATTAGCCACGTGTTCCTTTGTTGCTTTAAAATACCAAACTTCACTCCCACAGGGCTGTCCCACTGCAGAGATTCTGGGCTTTGCGAGTGATGCATTGCATCTTCATTGGTTTTAGTCTTCCTTTTGCACGGGATAAAACTCTTATTGCATGCAATGGGAGCTTTGAGGGGTGCAGACAATGCCCCACTCAGCTTTTAAGGTGATGCAGCATCAAACCTCTCTTTTCAAAGTGCATGCAGAGAGAGGCTTTGATGCATCTGCTCTTGGCAAGGCATGTGAGAACAGCAGGATGCTGCAGGTGTTTGTCTGGGCTGTGGTCCAAATGCAACAAAGATTGCAAGGGGTTTGCAGCATTGGCATGGAAGTGGTGATGTCAGAGGAAGAAAAAAAGAGACTGAAACACGTTGGGAGTTTGCCTTTGCAAAAACTTCCACCCCTTAGCCCATTCCATGAATTTCATGAGGAGTCAGGGCTGAGCTCAATAATGTACCAATGACTGCATCTGTCCATGTCTCAAACCCAGATTGCCAGCATGGGGTTAAGTATTTACACAGAAACACCCAGAATATTTCCCACCCACTCCAAGGCCAGCACAGTCTCATCTCTCAATGGTTTATTCGCTCTTCATTTTTAAGCAAGAAACACCATCCCTTGATGTTCACCTTGAGTTCTCATCTGTTTTGGATGCTGTGTTGATGAGGTTTGGGGAGGTCTCCAAGGGTCCAGTTTGGTGCATGGTTTCATATGGGAATCTCTTGGTCCTGGAGAGCATGAGGGGTTGTGTTGCCTCTGAGCATGAGAAACGAACGGGAGGAAAAGGGGCTCTGCATCTTGGAGGAGAATGAAACTGAGCATTCTGAATTGTGTTGACCTGTGCTCATTACTGCATTAATTATTATAATCAACTTTTAATGAAACAATTTAACCTTCCTGTAACTTTTGTTTCACTTTCATTTTAGGGAAATGTGTTGGGTTTGTTTGTTTCTGTTGCCACCAACAGAGCATTGTTTCTGATACAACCAGTTCCTTTTCTGTCCTGCTTTCTCTTTTCCAGATAACAGTGATATTTTGGCAGGATTGGTATTTTACCTCAGTGAATCTCCTTTCTGTTCCTGACAAAGCCAGACAGCTCTGGATTAATGCACTTTTGTTGTTGTGGAACATCCTTGTTATTTTATAAACAATCCCTTTCCTTCCAGCAGGATGGAAAAAGCGCTGCAAAATGTTTGTGTTCCTGAGCTGTCGCAGTTTATTGATTTATTAATTAATCTCCCTGAACATAATTGTGATATATGACTGCTCAACCTGTGCAAATCCAAGCTGCCTGTAGAATGCTCTGAGCAGTGAGACAATAATCACTTTGTTTTCACAAGGACCAAGTTCCCGTGAGTGATGCTGCTGAGCCCAATTTTCACTTACTCCAGAGCTCTTTTATCTTCCATCATAAAATATGCATTAAGCTTAAATTGGAGTCTACAACTGACAAATCAGATCCATTTCCCTTCGTGCAGCACCTCTTGTAAATTCGTAGCCATGCAGAATGGGATTATTCAGAGAGAGTGTTCTTACTATAAGGTTTGTGTGTCAACAATGCAAATAATAAGAAATGTGCTAGAAAGTCATTGTGACCCTCAGGTCAGTGAGAGCTGAGGCACAAAAAAGCAGGTGGAACTCTCATTTCCCCATATCAGTGCTGATGTTAAGGAATCTGTTCTATTTCCTTTGTAACAAAGGGCTTTCTAATCTTGCTGAGAAAAATGACCCCAACTTTCAGCTTTAACAGCATCAGAGTCAGCTCTGATGGTTCCGAAATTCCTTCACCACCCCTGTGGTGACTTCTGAGAATGTTCATTTCTGTGAATGCACATTTCAATTTTACATTAATAGCAGTAACTCAAAATCCAAGCTCCTCTGCCTGCAGGAAGGTTTTGTGCTCAGAATAATGTGATGTAAGGAAGGCAAATCCACTAAAAGACATGAAGACATTTTGCTCCTCTTTATTGTTTTGTGTTAGAAATAGTTTGGAAGCAGAAACAGCATCGTTCATGTGGACTCAATTAAAAGCACAAACATGTGAATCACTCTAAACTCGGTGTCTTCCCTTACAACACAGTTACTTCTGAATGGCAAACACTGAGTTGTAGCAGAGTGATTATAGTAATACTTGTCTCATAGGGAGTTGTAATTAATGCTGGCAAAACACAGGTCTATAAGCTGCTTTCTCTGAGCAGTCTCTTAGTATTAATGTGCCTGTTATTTATTATTGCAGTTCTTTTCTCACCCTTCTGTTCTGCCATGTCTTTGAAGGGACTTTATTTGCAGTTACCTCTAAAGAGACTTTACTTGCAGTTATTTCTAAAGAGACTTTACTTGCAGTTACCTCTAAAGAGACTTTACTTGCAGTTATTTCTAAAGAGACTTTACTTGTAGTTATTTCTAAAGAGACTTCACTTGCAGCCATCTGGGCCAGCTGAGAATGTAAATGTGTGTGTGGGGGGACAACTCTATGAAGTTCATTAACACCAAACCCCATTAAATAGTACAACATCACCTCTGCTCTGTAACCTGAGTAACAGATTGACTCTCTGTCCCTATCCAGAGGAGGAACCTGAGCTTGGAAAGCTCTCAGTGTCCCAGCCTGGCTGGGATGGTTTCCAGCTCACGTGGACAGCAGACGACGGGCCCTATGAGAACTTTGTCCTTCAGGTGCAGGAGGCTGACAACCCCGAAGAGACCCGGAATGTCACAGTCCCGGGGGCACTGCGCTCTGTGAATGTCACAGGCCTCAAGGCCAACACCCCCTATAACATCACACTCCATGGGGTCATTCGAGGCCACAGGACCAACCCCCTTTCTGTTGAGACCACCACAGGTATCTCTCCGAGTAGCTCCTCCAGTGCTTTGGCTCCCGTTCTCTGCAGACAGGGATGAGAGCCAGGGCTGTTCCAACTGCTGGTTGGCTTTGCATGGGGGGCACTGAACTCCTCAAAGCTTGGCTGGACATCTCTGGCGTGGAAATGGCTCATGGTCAGACTTCCCAGCAAGAGCCTCAGTGCCCTCATGCAGCCCGGCCCTTTTAGGAATGCTTTCCCCCCCCAGCTCAGAATGGCTTGTTTTGTTCCCTTTACTCATTTCCCTGCTGGTTGGCACTAACACCAAACCCAGCTGGCTGTTGTACATGCTTGGGAAAGCCCAGGTTGCCTGGGAAAATCATCAAAATCCTTTCTCTGTAGCCCAGATTATCAGAGTGTGTTTAGTTCTCACCTTTCAGAAGCTGCCTCTGAAATGATGCACCAGCTTCTGTGTAAATTCAGACTCAGGGGGGTATAGTGTTTGTATCTGACTCAAGGGCAAGGACAGACACCTTCTGTATGTTCTCATATAGAAAGGGACACAAATTAATCACCATCAAAGAGTAGTATTATATATTAAGTCATTTAATGTCATTAATGAGTCTGATTGGTCTGAAATATAATTATAATGCAAGAAGACCAAATTCAGCAGAACTACCCTGGTATAAAACTGCCCTGAAAGAAGGAAGGTCGGCCCTGTGTTATCAGAAGGTTGCATGAAGCTCATCAAGAGCCATAAAGATAATTTCCTGGCTGTTCATGTGAAAGGCAGCAGTTTTAAATCAGAGCTTATCTGACTGTGAGTGGTAAATACCTACTTAGGGTTATCCTTGTGGCTCACTGATCCTTCCTGGTGTTGTGAGCACTGGTAATGAACGGGGCATGAATTAATTGGCACTAAAGGAGCACCAGTGGCTCTTCCTTCAGATAATTTCTTGCTGACAATATCTGCTCCCTCTGGACTTCCTGACAGACCTTGGCAACCTCCTGTCAGTGTGAGGCAGCCAGAGCTGGCTCTTGCTTGATTTCCCCAAGCACATGTTACCCAGCACAGAAGGGGATGAAAGTACATGGAAGAACTAATCAGAATTAAACCATGAGATGCAGCAGAGCTTGCTTGTTTTAATAGTGCTTTAAGCAGCCTGGCTTAGGTAGAAATGTGTCTTGCCTTGGGCTGTGTCCCACTAGAAGTTCTGTGCTTTGAGAGTCCTGAGTGGGAGCTGGTGGCAGATTCCCACTGAAAACAGAGCAACGTGGCTGGGCAAAGGAGGCTGTGCAGGGACAGACAAGGGGACAGACATCATGGGTGTCCTGCCTAAATATGCAGTCTGCTTGCCTTCTATTAAACAGTGGAAACAGCAGAAGGCGCCCTGCTGAGGCTTTCCCTTCCCCTTCTGGGTCATGCTCAGCACCCAGCTTTTCAGAATTTTCCCCTCTGGGGACTTCCAATTGTCAGAATTTTCGGGACCTTCCTGCAGCACTGCAGGGGTGTCCACAGAGAGGAACAAACTCCAAGGCAGCTATCCCTGCTTTGCATTTTGGCTCCAGCTCCAAAATTACAAACCAGCTTTCATAGGCTTAAGCTGAAAGGGAAAGTAGAAGAGGAAACAAACCCCAACCTTTTCGTTTGATTCAAGCAATGCCTCCAGTTTTAGCTTCTCCTAAAACTGCGAGCTGACTTTTCCAAATGCCCTGGGAGCATTCAGAAAAGTTCTTTTGCCTCTGTTTTCATGGCCAGACCTCAAAGATGCGTGGCTGCTCCTGCAGATAAGGGGACCAGCCACAGCTTTAAAGCTTCTTTCTCTTTTCCCTTAACATTTTGCGATGCTTTCATTTGGTTTCTTCCCCTTAGTACCCCTCTGCTTGTAGCAAGCTTTTACTCACACGCTCTTCCCCAGCTTGGAGTGCCGCCAGCATGGGCAGAGAGGAGCATTTCTGAGCAGCAGGACGAGGTGCAGGGCTGTCCCTTCTGACCACTGTTGTTTCCCTCCTCAGGAGAGCACCCTGAAGTTGGTGAGCTAATGGTTTCCGACATTACTCCCGAAAGCTTCAACCTTTCCTGGACAACCAGCCACGGGGACTTCGACGTCTTTACTATTGAAATTATTGATTCTAACAGGTTGCTGGAGCCCATGGAGTTCAACCTCTCAGGCAATTCAAGAACTGCTCATATCTCAGGGCTTTCCCCCAGCACTGATTTTATTGTCTACCTCTCGGGGATGTCTCGGGGTTTCCGCACGCAGGCGATAAGTGCTGCAGCTACAACAGGTACATAAACCTACCTCGATGCTAACTCTCCGTTTTTCTGACTCTTCCTTACAGGTTGTGCCCCTTTCCCTGCCCTCAGCTACCCCATCAGGCCACCCATTGCCACACCCTCTACCTCACTGCTTCTAAGGAAGACCAGCCCGGGACCCTTTGAGCTGTGAATGTTACCCCACCATCCCACCCAGCAAAGTCAGTCAATCACACCGTGCTGTGATTTCAGTCGCTCAAAAAGTTTGTTCAAACTTATTAGAGTTGGGGCAACCTCTGAGGCAGATGAGAAGCAAAACAAATTTCCCAAGGACCAAGAGGGAGATGATTCATTATATTCACCTTTCAGCACATGTTTGCATCTGTCACACAGCCCAGAGGAGACACTATTTGTCTCAGACAAGCCGGTTTCTACACACAGTTTTTATCCTGATTCTCTAAATAGATGTCAGGCACATTTCAGTCTGTGCCAGCAGAGTCCTGCAAGGCACATTCATTACTTGAAAACAACTTCAGTATTCAGTTTACATTGGATGAGAGATTGAAAAAGTCCATTTGACTCGATGTCAGTGAGTGAAAGAGGCAGGCATTTAGTTGTTGGCATGTTGCACATCTCAAGGTTTTACAGTTGCCAGTTTTTCCAGAAAAGTCAGGGAAGTCAAATGTTCAGTGTGCTCTTGGCAAGGCCAGGATGAGAATGGAAGGTGAGGACCAGACTACAGAAACACAAGGTGCACTCTCATTGTGGCAGATCAGAGCTCACACTGGGATGCTTTAATACCTCTACCAAATTTTGCCTGCTGCCATGATCTTAGGGGAAGTTGCCATAGCGATTTGTCATAGCAATAGATTAATGTGGTTAATAAAAGCAGAATATCAAATCTCAGCTGCGAGATAACGCAGTTTCAGTTTCCAGCACCAGCAGACTGCGAGCACCCTCACCGACTGATGGGTGGCAGATTCAGGGTGACTGCAGGGGTGATGGTGTGAAAAACAGCAGCAAACACCAGGCTAGGTGACCTTTGTGACCCGTAGTCGTGTGAATTCAAACTTCTATATCAATTGATTTTGTTGCTTTGGCTTTTAATAATCGCAATCCGTTTCCGTTTGTTTTTCTTCCCGTAGTAGAGGAACCTCTCCTTAGCAAACTCAGTGTATCAAACGCTACCTCAGACAGCATGTCACTGACGTGGGAGGCACAGGACAATGCCTTTGACCATTTTATCCTAGAGGTCAGGAACTCTGACTTCCCTTTGGACTCCCTGGTGCTCACAGTGCCAGGGGCCTCCCAGCACTATGTAGTGCCCAACCTCAAGTCTGCCACTAATTACACTGTCCAGCTCCACGGTGTAGTTGATGGGCAAGGTGGGCAGACCTTGACAGCACTGGCAACCACAGGTATTTCACTGTTTCGCCTTCCAGGTTTGCTCTTTAGTCTTCTTTCTTTCGCTGTCCACCGAACTGCTCCAAAAGGTGGCTCCAACTCTTTGTCGTTCCTTTGGTAAATCATAGGGAGGTTGCTGTGAGGGGAGGTGAAATGCTTGGAAAAACAGGGGTCTGAGGCAATGGAAGAGGCTGACAAAGTGCCCCCAGCATTAAGAGACAAGTAAACCATGATTGGTTTCCTTATATATACACTTCTCTGCAAGTCCTGTGTATATATAATTGACTTGCTGCAGGTGGTTGATGTTTTTCACGGAGCATCTTTGCACTTGGTCTTGAATGAAATGGTTGTCCATCCCACCCTCACTTGCCTTGCTGTGGGTGGGAGGCCTCCATGTCTTTCTCAGCCTGGAGAGGCACCTGCATGCCATTTTTGTTCTTCTTTCTTAAAACCAAATGTCCCCCGAGACATTTGCATCTCTTGTGGGAGTTTCGTGCAGCATGTGAAATGACCAACCAAAACTGCATGGAGTGGTTCTGGTTCTGATGTTCTTCTTTGCCCAGTACTTTTGTGTGTTCCCAGAAGAGAGCAGGGCTCAAAAAGCAAGTTCACCCTTTCTTGATGGTCAACCCACCACTCTTGTCACTTGCATTGCTATCTTTGAGCCTCTGTGACCTGTCTTGTTGATGTCAGAGCTTTCCCCACGGTGATTCCAGGATGGCAGGAGATCACTAAGACTTGCCTGAAGAGATGACTTCATTCTGTGTTGCATGTAGCATTCTTTGGAGTCAGGTTGCCGTGGTGGGAACGTGCCTGACCGGATGCAAGTGGCATGTGAAGGAATGTGGCCATGCCAGGATGGGATTGGAAAGGCTCTGTTTGCCCTCTCTGACCTGCATGTGGGGCTGAGAGCGCCAAGCTCGGTTTCCATGGGTTCCCCACCCAACCCTGTTTGCTTTGTGGGTGTTCTCTCATCTCCTCTCTCTTCAGGAGTACCATGCTTACATGGTGACACTTGTCAGCCATGAAGGCATTGATGGTCACTGGTGGAGAGCATGACATCTGCATGTGTCCTTAATCGGGGCCACTTGCACTCACCTGTTCCTACCAAACTCCAGGGAAGAAGGAGGACTATTAATTAAAAGTCTTGCCATGAGGGACGGGAGTAAAAGTTGGAACATCTTGCAGCAGTTCATGTTTTAGTTAAGAAAAAGTTTTCACTCTTCCCCCTTCTCTCTGTCGGTGGGATGCACCTTTCTGACTTTTCTCCCAGCATGAATCAGCCAAATAGTTATTTTTCTGTGTCTCACTGGCTTCATTTCCCAAGGTGTTCTTGGTTCATACTCAACTGGCAAGAGAAAAAACAGTAACTCAGCCCAGAGAGCAGACAGAGGATTCTCTGACCATCTGACTGCTGGGTCATGTTTGTGCTCTCTCTGTGCTTTAATGAATCTTTAATGATTTTATGTTAAATGGAGTAGCTTTAAAACAGACTGGGTAAGGAGCTCTCCCCCTCCTGGAGGACGAGTTTCTCTCCTGCAGGGGAGAGATGTGGTTTTGAATCTCCTCCAGCAGCAAAGGAAAGTCTTTGCTTCTTAAGGAAGTGCCCTGAGCACTGAAGGGTCAGAAAGGAGAGCACTGAGGGTGTTGGGGGGTTTGTTGTTCACTCTGTTAGACATTCCCTGCTTGTGCCTAATCAGAGGATGAGCAACACCTTCTCTGTGGAGTCCAGGGGGGTTTTGGCCTGAGATTAGTGCTGAGATAATCACTGTTAGGACTGAAACCCCTCATGAACTTCAGGGTCCAAAAATATACAACTGTTGTGTATCTACAGCTCCGGGCAACAGAAACACTAACCAGAAGCTGAACTGGGATTTCAAAGATTCCTGCCTGAAATCTACTTTATCTATTTTGGAATTGCTGTGGGTTTGTATTCCCATCAAATCCCCAGTGTGGAATTCCTGTAATTTGTAAGGTTTTACCACAGGACTGTGTTCTGTTGGTGTTTCTGTAAATCAGGCCCACATTTCATTAGGTAAATTGAGTTTATTTAAGGAAATTGAAGGAAAATATCATTTTCAAGCCAGCACTAATTTCAGTGGCTTCCTTCCAAAACCTGACAAAGCAGCTCTTGCAATGCCTCTTTTTGTTTTCCCTCCTATTTTATTCAACCACTGCAAACCAAGGCTAAACCCTCACCCTTCATCTCTGCTTCATCCCTGTGCTAATTCCCCCCAGCCCCTCACAGAGTAACTCTCTCTTCACCTGTGTTCCTTTCTCCCTCAGAGGCTGAGCCACAGCTGGGCACACTCACCCTCTCAAACGTTACCCCTGACAGCTTCAACCTCTCCTGGACCACCAGAGATGGCCCCTTTGCCAAGTTTGTCATTCACGTTAGAGATGCCCAGGCGGCACAGGAGCCCCAGGAGCTCACGGTGTCGGGAGGCGCCCGCAGTGCCCACATCTCAGGCCTTCTACATTACACTGCCTATGACATTCACATTCAAGGCACCACCAGGGCAGGGGTCCACACAGAGCCCCTCACTGCTTTTGTCGTGACAGGTACCTGCTGCTTGAAGCTTCGGAGTCTATTTTGGCTCAGGAAAATGTGTTTTCTCCTAAAGGACTCAAAGCACTGAGTATCTCGTCCAGCAGCAAGGGGTTTGTTGCAAGCTCAGTGCAAGGAGGGGTCAGACCAGTCATGTTGACCTTAAAAAAATTCCTAGGAGCAGAACTAGTTTAAAATTAGTCAAAAGGTCAGGGTGGATGGGGCTTGGAGCAACCTGGGCTAGTGGAAGGTGTCCCTGATTTCAAACCCTTTGGTCTTTTGCTCCCCCAGAGCACAAATATTTCCTTTTTGGGAATAAACCACAGCTATTGGGATTGGGAGAGGAGGCTTCCCACAGTGAGAGAAATGTGGCACCCCACTCGGCTGGGGGATGTGCCAGTGGTTCCCATAACCCTGCTGGGTTTAGAGTGTTGGTGTCACTCAACAGCTATCCCAGGAAAATAAATTCGGCAGTTTGGGCTCAGTGTTTGTTTACTCACCCTCCCAGAGACAAACCCAAACTGTGAGCCTTTGGGACTGCTTGATTAGAAGTAACTAAGATGCAAAAATCTCAAAATTTAGTAAATTCAAGCTCAGTGTGTGGCACACACATATTAAAACATGAGAAGTTCTAAATTATAACCATTTAGGAGGGAATTTTGATGCCAGTCCTAACAACATCCGTTTCAGTGGTTGTGAAATATGAAGACCAAACACAGAGCCTTTCCCAGGAGAAGGTTCTGTCTTTAAATAACCAGTATTTTCTTAAGTGAGTAGAATTTGAGTGGCTGGAAGATGGGATGAGTCAGCTCTTGAGCCAACAGAGCAGGTTTGACAAACAGTGTAGAGAAACACAAGCAATGCTTAGAGGCAGGATCAAGGCCAGGGTTTAGCAGAGCCAGGTGATCTTCCTATTTGACTTGTCAGATTTTGAGTGAGAAAAACACTCAGAGAATCCTGTGAAACTGTAGCCCCTTTTTTCCCCCCTAAGACTTAGTGGATAGGTTTGGAAGAGCTGACCCACATCTTTGATAAAAGTCATGCTGATGTGAAAATTAAAAGACCCCTCAGTGGAATTTAAGTTGTCAACATACCACACTAGGTATGACCCTGACTGATGGATGTCCTGCTTCTGGCATCTCTGACCCCTCCACCACTGAAAATTGAAGCTGGAGATACTCGTGTGAAATAGAGAGGTAAAGAGGCAAAATGCAGGAGTTGTGAATGCCAGAGCTGAGGCTTGTCCCTAAAGCACTGATGGTGGAGACAAGTGGAAGGCAGTGAAAGCTCCTGCATAGCATTTCTCAGGCAGCTTTGGCTGTAGCTGCCTCACAGTGCATGTGCAGCAGGAGAAATGTGCTCCCAAGCGAGCCTGCAAGGAGTTTCAGTGGAGCTTCAGATGGGGTGCTGAGAGCCCCTTGATGAAGATTAAAAACTGAGCATCCAGCTGGAGGCTCCATTGAAAATCCTCACCTTATGGCCCTGGCTATGCACTTCTGTCAAATCCATGCCTTGGGGGAAAATGTGACTTTTGTTTGGTGCAACCTGTGACATTTCTAATTGGTAATGTTTTTTGCTTCTGTTTTTTTGTGTGTATGTGTTTTTGCCCCTTCCCTTCTTTTAGAGGCCATGCCCCCACTGGAAAACCTCACTGTGTCTGACATTAACCCCTATGGGTTCACAGTGTCATGGATGGCATCGGAGGATGCCTTTGACAACTTTCTAGTGGTCGTGGTGGACTCTGGCAAGCTGCTGGACCCCCAGGAGTTCCTCCTTTCGGGAGCCCAGCGCCAACTGAAGCTCAAGGGCCTCATTACTGGCATTGGCTATGAGGTTGTGCTTTATGGCTTTGCCAAGGGGCACCAAACAAAGCCCCTGAGCACTCTGGCTGTCACAGGTATTTTAATGTGAACGAATTGTTCTCTTCCACCCTTCCTCTCTTGCTTTCCTTCTTCCGTGGAAGGTGTTCCGTGCGATCCGTTTGCAAAGCAAACCTTGGCTTTTGCATCCTTCTCTGCATCGTGGCTCCACGTAACTCCTCGTGACTGGCAGGTCCACCAGGGCACTTCTGGTCCTTTTAACTTGTTTCCCTTTAAGAGGAGCATGTTGGGGGTTGAGGGCTGAAAGTTTCTGGTCTTGCAGGTACTTCTAACCAGAGTTCTTGAAGAAGAATGGCTGCATGTGGGAGCTCCTCTTGTTAACAGCTGCTGGGCACATCAGCAATTTCCAACATCAGCATTCTCCAACTTGCCAACCATCAGGACCTTCAGGAAGTCATGGATTTCTTGCCATGGCCTCCTTCCTTTCCCTCTCTGTGTGGGTTCCACCCACAGACCTTCGAGTGTGATCATTGCCACTGGTAAAGCTGGCATCCCTCTCCTCATTTCCAACCACATCTGAGCTGCTGTTCTCCAGCAGCACTTGAGCTTTCTTGGAAAACCACTGCAGACTGACCCTCCGGCCCCACAACCATCAGTCCTCCTCTGCCTGGTGCTGTCTGAGCAGCAGGAAAGCTGGGGGTTGTCTCACTGGAGGTTTGTGAGAACATACAGAGGAATGTCTGTCCGTGGAAGGAAGAATTGCATGGGAGATGCTGTAAGGCAGTAACAGCTCCAGCAGCATTTCTCTGCCTCATTAGGCATGGCCATACTGAATCAAAGGTGTTTTCCAGCTATCCTGGGATCCTTTTGAGTGGGTTCATTCACTAAACACAGTAGGTCTTGCATCTGGATTGAGGTGTGCTCTTGAAGGGATATGGATTTTCATGGTCCCCCTTTGCTGCTTCAGCAGTTGTTTAACAGCAAAGGGCTCATGATTGGAAGCCTCACGGATGCCAGAAGTGCATGAAGTATGGGGTTTGCATGGAGAAAAAGACTCTTTCCAGCGGCTTCTGTGTTCTTCTCCTAACAGAGAGAGGCCTGACAGTGTCCCAGGCATGCCTGCAGTTGTATAACCAGCTTGTTTTTATTGTACAAGGAGGTTTCACACAGGCAGGGAGGGAAAAAGGCACCATTAGCATGTGTAACTTTGCATGTTGGAGACAAAGGTTGTATGTCCCTGCAGTGGATTTGCTGCTCGAGAGTGGAAGCTGGAATGGGCCTGCACACACTCACATTTATCCTCTTTGTTATGTTTATAACACTAATAGTCTTTTTTGTTTATTTTTTTTTAATAGCTGGCAGATTGTTTCCCTTGCTTTGAAGTGTGGTTGGATTCTGGCAGCGTGCTATAGCCAGACCTCAGGCAGGTCTCTGACCAACTCATTAAACCCCCATTTCTTTCCCCTGCTGCTATCTTCTCCTTTTTTAGAAGCAGAACCCGAGGTCGACAACCTTCTGGTTTCAGATGCCACTCCAGATGGATTCCGTCTCTCCTGGACTGCAGATGACGGGGTTTTCAACAGTTTTGTCCTAAAAATCAGGGATACCAAAAGGAAATCTGACCCACTGGAGCTGATAGTCCCAGGCCACGAGCGCACCCAGGATATAACAGGGCTCAAGGAGGGTACTGAGTATGAGATTGAGCTCTATGGACTTAGCAGTGGACAACGTTCCCAACCTGTAAATACAGTAGCAACCACAGGTATTGTCTTTGCAGTAGGAAAAGTGTAACCCCTTCATTCACTCATTCATTCCTTCATTCATTCCTTCATTCCTGTTCCTTTCAGCACCTCTCGTTCCCCCAGCCAGCTCGTGCTGTTCCTGACGTGTTTGAACTGTCTCCTGCATGTCCCTTATCCAAGTCATTGGTTCAATGTGCTTATTTATAATCAGTCTCAGATTCTGCAGTTTCATCACTGTCTATTTAATACGGTTTAATTGAATTACTTTCATGATGTGGAATTAGGCAGCAGAGTCTGGCAATTAAAGGACTGTCTTTGAGGGCCAAGAAATATTGTCTCAGCATCAGCCTTTCTCAGTGATCTTCTGTGACTAATTACATCTCAGCACTGCACAACAATTTACCTCCCTAGAAAAGAATTGTGACAAAATGAATTTGCCAGAGCCATTGAGAAGTTTATTTATGGCTTGATCAGCAAAGGCCTAAGCACCATTAACTTAGATTGATCTGACCAGGAGCAACCTGTGCTCGATAATTCAAATAGACTCGACTTTCTTGCAATATCAAAGCTTTGATTTGGGTTCATAATTGAAGCATTTTATTTTGGCACTTTTGAATGAAGTGTTTCTTTTTTTTCTTCCATCAAAATCATGGTTTCATTTTGAAACGTATTTAAACCTCAAGCAAATGAAGCAATGTCACCAAATTCAGTATTTCAAAAAGTCTGAGCTTGCTGATATGAACAAGTAGTTATTCCAAATCAGCTTCATTCCAGGAGGAGTGGAACAGGAAGGGGACAAGTAAGGGGAGACCACATCAGTGTCTGCAGCTTCCTTAGGAGGGGCAGGCCCTGATCTCTGCTCTGTGGGGACCAGGGACAGCACTCAGGGAATGGCTGGAGCTGTGTCAGGGCAGGGTCAGGTGGGATCTCAGGGAAAGGTTCTTCCCCCAGAGGGTGATGGGCACTGACCAGGCTCCCCAGGGCAGTGGGCACAGCCCCAAGGCTGCCAGAGCTCCAGGAGGGTTTGAATGATCCTCTGGGGCACAGGATGGGATTGTTGGGGTGTCTGTGCAGAGCCAGGAACTGGACTCGATGGTCCTTGTGGGTCTGTCAAACTCAGGATAAGATTCCAAGTTCAGTGTGTGAGGAACCCAACAGAAATGCCTAAAAGGGGTGTCTGCCCAGCTGAGCAGTGAACTCCAGGGAGCAGCCAGAGAAAGGGCAGCAATAGCTCAGTATTGAACAGCCTTTCCTGAAATAACCCCCTGAGGTCTGTGGGGCCACTTGTTAGCCCAGAAAGGCACATTTCTCACCACCTTCACTGAGTGCCATCACAGGCCTTGCATAAACAGCCAGGGCACACATACACTCACCCAGACATTTACATGAGGCAGAACATGCATCCATCACAAAGCTCTGCTCTCTGGGCTCCTGCAGTTCCACTCCTAATGGAGAGGGATGTTTGAAGTCCACTGCATTGTTAGCAGCATGTCCCCATTCTCACTGACTGCCAGGATATTTATGGTAAACCCACCAAGAGGTATCATTTTCCTCATGACTACGTCCTTACTCAGTTCTTTCAGGGAGATTTATGTCACCTCCTGAAGCCAATAGCCCACAAGATGTTTGTCAGCTGGAAACAGCCCATGGATAATTGACAATGGAGCTGGGGCCACAAAAATCCAGCTACATAATTTGTACTGCAGGTTACAGCACTTTTGGGTGGTTGGGCTGTCAAGGCATCTAACTAATTTCTTTTTTAGGAGCTGACTATTGCACAAACATATGTATATTTATAGCAATTCCAGCGTGGTTGCAAAGAAATATTTTCATCCCTGAAAGGGCAATTTAGTCAGGCTTATATTCTGCCATACTTGATTCTGGCCTTTGTACAAGTGAGCAAGGAATAAATCAGCTAGAAAATCTTTAGCTTTAGTAGAAGAAATAGTAAAATAACATTTTTCCATTTCTCTTGTGTTGGTCCTGCAGCTGGTAAGTTGCCTGGAGGCTGAGATAATGTCACTTCCTTCCATTACACCAGGAATGTGATGGGAAACTGCTGGGCATGGGAGTTGAGAATAAATGTCTTCCCATGCCCATCACAAGGAGTTTTTCCTCCTTAATTGCCTCAGATCTACAGTTGAACAGCAGTAATTTCCCCCCAGAACTTCTGACTGAATCTTCTTTGAGGTGGGGGAGGCACCCACTCCCCCTGCCCTCTGCAAGGCTGTGGCATTTGACCCTCCTCAGTTCTGCTGCAGGGAACATTCATGTGGTGCAAGGCAGCATCCCACAGCTCTGCAGGGTCTGATCGAGGGAATTTGTGCACTGCTGCTCTCAGAGGGACAGCTGGTGTCTTCCAGAAATTCATCTATAAATGTATCCATAACATTCATCCCAGCCCCCACCAGGAGACCACAGCTATGGGACACCTCATGTCCTCTGTGGGTCTCCTGCTGCTACTTCCCTCTTCTTCTAATGATGCTTTGCCACACTGTGACAGCATTTTTCCTCTGAGATGATCCCAAAATCCTCCACATGCTCTTTATACATGATAAATGCAACCTGCTGCTTCCTGCTGCTCAGGAGAAGAAAGCCAGTGAACACACTCCTCTGGTTTGTTGGGAATGAAAGAACAATTAGCCAAAACCATCCCTAATGAAGAGCAGCCTCTCTGGTATCATGGGGGCTTCAGCAGCCTCATGGGGAGGGTTCTGTCTCTCATAGAGCTCTTGGAGAATGATGCTGGAGGAGGAAGGCAATTAATTACCTGTGCCTGCTCAACAGATGAGCTGAGGTTCATTAGGAATGGCAAGTCAAAAGCACACTGGTTGTTTTCCATGCCTGCTTAATTTTGGCTTTCAGGATCTCAAGAGGATGATTTGCTCTGCTCCTTTTTAATTTCCCTGTGCTCAAAGGTCCAAACCTCTTACATCTCTGGGGCTCACTCCAGGACCGATGCTCTGCTGGTCCATTATAGCTTTGTTTTTGCCAGGTTCTCTCCCAGGAAAGTTGCTGCAGTTGTTGGGGTACCTGGGCATGTGGAAAACTCCTGTAGCAAAGCTCTTCTTACCACTGTTTGCTGTGCAGTTCACCTGGTGCAGAAAACAAGCATGAGGCCCTTGGAAATGTGCCCAGCAGAGTCCAAGTGGGATGGATGGGTTATTTTATTTTCTGGGAAAGGCTGAAATTCCCCATGTGTATGAGAATCAAGTGCTGGTCCATCTCTTTAGTCTCCAAAGAGCACTTCAGCCACTCAAGGCACCTCTAATGTGAAGCAAAATGTGACTTTCACTTCTCTCTCTTTCCCAGTTTTGCTTTGTGCTCTTCAGTTTCATTCAGACTGTTCCTAAATCAGCAGCAACTTCGTGCACCACAGAGCTTTTCATCCCCACCTTGCTTTGTTATCTTTAATACTTTTCTTTCCTTGGCTTTTCCGCATGAGGAGACCCCACAAACCCAACACGTCTGGTGAGCTCCAGAGAAATAATTTACATTTCTCTGGAGAGCTCAGTTGTTTTCCTTTCCTTGCCTTTCAGTTGATTTAGTGCAAGGCTGCTGCAGCTTTGGGGACACATGGAACAAACAGCCCTCTGACTTCTCTCCCTCAGACACGTTCTTTCCAAGCTATTTCAAGCACAGGCCTTTTTTTTTTCCTCCTCTTGTCCCCCTTCCCCTGCCCTCAGCCTGTCTCCACTCCTCTTACTGTGGCTGATGTTTGGTATCTCTCCTCTTTGTGCTAATGGCCTGCTCTGTGTGTGCTGTTTGGTTCTGTAGCACGAAGTGAGATGCTCAATGTCAACCTTGGAGTGGCAGGTCTCTCCACCTCAACCTCCCAAAAGCCATGCTTCTTTTGCAGGAGTTTTACTAACCATCAGACTGGAATATTTCAGATACATGTCTGTTCATCTTAAGTTTGGGTCACTTTGGCAAAATCTGGGCTTTGTTTGCCATTACCAACCTAATTTCTATGGACAAATGCAATGCTCAGGTTGAGACAGGGTAAGGACAAAGAGCTGCAGTGGAGCCACAAGTGCCTTCCTCAGGATGGTTGTAGCTGGATGTCCTCAGGGTGGATGTGCTTGAAGGTACCCAACAAAAATCACATGCTCAGAGACAGAAGCCAAGAAGAAACTCTTGCTGCTTCTAGTTTGAAGCCACCAGAAGTTCCAGGCAGTCAGTGTCTGAGAGGAGCCTTGGTGGGCTCCCACACCTCAGTCCAGGTGTCCTTCAAGCATCCTGTAGTAGAAACTTTATCTGAGAAAGAGAGATCTGTCCACTGCTAAGGATTGTTGTGTGTCATAGAGGGCTCTGGGACTTGCTAAGGATTGGTGTGTGTCATAGAGGGCTCTGGGACTCAGTAAAAAGCCTAAAAATCATCCAAGTGAAATGAGGCAGAAATACTAAATACAGCATTTCCTGGGTAATAGAATGGCATTTCTGTGTGTGTTCCTCCAAGCTTTTCTGTAACACTGGAATCTCTGCTAATTCTGTGCAGGTATGTGTTGTATTTTTAAGCTATGGTCCTGAAGAAGGAAAGTTTAGATCAAAGAGGTTGTTGCTAAATAAATGGTAATAAAACCATTAAGAGTTTGGTGCTCCCTGCATCAGTGTTGTTTAGGAGAGGACTTTGAGAACATCAGCTCTTGGGATAGCAGGATAAGACAAATCAGTGTTCCAGCACCAAGGACTGCTAAACCAATGATTTACCTTTTCCTTCCATGTGGTGTGTTCTCTGCTGGCAGTTGTTGGATCTCCCAAGGGAATCTCTTTCTCTGACATCACGGAAAATGCTGCCACAGTCAGCTGGACCCCCCCCCGCAGCCGCGTGGACAACTTCAGGATCTCCTACGTCCCTGTCACAGGAGGTGAGCCACGGCCAGGGGGGACAGGGAGGCAGGAAGGGTTTGCTGTGCCAACACCCCTCTCTCTGTGCAGCTCCCACATGGTCTTACAGGATCACACCAGGAACGTGGGTGTGTAGCCAAGCTCTGTCTGAACAGTGTCCACACCTCGTGGACAAGACTTGTGAGGGAGCTCAGAGGGAGATGCTGGGATGGTTGCACTCCTAAGTCTCCCTCTGAGCCTCCTCCTGTTTCCATCACTCTCTCATTATTTGGTAGGCTCTTTATGAGCTAAACATATTGGAAAAGATGGCCCTTGGAAATAAAAATTGAAATCCATGGTTATAATAGTTTTCCAGTGCAGTGATTTTACTTAGTACTCCTCAGGGTTGTCTCATTTCATCAATTACAGCTCTGGTTTAGTGTTCAACTTAAAAACTTCCTATGCTTAAATGAGTTTTAGCACAATTTGGAGACATCTCTGAAGGGAAACGGCTAAAGAACAAACACTAAAGATGTCAGGATCAGAAACCAAAGGCAATTAATGATTTAGGCCTTTAGACAATACAGGCTGAAAGCACATGAGTAACTTTAAATATTTACTGGTCCCATAGAAGAAAAGGAATCCACAGTCATAAAGTTAGGCACTTGTCTAAGTGCTTCCCTGGAATAAACCCAGAATGTGAAGTGAAAAACTGTCCTAAGTTCTCTGCCACACATGCAGCACCTCTTAAAATAATATGTACTATGTCTTTATTTGAAATGAGGTGGGTGAAGGACAAACTTCCATCCCTTATGAGATCCAAAGTGCAAGTCCTGTCCTTGAAGGTGTTTGAACTCCCATGCAGAGAGTGCCGTGTTTGCACCTTACACCTTGTTTGTGAAATGACATTTTTCTGAACAGAAATCCTGGAATCCCAGGCTGGTTTGGGCTGGAAGGGACTTTAAAGCTCATCTCATTCAACCCCCCTGCCATGGGCAGGGACACCTTCCTCTAGAGATGTTCATTTTCTCTTAGTGGATACAAACCAATGTCATAGATTTGTGTGCCGTGGCATCATTTTCCTTGAGGCTGCCCTTTGACATCAGTGATTGGAACCAACTGGGAGAAGTCACCTTGTCCTGTACAAAGTCATTATGTCTCTACCTAGGAACACATCCTGAAAGTATTTACTAGTTGTGTCACTAATCCCTTGGCATTTGGCCCCTTCCCAGGAACCCCAAATGTTGTTACAGTCGATGGAAGCAAGACAAGGACCAAGCTGGTGAAGTTAGTCCCAGGTGTAGACTACAATGTCAGCATCATCTCTGTGAAAGGCTTTGAAGAAAGTGAACCCGTCTCTGGCATTCTGAAAACAGGTAACAGAGAAAGAGGGAAGAGTTTTCAAACCTGCAGACCCACTGAGATCCCATTTTTGTTGTCCACACAAACCCTAGGAAGCTTTTTGCCCACTCCCTCTTTGGGTCTTTGCATTTTAAATGAGTGTAGAACTTGTAACTTTGGTCAGTCTCCATATCCTAAGTGCTAAACCAACTTGTGAGACAGAGAAAATTCATGTATTTACAGTCCTAATTAATCAGAAAAAGAACCCAGGAGTTTAATTAATTAATGCCATTTTGAGATGAGGGAGCAAAGGTCCAGCTCAGCTGAGCAGCTCACTTTCTGTTCTGGAGACAAACTCCACATCTCCCAGGGTCCAGACTGTTCTAAGCATAAAAACATTCTCTCTCCTGTTTTTATTTCAATGAAGCTTTAAATATCCCTGCAGGAAATGAGTGTCCACTCTGCTCCTGCTGACCCCTCCGTGCACCTTTCATTCTTTCTTTTTTGGGGGCTAACAGGCACCCAGAGAACTGAGACAAGGAGCAAGACCATGAGGATTGGATAAAACAGGAGATTTACAGCCCCTTCCAGGTGTACTGGAGGCAGAGATCCATCCTAATTCAGGGAGAGCACAAACCCATGTGAAAAATGGAGTCCTACGAAGAGGCAGGGCAGGACATGGGGGAATTTTGGATGGTTGGCTGGCTGTGGGATTGATTTATTTCAAACTTGCAGGGCAAGCTGCTGGAAGGTCACAGTGGCTATCAGTTGCTGTCACTTTAGTTAATTTTCCCAGCTCTGTCTCCTGAGTTTGCTCCAAAAACAACCCAGATTTGAGGGTGTTGAGAGAAACATGTCAGCTCTGACAGAGATTGATGGTATTGAGGCTGATCTGAGAACGTGGTTGGTTCTGTCTGTTCCCAGTGTTTCATCTCCCCAAGCAGTGACCTCCCTTTCCAGTGGAGGATTTTGGTGTCTCTTTATAGGCACTGACGTCTTTCCGCAATTCCAAAGGGGATCATAAAAGCTGCACCGAGGCATTTGCTATCATATATTTACAACAGAGTCGAGAATATTTGTCAAATTCCTCCAATGTGTTTTTGTTTCCAGCTCTGGACAGCCCCTCAGGCCTGGTGGTGGTGAACATCACTGACTCTGAGGCTCTGGCTACCTGGCAGCCAGCAATTGCTGCTGTGGATAATTATGTGGTGTCCTACGTTTCTGAAGAAGGTGAGAAGAGTTGGCATGGAGGGTTACAGCTCCCCAGGGGTGCTCAGGACCCACAAAGCCCATCAGTCCTGCACAGACATCCCAACAATCCCACCCAGTCCCTCAGAGTGTTGTCCAAACCCTCCTGGAGCTCTGGCAGCCTCGGGGCTGTAGTTTGGGGGAGTTGCCTTGCTGGAAGTGTTTGAAAAGCACTCATTTCAGTTAAGCAGCCTCGGTTGAGCCACGAGCAGAGATGAGTGAGATTCTTGGCCAGCAGAGGTGGTGTTATAATTCCTGTGAACACTAGAGAGTGCTCACACTTCTGGATAAAGGGCTCTGGTGGTGTTTCAGTCAGCACAGGTGTCAGCACAGACTTGGGCTCTGGGATTGTATTACTTTGCACTTGCACCCAGGTAGTGAAAAAAATTAATCAGTGAGTGGAGCGGGGACTTGAAGTGCAAGGCATGGCATGCCTGAACGATGCTGGTGTCTCTTCTCATTTTCATCTCTTCCTCTCCTCTGTGGGCTTTTATTTCTTAGAGCCAGAAGTCACTCAGATGGTCTCAGGGAACACTGTGGAGTATGACCTGAAGGGTCTCCAACCTGCCACCGAGTACACGCTGAGCGTCCACGCGCTGAAGGACACGCAGAGGAGCGAGACCCTCTCCACCCACTTCACTACAGGTGCTGTGTCCCACCCACTGTGGGCAGAGCTGCCTCCTCTGCTGGCCCACCTGCCTCTGCTTCCATAGACCACATTGGGGGGTTTTCCTGGAAACTGGAATGTTTCCTCTGGAGGAAACCTGGAGGGGTTTTCTTGTCTCCAGTTCCGTGGATTTTCACACAAAGCAGCAGCTCTTCAGGGGCTGCTCTTGGGGTGCCAATGCTGACGGTGCCCAGTTGTTCCCATATTTATGGATTTCCATAAGAATCAGTGAAATTAAGGACATTTCTCCTTTTCCTGACTGTACTTGGCTTGTCCCAGGGCATTAACTCGAGAGCCAAGGGCTGAGCCACACCAGCCCAGTGGAGAAGGGAAGGTGTAGCCAAACCAAGGAGGAAAATTTTCCTATTCAAAAGAGGCATCATTGGAAGCAAAGTTTTATTTTATTATATTTAATTCTATATTTTGATATAAAAATATATGTTCTATATTTATACTATACATTATATATTTATTTCTATATAAATCCATATTTATATAGAAATATCAATTGGTCTTCCTGTGTGTTTTAATGAAATGCACAACTTTGTTTCAAAAGACCCTTCAGTGCAGCTGCTTATAAACTAAAAGGCCTGGGACAGGCCAATATTTTAACTCAGATAAAGTAAACACCTTTATCTTCAAACTCCCAATGGGGGAATCACTTTTTAAGCCAAACCTTAGCTTGAAAGGGGTTTTATTTTCAAATTTCTGGGGAGACCAGGTTTGCTTTCCTGGCCTGTTTCCATAAGCTGCCCATAAGTGTGTTCAGCTCCTTGTAGATGTGACTGTAATCGCTCTGTGTCTCCTGCAGGGCTGGATGCCCCAAGGGATTTAAGTGCCACTGAGGTTCAGTCCGAAACAGCTGTGATCTCCTGGAGGCCTCCACGTGCTCCAGTCACCGAGTATCTGCTGATCTACGAGTCCCTCGATGGCAGAGTGAAGGTACAGGGGGCTGTGCCTCAGAACTGGGCAGCAGAGATGCTCTGCACTGTGTAATCACGTGCCTTAAATTAAATGTGCTAATTATACTAATGCTACTTCCCTCTTTCAGTGCCACACTGGGCACTAATGCATTTCAGACTTGCTGCAGTAGCTTCCTACGTTAGTCCCTGAAACAGCAGGGATTTTGACCTTCAACCCTCCACAATACAGAGAAAAGCACAAGTGTTTTCCCTCATCCCAAACCCCTCTCATGGAATAACTCCCAACCCTCCACAATACAGAGAAAAGCACAAGTGTTTTCCCTCATCCCAAACCTCTCTCATGGAATAACTCCCAACCCTCCACAACACAGAGAAAAGCACAAGTGTTTTCCCTCATCCCAAACCTCTCTCATGGAATAAACTCCCACACACCCCAAAGGATGGGATTGCCCTTTCCGAACTCAGGAGATCCCATCCCTGTGCAATGGGGTGACCTTTGGAAGCACCTCTTGTCCTCCAGGGGTTTTATGCTGGTCCTGCATAATTAGATTGCACCAAGTGCCTAAAAATGAATCACGTGAATTCCAGCACCACAAAGGACAATTTGGGATGCCCAGCCTGGAACATCATGGAGGGTTCTGATTTTCAGGGAGGCAAATTCCCTAAGGACGCTGAAAATCAGTGTCTCACTGTCACAGGGAAACAGCCTTCTGGAGACTGGGGGGTGACATTGCCATGTCCTAAAGGATGATTTTTCCCAGTTTTTGAGGAATTCCACAATGGGCACGGAAACATTTCTGCTGCCTTGCTTTTAAACCACACAGCTTGTACATTGTGATGGTAATGACTTGTTTCCAGACAGCTTTTATTGAACTTTTAGGGAAAGTTAGCTTGGGAAAAATCTTGGAGGAATAGCTTTGTATTAATTAATCTAGATGGCTAAAAATACCATCAATAATTAGCACAAAAAATGGTGTGACGGACTAAAATATGTAACTATTTCTCTTATTAAAATAGGTAAAGATTTATTTTGGTTACTAAAATGTATATTTTATATATATAAAATATATAGAAAAGATTTGTTTTGGTTCCTAAAATGTATACTTTCTATATATAAAATATATAGAAAAGATCTATTTTGGTTAGTAAAATGTATACTTTCTATATATAAAATATATAGAAAAGATCTATTTTGGTTCCTTACTTATATATTTTATATATATAAAAATATAGAGAAAATATTTCTTTTGGTTACTAATATATATATATTTTTTAATATTTAAAATATATGGAAAAGATATATTTTGATTACTAAAATATATTTTTTCTATGTATAAAATAGATATAAAAGATTTATTTCGGTTGCAAAATATATTTTTATATGTAATATATATAATATATTATATTATATATATAATATAATATAATATGTATTAT
>JAWWTY010000036.1:8636379-8650714 GCA_035222235.1 Margarornis squamiger
AGGTTGGACGGGGCTTGGAGCACCCTGGGCTGGTGGAAGGTGTCCCTGCCCATGGCAGGGGGTGGAATGAGATGATCTTTAAGGACCCTTCCAACCCAAACCATCCTGTGTTTCCATGATCCTGTGACAACCTGTGGGTGTGTCCGTACAGGTTGTACATTCCCTCTGCTTCCCAAAGCCCCTCCACCCTGTTGTGCCTCCGCACCCAAATCAGAGAGCACCCTCACTCTGAAAGGAGAGCAGCAAAGTCTGACACCAGGAGGAGCGACCGTGTGACCTCATGTTTTTCCCCTTGCAGGGGGTCAACTGGTTCCACTGGAAGGGCCACGAGTATTCCATCGAGTTTGCAGAGATGAAGCTGAGACCCTCCAGCTTCCGAAACCTGGAAGGGCGGCGGAAGCGAGCGTAGAGCCCCGGGCTGGGGCAGGGGCTGCGGGCAGGGTGAGGGGGGCATGGACAGGGGGGTGTGGGGAGATCCTCTGGCATGGCTGGGGTGGCTGTCAGGGGGCTGGTACTTGTACCAAAGCATCGCTGCCCCATGGCCCGGCAGAGGCTTTGCAGCATTCCCAACGAAATAAAGAGCCTTAAATCCCCCAGCGTTTCCAGCAGAGCAGCTCCAGCTGCCCACCAGGAACGTCCTCCACACCAAAGACAACGAGCTCAAGGCTTTGGATGTTGAGTTAGGCATTTTTGATTCTTTTCCCAGAAAGGATCCGGGCTCAAGTTCTTCCACGTTCGGAGCGTCTCTTGGGTGGCCCAGGGGAGGGGAGGGAGAACAGCTTTGTACTTTGGTAGTTTGTTTTAGAACCAGCCATATTTTCCACACAGAAATGTGTAAGGTTGATTATCATTATTATTATTATTAGTCGTAATTGAAATTCGTCAGTTGTTTGAAAGGCTTTATATATATATATATACACATATATATATATCAAGTACCACAGGGAAGGAGGGGATGGGAAGGGAAAGCAGGATGTTTTTAAACTTAAGTATAAGATTAATATTATTAATATAAAGACAAAGTAATAATAATAATAATAATAATGATAATAATAATAAGCTACATTTTTGTCATTTTGAAGAGAACCATGCTTTCAGAAACACAGCAGGACAGTGTCTGATTGTAATTTTTTTTTTTTTATATAAATAAAAGCACAATTAAATAAATTTCTACCTTTTTTTTTCATACATGTTGAGTTTGTGCATGTCCAGGATCTATTTCCTTAGATGGGGGAATAAAAGACAGGCTGACAATGATAAGGCTGCTGAACCCCTACTGAAAACTGTTCCTTTAGTCA
Organism: Margarornis squamiger; assembly: GCA_035222235.1. Lineage (NCBI taxonomy): Eukaryota > Metazoa > Chordata > Aves > Passeriformes > Furnariidae > Margarornis > Margarornis squamiger. Next base: position 8,637,678 of record JAWWTY010000036.1, read on the forward strand.
GTGACTGGTTGTAAGTATTTTGGTGGGTTTGTTCCAGTGAAATGCCCGTAAGGATTTGGTTTCTTTCCAAACATAATTCTGTTTTTTCTCCTGCCCAAAAGCTTCTTACATGTTTTCTTAAGTGTTACTGACCAATGTTTGCTCCATCTAGGTGGGAATAACTAACAAATGCAAAGAGAATGCCGGGGTTGGTGTTAGGAACCATTGGCAGCTTCGAACACTTGTGTAAATAAAGGGCTCTCTCTTTTTTTTTTTTATATGAATGAAAATATGTGTAGTTCCTCTGTATCACTCTCTTCAGCTGAAGACAATAAAAGATCTTTTGTTTTAATCCAGTCTCTCTGCCCTCCTTCGAGGCTGCATTTTCCAAACACATCACGTGTTTCTGTCTCCTCCTCGATGGTCACTGGGAGGTGACTGGGAAAGCAGGAGCTTTCAGGAGTGAAGTGTTAGATATTAACCAAGGTATTGTCCATTTGAAACAGGGTGTAAAACCTGTGTGTGCATGGGAAATACCACTAATAACCTTCAAAACCAGGAGGCAGGAAAGGAAGGAAGGAGGAAATCATTTCCTTTCATCCTTAGGTCAAATCTTCCAAATTTATACTTTTTGGTTTAATACTGTTGTTATTTTTAATTGCAATCCATCCATCATTGCATTTCTGAGCTGTAGCTGAGCCCTGGGGATGGTTGGAAGGGTCCAGGGAAGGCCACTAAGCTGATCCCAGGGCTGGAGCCCCTCTGCTCTGGAGCCAGGCTGGGAGAGCTGGGGGTGTCCACCTGGAGAAGAGAAGGCTCCAAGGAGACCTGAGAGCCCCTTGCAGTGCCTAAAGGGGCTCCAGGAGAGCTGGAGAGGGACTTGGGACAACGGATGGAGGGACAGGACAAGGGGGAATGGCTTCCCACTGCCAGGGGGCTGGGCTAGATGGGATACTGGGGAGAAATCCTTCCCTGTGAGGGTGGAGAGACACACAGGGATGGAGCAGAGGATTTACCCTCTGGGAGCAGGCAATGCCCGTCTGGGGAAGTGAGAGAAGTTCCTAAAAGAACTAGCAAAACATTGGAATTCATCTGCTCATCCAGTGACTATTCCAGCATGCCTTGGCAGCCCTGCTCTCTCCTGGTCCACCCCAAGCCTGGCTGCCAGCAGGTGGCACAAGGAGTCCGTGTGCCTTGGGCTGTGCCTGCTGTGGCAGTGCTTGGAAACCCTGTGGCTGTGCAGCATCGCTGCAGACACTGCCAGTCCTCACTGCTCTCTCCTCCTGGGGTCACTCCCAGCACTCTGAGCTTCCTCCCTGCTGTCTTTGTCAGCAGAAATATCTGTACTTAGTAAAGCATCACCCCATGGCCTCACAGCGGGAACTTTGCCAGGATACCCACAAGGAAAAGTTAAATCTTGGCTTGCAGGAGCAGGGCCTGAGTCACAGCAAAAGCAAATGTCAAAGAGGAACTTCATTAATATTATTCAATGTAGTTTGGATTTCATCTCTCGCTCCCGAGTGAAGTTACACTACTGAGTATTGTTTGGTCTGCACAGGAAACACGAGTCTCCTTTGACCTTTCAGAGCACTAACAAGGGTGTGAGATGCAGCACTGAATTAAATTAATTCTCCATAATTAATAGCCCTTCTTTGCTGTTTATCACAGTAAATGATAAGAACCTAAAAGAGAACAAATCCAGTAAGGAAGAAACACGCTCCAGCCTCAAGATTCTTTCCAAGTTACTAGAAAATGGCACTAAATCTGTGTGCCTGGGCACTTGGAAGCTCCTGCAGACAACTGCAGACATCCAGGGGAAGAACTGCCACCTATGGCATTATTTCCTCATTCCCAGCACCATCCCAAGGCTGCCTGTCCCTGGCTGGGCTGTCATTTACTTTGGCAGCTCCAAAGAGCTGCCGGAGACGGGTAAGGCTTTGAACCTCTCTCCAGGAAAGACTCAAACAGTGCACAGGAGAAAGATGATATTTCCTGCAATTACTCACTGCCAGATGCCCTCTTTGGTGTTTTGCATGGCTGCCACTGTGAGCGAGGAACTGGCAAACCCTTGGAGTAAGACACGCCAAGACACCCCTCGCAGCTGACAGGAGCTTGACTTGGTACCAAGAGCTCCACCACGGGCCACTGGGAGGGATATTCCCTTCCTGGTTTCTCTCTCCCCTCTTTCCTCCTTGTAATTTCTGAGAAGAGTTTGAAAACACCCTCAGTTTTGAAATCTATTTATAAAGCTGTCAAACCTTAGCGCTGCTGTTAATCCTCAAACGTGACAAAGCAGTTGGGGAACCTCAAGGGGGCAGGAGAGGAAGGGCTTCAAAATGTTTAGGCAGAGAGTTTCCAGGTCTCAAAGGCACTGAAGGAGGTATTTGGGGACACGAGTGGGATTTCTGGGGTTAGGGCTGTCTTCATAAGGTATTTTGGAGACAAGCACATGGAAAGCATCTTTTCCTGTGTCACTGTCCTGCTCTAATTGCACTCTGGGCTTGGATTTCTTGTTTATCTTTGGGTGAAGTGAATGCTTAAAACCAGTGAGGCAAAACTCAGCTGGACAGATAATTTTGGAGAGCTGAAGGTGGAGCTGATGGAAGATTTAAGTTATTCAATCCTGTGGCTTTTTGGGAGGCTCACACTGTTAACTGCTGTGGTTTTTCCCAAATCCAGGCACACTGAGTGACATCCAGTGGGATGTGGGACATCACAGGCACTTTAAAATACCCTGATGTCATCTCAGTTTGACCCCAGAAGAAGACCTTCCCCTGCTCCCCCATCTCTGGGTGCAGCTCCCTCAGCTCTTCTGCTGATGCAATTCCATTCAGGAGAACTGATCTCACCTAGTCCTGGGCTAAATTTAACCGCAACCCCAGGAATCTTGTCTGAGCCTGCACTGGTGAATCAGCAGCCCAATTCTGGCAGTGATTTGTGACAGAAGGCACCTTCTGGTTCCCATCTTCCCTGGACAAGGATGTTCCTTCATGCAAAACTGCAAGTGTGACTTGCTTTGCTGTAAGAGCTTTTGGGGTTAATTGGGGGTTAAAGAGCAGGAACACCAAGAAATTGAGTAGAGAGGGATCCAGTGGCTGCCCCTGCCACTCATTTGGTCTGTCTTCACTACCTGAACCCAGAAGTGAAGCCTTGAAAAACCTTCTTGCAGCTGCCACATTAACTCTGAGGGCTGTTAAATCTGCAGGAGCAGTGCTTTTTTCTTTATTTTTGCTCTCCCCTTCTCCTCCTCCTTCTTCTCCTTTCCCTTCTCCTTCTTCCTCTCCTCCTCCTTCTCCATCTTAGCACTCTTTTTACTTAACCTGATGAACCTTCTTTGTCACACCTTGATTAGTAGGAAGGAAAGCTGAATAAAAGTATTTAAGTGTCATCAATAAGCAGCAGTTTGATCCCCCACTCAGAAAATGGCAAGGTGGTGGCATCGGCCACTTGTCACTTGTGCCTTCCAGGGGTGTGGACAGATGTCACAGGGCTCTGGAACAGAGCTGGGATTGCTCAGATGGTGCTTGGATTGTTGCTGCTGGATCTCAGCACTCCCTCAGGAACTACAGGCAGACTGGAATTCAAGGAGACACCTCCAGAGAGTGTTACAAATACAGGGGTTTAACAACAATGATAAGACAGAATGATAAAACGTATTTTATGGGAAGAGGGGAAAATAATGTAAAATTAAAATAAAGAAGACATGACCCCTTCAGCAGCTTTGGAGCCTGGGGTGGGAACATCCCCTGTTCAGCATTTTCTTTGAAAAGCATCTGTCCTGGCCCCCTCCTGCCTCCAACATTTGTTCAGGTGTCTTTTGCTTGATGATTTCCCCAGCAGGGCTCAGTGGGTACAACATATGTTAGTCCTGACCAACAACATGTGGTTTGTCAGCAAGACATGGCAAGAAATTATCAGCCAAAGCTGCAAGGATGGTCTTCACTCTTGGAGGGCTCCCTGCAAAAACCCTTCTGAGCCTTCAAGTTAGAGGTGAAGGAGCTGGTTTAGGTGAGAGGGAAAGATAATCTCAGCAAAAAAAAAAAGAAAGCAAACCAGAATAAAAGATGATGTAAGAACTGCTCTGCTTTTCTGGGTCATCCTTGGCTGCTCACAAGCTATTCCTGGCTCCAGCCCAAGAAGTTTAGGAGTTGCAACACAGCCTGATGATTCTACGGTGAAGTTTTCACTTGACTTGCAGCCTTGGTGAGGAATTTCCACCAGGCTGAGAATGAGTCTCCATCTGGGCTTGAATCAATCATGTTCCTTCTGCAAAATGAATTAGTCCCACTGCTTTTTGCAGGTGGAAAGGACATCCTGAGTGGAGGCCAGAGCAGGAAAATGTCACCACACACGAGCATTTCGATAGCTCTGTCACCTAAAGGAAAGTTTCCTGGAGGTTGTAGGAGTTGCACAGAGGAAGTTGTTGCATTATCATTCAAGAGGCTGATGGTGTACCCAATTATACAATCTCTGTCTGTCCTTCATGCCTTCCACTCCTACAGTTACACACACACAGGCTAAAAAAAATCCACTTCAGCTTTAGTCACTTTAAAAGTGTGGGCAAGGCATGGTCTCCTTGAGATGATATCTGCACGGTTACTCACTCGTGCCCTTTCAGGTGGCAAGTGAGGAGAAGGATGGGGGTTTTTAAAGTTAAAAGTCCCCCTTCAAAACCTCTGAAACTGCAAAAGTTTGGGCTGAGCTTTCCAAAGGGGTCTTGCAATGCAGGAGGCTCAGATCACACTCCTTGGTGCTGATGTTTTGCTTCCCCAGTTTGGCTTCTCAGAAATGTGTGGAGGGATGGATTTGGAATCCTGACAGAGGCAGGAGCTAAAAAACCATCTCCCCTTCTCCAGAACCCTCATTGCAGCTCCCCAGAGCCAACCTGGATACAGGGAGGAGCCTCCAAATCACACAGAATGACTTCTCCTAGTGGTTAAGAGGGTTTTTGTGGTGTACAACAAGCAGCAGTCACTACGAGCTGCTGTTATTCCCAAATTCAGGGCTCCCTGGGCAAAGGAGGAAAAATCCAAAGCTCCTGGGAAAAGGAGGAAAAATCCAAAGCTCCTGGGAAAAGAAGGAAAAATCCAAAGGTCCTGGGAAAAGGAGGAAAAATCCAAAGCTCCTGGGCAAAGGAGGAAAAATCCAAAGCTCCTGGCCAAACCACCTCAAAGGTGGCTCTTTCCAAGACACCATCTGTGCCTGGGACCTTCACTGCAAGGGCAGTGCTGAAGTCAAAGGGCCTGATGGGTTTGCTCCTTCACCTCTTGGGCAGGTACTTTCCTCAGAGGAAATCATTCAGCTTCCTGTGTTTTTACCGTAAATTGTGTGCTGCAAAGAGGAAAGAGAGACAGAGACCAGCACAGATCGACAGATTAGCAGGGAAAAAAACAACACAGCATGGGTTTAGTGGGGATGATTCCTTTCTCTCCCGTTTTGGTGGCTTCTCCTGCCAAAAATCCTCCTTCTTTATAGTTGTAGAAAGGGTTAAAAACAACAACTAACCTGAAATTTGGGCCAGTGCTTAAAGTGAAACTGCTTTCCAGACTCAGAGTGCTCATTTCCTCCCCTCCCCTTCCTCTGCCTCTTGACTTTTGCTTTACTTCATGCCTTGTCCTTCTATTTCTGTGATTCTGTGAAAGCGAGAGGAGAAATAATGTGAAAAAGGCTGGGTTTTGTGCAAGTGAAAATAAAATGCCTGCCTGTGTCACTAGAGAGCACAAGCACTCAGGTTTGGTCTCAGATAATTTCCACTTTGTCATCACACCAATTGTGAAAGTCTCAGCTTTAGGGAGAGTCGGGGCTTTTTTTATTAACAAGATGCTCATGGAAATAAGATGCTGCTTGCAAAGAAAAAATAAAATAAAATAAAAATAAAAGCTGTCTTCCCTAGAAAAAAAAAAAAGGTTTAAAAGGAAAGTTTCCAAACAGCCCCTACGAAGATGATTCAACTCCATTATGACCAGCCCAAGAAGTGTAAGTGGCTGAGATAAACTGAAAACAGAACTAAAAATCCATCCCATTCTGACTTGGTTTATGTCCTGAACCGTTTGACTTTCCCCTGGAAAATAAACAGTAAAACTTAGACTAGCCCTCTGAGATGACAATTTTTATCATGTTTTTAGTGGAAGGTTTGGGCATCTTCTACCTTTCAATAACCAGACTGCCTGCAAGTAACACACCCCACTGCAGCCCTGCCACAGCAGTCAAATCAATTGCAATTTTTGTAGAGTGAGAAGTTCACTGGACCCTTGGTAAGAAGTTCACTGCACCCTTGGTAAGAAGTTCACTGCACCCTTGGGCAGGTGGCAGCTCCACGTTTTGCCAGTCTCACACCAGCCCTAAGGACTCTCCTCTGAAACCCTTTATGTGAGTGTCTCACAGTCTTGGTTGTACTTGGAAACATGGGTTGTTGGGAGGCTTGAGGGGAAAGATGCCCTGATGTCACAGCCATGACTGCATCCAGCCAGCCCAGTCTTTGCTTTCCAAAAAAGGTTTTCCAAGCCTTCACAGCTCCAGCCACTGCTCTGAACTCTTCCCACTGAAGTGGGTAAAGGCCTCTGAACCACCAAAATTTCAGTGTCCCTGAGCAAAACCTCAATTCTAAGCCGTGTTTCAGCCCAAACCATCTCCCTCATCCCAACCCCTTCTCATTTCACTTGGCCATGGAGTGAAAAGCAGCTCTTGGATGTGGTGCAGCTCCCCCATCACAGCAGGGAAGGGAGACAGGATCGCTCTGAGTGCAGCTGCCACCCACAGCAGTGCTGACACAAGTGTGTGTGGGTGTGTGTGTGGGTGTGTGGGTGTTCACATCTGCACAAGTGCCCTCCAGCTGTGCCATCCTGCCCTCAGAGCAAGGGAAGAATTCACACAGGAACTCCACGTGCTGGAGGATGCAGTAACTCCCTTCAGGTGACACATCCCAGGTTACCCTGCAGAGTGCAGCCCCTTTAGCTCATTTTCCTTCCTGTCTGCCTTGTGTGAGCTGCTGGGGGTTTGGAGGGGCAAAGACTCTTCCCAGCAGCTTTTGGGACTGGCTGAATATCCTGCACCCCACCAACCTTCTGCCTCTGGGGTTAAGTGATGCCCTGAGTGCAGGGGGTGCACTCTGTGAGCTGCCAAATGGTTTCATCCTTCAGTGGGCTGGCTGCATTTCCACAGGTGGGACATATGGATGGATGGATGGATGGATGGATGGATGGATGGATGGAGGATGGATGGGTGGATGGGTGGATGAGTGAGTGGATGGATGGATGGATGGAGGATGGATGGATGGATGGATGGATGGATGATGGATGGATGGGTGGATGGGTGGATGGGTGAATGGATGGATGGATGGATGGAGGATGGATGGATGGATCATAGCTGTGTGTGCCTATGGAGAGGTAAAAACCATCCATGTTTATAGAATTATAGAATCATGGAAGACCCTGAGTTGGAAGGGACCCATTAGGATCACCCAGCCCAACTCCTGGCCCTGCACAGACACCCCAACAATCCCACCCTGTCCCTCAGAGTGTTGTCCAAATGCTTTTTGAGCTCCGACAGGCTTGGGGCCATGACCAGCACCCATCTCTAACATGGTGCATTCCTTGTGCACTGTGTGTACACACACACAGCCTGAGCACACACACAAACACACAGATACACACATTTATATATAAATATAATCCTTTCAAGGCAGGCAGCATCACTGGTGCACAGACCCCAGAGTTCTGCCAGCTCAGCATAAATGCCAGTGTTTCTTGCAGCTTGGAAAGCGAGAGGAAACCTCTGAGGTTTCAGGTGGCAGCAGGTACTGGGATGTCACAGGGGCATCCTCAGCCCCACACTGCAAACAGAGCTCACCAGCACTGCCACAGGTCTTAATGGACACCCCCTTCCTCTCCTCTGCCACTGTGTGATAAAAGCATGAGTATCTTTCTAGTTATGCTGTGTTTCTGAGTAGGAGTTCTCTGATTCCTGCAGCAACCAGTTCATTCACTGATGTGCTTCAAAGTACATTAAAGAAATGGAAAAGAAAGGGAGAGCCACAGAGGTGTCTGTGTCCTGGGAGGGATTCATCCCAGATCAGAGCTTGCTTTGTGTGCCTCAGGCCTGAGCAGGTGCTGAACATAATCAAATAAAGGAGCAGTAATTGTGTACTTCCAGCTTGAACACTCCTAGCTGGAAAGTTTTGCATCTCCCATGGAAGAATTTTAACAATCTGTGCCCTTAGAGCCTTTTATCCTTGCTACAGTCTGGCAATTCTCAACAAACCTCCCATCTCAAAAGAGCCATGATTTGGGAGGCTTTGTGACAGCCTGGCTGCTGGAGAATGTGTTTTCTTCGACTCAGTTGAGCACTGAATAAACACCACCTGATCAGGTTCCCTGTGTGGCTACCCAGGGAATGTCAGAGCACAGCAAAAACGGAGACACACGGCACCTCTGAGACAGGAGACCAACTTCTCCTCTAAATGGGAGGCAGGAAAAATGAGGATTCTCCCTGGGCTCCATCACAAAGGCAACAAAACCAGGCAGCTGCCCCTGCTGGGCTGTTTGGAACTAGAGCACAGCAGGAAGCAAATCATGGGCACGCTGGGCTGTCTGAGCAGCAAGTGCCCAAGTGAAATGTGGGCAACTTGTGTGTACACCCTGTTAGACCATGGACCTGGAGAAGAAAGAGCAGAAAGTACACACAAGGCTGGCAAGGGGCTTTTATTCCAACTGCAAAACAAAAAAGCTTTTTCAGACAAGTGGTTTTATAATGACAGTTTTAAAATCTGCACATGTGGCTATGTGTGGGGATATGTATCTATATAGAGATATACATATATTGGAGAGATTATTTACATGAGCACGCAGTGACAGGACAAGGGGAATGGCTTCACACTGAAAGGGAAAATTCAGGTTAGATATTGGGAAGGAATTTATCCCTGGGAGGGTGGGCAGGCCCTGGCACAGGGTGCCCAGAGAAGCTGTGGCTGCCCCATCCCTGGAAGTGTCCAAGGCCAGGTTGGACGGGGCTTGGAGCAACCTGGGCTAGTGGAAGGTGTCCCTGCCCATGGCAGAGGGTGGAACTGGGTGGTCTTTAAGGTCTCTTCCAATCCAAACAAGTCTGTGAGTCTGTGAGTTAGCTGTGGCCACATCAGCCCTTGGAACTGCCCTTCTATAATTCAGATCTATCAGGAGATGACCTTTAAGGTCCCTTCCAACCCAGGCCATTTGTGACTCCAAGAACCTCCCACGAAGGTGTTCTCCACCTCCTGTGAACAGCACGGCAAGAAACGCCCTGTCAGCACCGCCCTGTGTGTCGCATTGACAGTGTGCATCCAAACAAGGGGCTTGTGTGGAGGGCAAACATTTCACAGAAGGCTCCAGTTCTTATGATTGTTATTAGTCCTGCAGCACTTCCTAGAAGCTCCCATGGAGAAGATGCAGCTTTTCAGCAGGATGGCTGTGTGAGCACCTCACACCCAGCCTGGCATCCAGCCCACTGCCCTCTTCTTGGAACAGCCCCTCCCGAAAATGTGGGCAAGGTGCCCTCAGTGTGCCGTCCTTCAGAGGGTGAAGGCATCTCTGTTCAAATGTTTTTCCACTGACAAATCACCCAAATACCCGGGCTGGGGTGGCACTGCCACATTTCTGTGAAAAACAACCTCTCCTTCCTCAAAGGCAAGCGATGTCGGAGTCAAACACACGGACAGGCCAGCCAAGGGTGTTTGCGGGGTCCGAGTGGAGAAACCTTTTGTGGTCATCACTGGTGACCACAGGAGAAACCAAGAGAGGAGCTGGCAGGTCTGCAATGGGCACAGTGAGAAAATAATAAAGGAAGGCAGGCTGTCAAAGAGGATTTTTAGCACCCGGTACTCATGTTAATCCTCTGACCTAGTTTCTGAAAGACCTATATAAGGAAGAATATTCTCCACTGAGCAAGCAGCTAATAAGCAGTGCCAGCATTTAAGGGTTTGGAGTGCATCAGTTCTGAGATTCAGTTATCTCTTCCTGGAAAAAATTAAAACACAGAAAACAAACACTCTTAAAATAAATTAAAAGAAAAAAAAAGGCTTTCTAAGGCAGGTTTGGCAGCTCAGCAGGGCTGTGAGTTGGCACCCAAGGTACAGCTGGGCTTGTGGTTAAACTGCCCGAGGGAGCTCACTGGAGAGAAATTGCCACAGATTGTTTTACTGAAATTATTGCAAACAGCCTTTTGAAGCACATGGATGTGCAAGGAGCCACGAGTGCAGGTTGGGCACCAAACCCTTCAAGATCCCTTGTGGGCTTGGAGCAAGTCTAGAGGAGGACATGAAGCTCACAAGGGGACAAGAGAACCTCCTCTGTGGAGCCAGGCTAAGAAAGCTGGGGCTGTCCAGCCTGGGGGAGAGAAGGTTGTGTGGAGACCCCTCAGCACCTTCTAGGGTCTGCAGGGAAGCTGGAAAGGGGCTGTTCATCAGGAACTGCAGTGACAGGACAAGGGGGAATGGCTTCAAATTGACAGAGTTGGATACAAGGAAGAAATTCTTCCCTGGGAGGGTGGGCAGGCCCTGGCACAGGGTGCCCAGAGAAGCTGTGGCTGCCCCATCGCTGGAAGTGTCCAAGGCCAGGTTGGAGCAACCTGGGCTAGTGGAAGGTGTCCCTGCCCATGGGAATGAGATGATCTTTAAGGTCCTTTCCAATTCTGGGATTTTATTATTCTATTTTATGATTCTATTACTCTTTCTTTTTTCATGGTTTGAATCTGTAAACAGCCCTAAGCCCACAAACCTGTGGGGGAGGTTCAAGTTGGGCAGAAAGGGCTCTCACTGAAGCTGGTGTCACCTCACCTGTGACTTTGGGAGCCTTCATTTCCACTTGGCCAAGGTGAGATGTTTCAAAGCTTCTTTCTTCAGCCAGTCTTTGCTGCAGGACCATCTCTTTGACTTCCAATGTGGCTGAAGGTACTCAAGCACATCCTTCTGAGGTTTATGAAGTTGGACTTCAAAAAGCAGGAAACCTAGAGCTGTTGTCCAAATCTGATCATTTTTGGCCACTTTTCAGATCTGGCAGCTCTTACTTCACCACTGACACTGTTCCAACTGAGTGCAGAGCAATAAATGGCACTGGTGTTATGTACAATTTACTAAGTTGAAGGCTACACACTTTGTCCTTGTAGGAGTCACAAGATTATATTTTATGTCTTCATCCTTTCAGATGTTTCACATGTTGTAGTGTAAGAGATATCATAGTGTTTCAAAGCTTCTTACCCATCTATCAAGAGGAACACCAGTAGTTACACCTTCCCTGGTGAGAGCCCCAGTCCCTTTCTACAGACTGAGGTACAGAAACAGCAGCTCGAAGCACCTGATCCTCAGGATGAGGATGTTTGGGAGGCCCCTGGGAGAAAGTGAAAACCCACTGTGTGATGCTGTGGTTGGGGCAAGAGAGATGGTTTGGTTCATTAATCATCCAGTGTTGCTGGTTCTATAACTGTCTTGCTTTTTTCTTGCTTTCTTCCATGGAAGAAGACTTTCCTCATCTCTTTGCTTGAATAATTGCCAAACAGCAGAGGCAGATGCAGATGTTCTCCACGGGGGCAAAGGGAGCAGTGCAAACTAAGTGTTCCTAATTTTTCATCTCCTCCCACTAAATCTTCCTTCTCACAGACAACTCTAGAAAACACTTCCAATTGGAACCTCTCAAGCACACCAAGAGAGCAGCCCCTCAGTGGAACTCCATGTTTCTGGGGATTTCCAGTTTACCTGTGTCAAAACCCAAGCACAGAGACATGGAACACCCACTTAAATTCCCATCAAATCACTGCCAGGGCCAAAACCATCCTGCCCATGGTCCCCATTGCTTCACATCCTCAGCTCTCTGCTCCTCCAGGCACAGGGATGGGGATGAGCTCAGCAGGCACACAGAGGCTGCCTGGCTCCTGCTGTAATAGTTTCAACTGAAGGTCTTCCTGAATGAAAGAGAAAGAAATAAAAAAAAAACAACAAAAAAAGTGCCTCTAAAGGTGTTTTCTTTTAATTTATTTAAAAAAAAAAAAAAGATTCATGAAGCCCAAGGGAACATATGACACAGCCACGTCCCTCCTGTTGTTCTTTCTGCATCATCTTGCACGGCACACACGGTTTTGTGGGAGGATCTCGGAGAGGAATTTGCCACAGGTGCTTGTAAAACTAACCACAGTGTTCTTGCAGCCCCAGAACCATCCTCCTCAGCAGCACCTCCCAGGCTGTCGAGGTTCTGCACATCCCAGCAGCCTCGGGCTGGGTTTGCTCCAAGGGCCAGCACATGAGCTGACCATGGCAGGACCACAACATTTTGTCCCTGGGTGACTTTTCAGCACACAGACCTGTTTATTAGGGCTCTAAAGCACTCAGGCACACCTGTGGGTTTCTGTGAAACTGCAAAACAAGAAATGTCCCCTCATTCTCAGGAAACCATATAAAACCACACCAGAAATCTGTCAGCCTGAGGTGTGTTCTCACTGTGCCTACACTTACAGGGATGGGGGAACGAACACAGATCAAAACTAAAACTAACCTGGCACCAGCTGAAGTTAAAACAAACCTTTAAAGCTGCCTCAGCTCTTTTACCAAGTAAATAGTGTTTCATTTTGGTTTTTCTTCGTAATTTTGGAACATTCTGCTCTTGGATAAACTTCTCAAGGGCAAGCAGAGCTGCTCAGGGTCTCCCTGCTGGGCTGTCCCCAGGAAGGGCTCATCCCTCCTGGCTCTTCATTCAGGGGATGATGTGCAAGGGGGTGCAGCTCTGGTACCCACATAGGGACATGGGGGACCCCCGAGGGTCCTGCAGCTGCCTGTGCTGCTTCCTCCCAGAACCCAGCAGAGAGACACCTTCCCCTTTCACTGTGCTCATCTTTAGTGCCTTGTGCTCCAAGCTGAAACACAGGCACTCAGAATCACAGAATCCCAGAATGTGCTGAGCTGGAAGGGACCCCCAAGGACCATCCAGTCCAACCCTCAGCCCTGCACAGGACCATCCCCAAGAGTCCCACCCTGTGCCCCAGAGCATCATCCAAACCCTCCTGGAGCTCTGGCAGCCTTGGGGCTGTGCCCACTGCCCTGG